>VTFQ01000001.1:81044430-81554005 GCA_036281575.1 Ancherythroculter nigrocauda | reverse complement strand
AAACTTTTTCTGATACAAAATAATAATAATAATAATAATAATAATTATTATAAAATAATAATTTCATCTCGTTTAGTCGCGTTATTATTATTATTAACGGTATTTCTGTTTCCTGTGTCTCACTTCAGGGGCTGCATCAGGCCGCACTGCGCAGAGGCAGGCGATGTCACTTCCTCAAGCCCCACTCGTGGCATTATTTAGAAGGTGCAGCTGTGGTAAGTTAGCTTAACAAAGTTAAGTCTGACACAGAGAAAGGGAGCGATACGTAGGGACATGTAGATTTCATGTGCTTATGACTTCATGAAAATGCACAGATCATAGAAAATGCACATCAATATTTAAAACATATTCTCACGATTAAAATGAATCCAAAATCAACAAAATATATTTTGCGTTGATCAAAATATATTACGCACGGAATGATTTAACATCTTTCCGGAGGGATGCAGTGTGTATCCAATGTTCCCTGAACCATCCATGGTCATTTTCTAACGTAGAATAGGCCTAACACAAAAAAGGTATCATCTTAAAGATTAGAATCTAATCTTTTTAATGCATCTAACCATAGAGTACCTCAGGGATGACGTGTTTTTGTAGGCAAAACCCGGAAGTGAGTTAGCATTTTAGGACTTCTGGTTCCATCGCTCTAAAGTCTATGGGTTTTTTGAATGGGTTTTTGCTAAATCGCCTGAAATAAGGTCTGTGGTTAACAAAGCCTCTAAATATTTTCACGTTTTGATCTATGACATAAAACACACCAGTTTTAACCCGCTTGTGATTTTTTAAACCTTTATTGTGTCTTAAAAGCAGCGGTTGCTAACAAGTTGCTCAAAGGGACTATTTCCTTTGGTGGGACTTTAGACGTCATCATTAAAAACGGGACATTTGGACAGCATTTCTCATGAAAAAGTGTGTAAGTATTCATACACAGCACAGATCATAATCAGAGAGCAACTTTATAAATAAAAAATTTAGTTGTTTTCTAAATAAAGTTTGAGGAAGCTTGGTGGTGACGACGTTGATCCACGACCATGGTGTGCTGTAGTCCGTTTATAGCCTACTGTTAGCCTTTTATATCTTTATTTAGGCTTCAAAATGTATAAATGTTGTGTTAACTTGTAACGATTATCTTGATAGACGTGATGTGTAAGTGTCATAACCCTTTGTTAAACACAGAGCTCATTTTTTTGTGAGTGTCCAAAAGTCTATGGGAAAAAATGCATAGGCTTCCGATGAAGAGAACCTGTGTGCCGCTAACTTCCGGGTTGATCTTCAAAAACACGTCATCTCTGAGGTACTCTATTTTGAAAACTCCTAATGAGTGCTGAGGAGAGTATCACCAAAAAAGAATTTGTCTCTGATCTTATTGCCTTCCTGAGTTATTCCATGTCAAATAAAAAATGAAAAATAAAAATAAAAATATATATTTTTTGTATTTTATCAGCAGCTTTTCAGCAGGAAAATGCCCAAATGTAATGTATTTATATATTTTTAAAAAAATTTAAAAGTGTTCTATCAAATGATACCTACCTTTTGACTCTCCTTGTGTAACTGGTCTGTTCTCTGCGTTGTGTTGTGCGTTGGAAGGAAGAACAGGACAGCATTCGCAGTTTCGCTGATCTTTTATTCATGATAAACAAATAAAAACAGCCTCTCAATACAATGAGAGTCACCCTCGATTCCTCTCCAGTGCATCACCAATGCAAAGAGGTAAAATAAATCACATTTAACAAGAAAATAAATGTAACCGAAAACATACCTGATAAACAAATAAAAACAGCCTCTTAATACAATGAGAGTCACCCTCGATTCCTAAAATGAATATGATGTACACCTGTCACCATGTGCTTCATTTCCACATACAAGACAAATTTAACTCAAAAAGAATAAAATGACAAAAATAACCACACAGATGAGTAAAATAAGAATATATACATAAATTGGAGCAAAAATATAAGTATAAAAGCAACAATTAAAATAAGAGGAGGGGCCAGAACAGGAAATGACATGCCTCGTGATGTCATCACAATTAAAGGGGAAAGCGCTCACATTTCAATTAGGGAGTTATATATATCAGGTATATGTATACAAACAATTTTTTGGGTGAATTCTAATAAACAATATATACAATTAACAGGAAACTTTCTGTACCCGTTACATTCACCCCCCAGAATTTACACAAAATTCCCAACAGTATAACAAACACACTGGTCACTAGAATTACATGGTCAACACTTTAAAAATAGTGAAGACACAGCATTGAAAGCCACCCAAAGAGGGATACAAATATGAAAAAAGTTGGCCAAACTTCTACACATTTTGTAGGCATACACAAAGTGCCCATTACACAATCTCAGACCATTTGTTTAAACAGGATATACATGAGAAAATACAGGAAATTACAGTATTATCAGAGACTGTGCAATACAATACACAATTTAAACATGAATAACAGGAGATAAAGACTCCGCACCAAGTAACATTTCGAGTTGAACCATTGACTCAATCAGCCTACGAACTGGTTTGATAACTCTCCCAAACCTGGTATAATGATCACCTGTATTTAAATCAGCTACAGGATCTTGCCCACAGGGTTCACTTGCAGAGACATGCATTAGGGGTGAATCAGCACCAGCACCAGCACCAGCCACAGTATTGTCATCAGTCACTGACACAGCAACTTGTGCATTAGGCTCCTCTTGATTGGACAACTGAGAATGCACCCATGAAGAAGTGCGGTCATCCCCACAAGTAGCAACATTGGAGATGTTTGACATGGATTCTGCATGTGAGAGTTCCTCAGCCTCATTCTGCCCATCATCGTCATGCCCAGCAGACTCAAGCTCAGCAACGTAGGAGGTCTCACCACTGTGTGTTTCACCGGTTAGACCACCACAGCATTCTGCATCAGACATATGTGAAGGTGCACTGCAGGAAAGCATTTCTGCATCCTCATGACCAGAACTAACAATTTCTGTTTCAGGCAGAGGGAGGAAGTTCACTTGAAGAAGAAGATTTTGATGCACTATTTTCTCATTCCCAGCCCTGTCACGGATCTTATAGACGTGTATGGCAGGCTTTGAGGCAACAACAGTGTACATGACTGGCTCCCATTTGTCAGCAAGTTTTCGTTTTCCTCTACAACCCTTGTTAGCCACAAGCACTTGGTCACCGACGGCTAGAGGTAGGCCTTTAGCTCTTTTGTTGTACTGGCTGGACTGGTGTTTTTGTTCTACAACAGCGTTCTTCTGCGCTAACGTCATGGCAGACTGAAGGTCGCTGACAAGAGATTTGACATACTTGTCATAGTCACAGATCGACTTCTCCTGCACTTTGGAACATGAGGTCAACTGGCAACCTTGGTACCCTACCGAACATTAGGTAAAAAGGAGCAAAGCCTGTTGTCTCGTGCGCTGTGCAGTTGTACACAAATGTCATGGTCTGTACCAACTGCGGCCACTTCTGCTTAGGCCTTGGAGGAAGAGTCCTCAGCATATTACCTAATGTTCTGTTGAAACGTTCGGTACCACCATTCCCCATCGGGTGGTAAGGGGTGGTTCTCGACTTATCAACTCCAGCCAGCTCGAGAAGCTCGGCAATTAACTCACTCTCAAATGTAGCCCCCTGGTCAGAATGGATGCGTTGGGGAAATCCATAGACGCAGAAAAAGCTGTCCCAGAGTTTCTTAGCCACTCTTTTCGCTGTCTGGTCCTGACATGGAAATGCATGCGCCAGCTTCGTGAAGTGATCGGTGATAATTAAAACATCCACAGATTTGTTGTTTCTATCTTCAGCAGACCAAAAGTCGATGCATACGAGCTCCAGTGGGGCTGTGGTTTTAATACTCTCCAAAGTGGCTCTCGCTGCAGGCTCTAGAGTTTTGCTGAGGACACACCTGGGACATTTCTTCACGTAATCCCGCACATCACGCTCCATATCAAGCCAGAAAAACCTCTGACGGGCTAAAGACAGAGTACAAGACTGCCCTTGATGACCGGCCAGGTCGTGAATACCCAAAAGTGCTTTGGATTTCAAGGATTCAGGTAAAACGAGTCGGAACTTCTTGTGCTCGGTGAGCGGGTCTTGTTGAGCGGGTCTATACAGGATTCCATTAAGCACAGAAAGTTTGTCCCATTGCTTCAGAATTCGAAGCGCGCACTGGTTTTCGTTGGCACGTTCACGTCTTGATGGTCTGTGCTTCCTGCCGACATAATAAAACACCCTAGCAATGACTGGATCCTTGTGCTGATGTTTTTGCACGTCTGTCAGTGAAAGGGAATGGAACACTTCCTCGTCCCCACCAATTAAAGAGTTGAGGTGTTCAGCCAACGATGTTGCTCTACATTCAGTTCCTGTTTCCCATTCATCACATGAGGACAAAATGGAAGACACATCATCAGCAGACATTGATGTAACCAGCCCAACATCAAGTGCACCAAATCCCAATGTTTGCGGTTGGCAGGTAAGACGGAACACCTCTTGCACATTTCCATCCTCTACGCTTTGTACTTGTCTCAGCAGTTCAGAATAAGGTTCGGACAGAAGTCGCTGACTCACTGGCTTGACGAACGGGTCACGACTGAGCGCATCCGCCACAACATTCAATCTCCCAGGGACGTACTTGATCTTAAAGTTGTACGGGGCAAGTTTTGAAACCCAGCGCTGCTCACATGCATCTAACTTCAGCTTGGTCATTATGTATGTCAGCGGATTATTATCCGTCCATACGGTGAACTCATGACCCTTAAACCAGTGTCTGAACTTGTCACACACCGCCCAAGAATTCCAATCTGTGCGCAGGATATTTTGTTTGGCTGCGACTCAAAGCCTTGCTAGCAAACGCTATTGGTCTTGCCTTGTCCTCGCCAGCAGGGATCTGAGAGAGTACTGCACCTATGCCATCCAACAAGGCGTCAGTACAGAGAAGGAAAGGACGCTCAAAATCAGGATGAGCCAGCACAACGCTGTCAACTAGGGCCCTTTTTAACACTTCAAATGCCGCATCACAGTCAGGGGTCCAGTCCTGGGGTGTCAACTCCCGAAAAGTGCCCGCTCTCTTGTGACTACCAGCAGCTTTCACTGAGCGTTTCTGGCCAGCAGTTAAGTTGAATAAGGGTCTGGCAATACGTGAGCAACTTGGAATAAAGGATTGGTAGTACAGGACCATGCCAAGGAACAATCTGATTTTTTTTTGTGAAGGTGTAGTTCCGTTTTCCTTCATCAAGTCCTCCTTCCGAAAAGCAGAGATGACTTTAACTTTCTCCTCATCAACTGAAACACCAGAACCATTTATCACATGGCCCAGGAACTTTACAGATTTCCTCAGAAAGTGACACTTTTTCGGTGCTAGCTACAGGTTGCTAGCTCTCAATCGAGAAAACACAATCTCCAAACACTTCAATGTCTCCTCTTCAGAAGGTGCAAAGACCAATAAGTCATCGAGATAACAGAGAAGACTGGAAAAGTTAAGGTCACCAAAAATGTTGAGCATCATGCGCATGAAAGACGCAGGGCTGTTGCAAAGGCCTTGAGGAAGACGATTATACTCGTACAAGCCCATTGGTGTTGTGAAGGCAGTGTATCGTCGGTCAGACACGTGGAGTGGGATGTTATAAAATCCCGACGTTAAGTCCATGGTGCTGAAAAGGGCATTACCACCCAAGGCTGCGAGACAGTCAGCTTGATGGGGTAGAGGGTGGGCGTCCTTTATCGTTTTAGCATTTAGCCAAAGAAAATTGGTGCAGATCCTCAGATTACCGTCTTTTTTCCAGACCATCACTAAGGGAGATGCATACTCACTGACAGACTTTCTGATTATGCCTTTCTCCTCCATCTCTGACAACACTTCTCTCAATTTTTGATAGTGGGCTGGAGGGATGCGATGATAGGGCAGACGGAATGGGCGCTCATCATAAAGATGGATCCTGTGCACAAAATCCTTTGCCTCTCCACAATCCAGCTTATCCTTGGAGAAAACATCATGGTAGGAAGCAAGAAGAGTCACCAATTTCCCCTTCCACATCTCGGAGACTTCACATCCATCAATGTCAATGTCCCTCAGACCATGATCCTTCAGCAACTGTTCAGGATTAAAGGATGAGTCAGTTAGCAGGGGCTTTGAATCAGGAACATCACAACAGGTTCTGCTCAGACCCTGCATGACAGTGAAATCTTCCACAGCTAGACAGGAAGAAACATCAGCCAGTTTAGTGTTACGGCGAAGTGTCACTGATATTGGGTTAGGGTTCAGTACCTTCATTGGCACCCATCGATCACCCCAAATTTGTTGTTACTACTCGTCCGACAAGAATGTTTTTAGGTGCTGAACGTGCAGTGGTCGGTTCAACAATTACAGTGCTTCCTGGGGAAACGGGAACACTAGCAGGCAATTTGCCCCAAACAAGATACTCACATTTGGGAAGAAGAGTGATTGCCTGGCAGAGTTTCACAGAACTGAGTTTATCAGGCTGCTGAGGGCCAGACCATCGGGAGATGCAGCTCAGAAGTTCAAGGAATTGCTCACACTCAGGATTACTGTTATTGCAGGAAATGAGCTCCCAGTACTTGTCATGCAATTTCATCTTCTGCAGAACACATTTGATCACATATAATAATGAACTCGTCTCTTTGTCCAGGCACCACAAGAGTGGGAACAACAAACTTAAATCCATAGACTTCAATCTCCAAGTCATATGTACACTTTGGCTGAATTGTGAGGCCACCACAGCCAACCAGGACCACATTACTTGGAAGTGCTTGAAGATGTGGAAGAAGACCATCAACTTGCAGCTTGGACTCACCCTCTTCACTAAGCGTGCAAGACATACTACCAGAATCCAGTAACCCCCTCAATGTGTAACGGTCACAAACTGTCACAGAAGCATAAAACAACTCACTTGCCCCATCAACTCTCTGAGACCCCACATATAACACAGTTTTGTCTTCTGGCAATAGCTTGCAGCTGTTTACAAAAACGTTCTGCACATCTGCTTCATCTGTGAGGGAGTTCCCAGTAAAATTGCCCATGCTACCCCTCTTGTCGCATGGGCTCTTCAGTTTAACTGAGCAGTATCTGAGGGAGTCACTGGCTTGCTGCTTTAGGACAGTCATTCTTAAAGTGGCCAGGACTGAGACAGTGACGACATAGCCTCTGACGTCTACAATGCGAGTATGTAGTGTGTTCCTTGGATCTACAGACCCTACATGCAGAGCTTAAGTTGGTTTTGAAATCTGAAGCTTGGCCTGCATGAACCTGACTGGAAGTTAAAGAGGCAGTGCACAATGACAGGACTCTATCCATCATGCCAACCATGTGCTGAAGGCTGGTGTCTGGAGAGAAAGGGACAGCATTAGGATTAAGATGACTTACAGAAAGCTGTGACTGGGCTAGCATGGTAACAGGCTGCTGAGGAGAACTGGACACTGAATTGGGGCAACTCATAACAGTGCACTGGTTGCAAGCTGACAGGGACATTGTGTGCTGCATCCTCGAAGAGACTCTCTTTAGATCCCTCTGATGACCATCTAATCGCTCCTGGACCTCAGCGGTGTTCCACTTCTCAGCTGGCTTAAACTGAAAAGACATAGCAAGACTCGGGTCTGGGCAATGTGAAATAAACATCATGACAGCTTCAGCAGCGGAATCTTCAACACCTTATTACGCCTGCGCAAACACTCATCAGCAACATCTATGGCCTTGTTAAGCCGTATCCAGTAATCCATGGGACTTTCATCTGCTCTTGAGACAGTGTTATAAAAGTCAGCCATTAGCATGTTAGAGTAAGACAACTCACCTGAAGTTGCATTTCAGTGTGTCAAACACTGCACTTGGGAGCTCACTGGCACTCAGTTCAGGGCAGCTTCGCAAGGACACCTTAACCACATCTCTCGCTTTGCCGGCCAATCTGCTCATGACAAGATCAGAGACATCAGTTTGCGTTTTGCATTTCATTCTGTTCAAATAACTGTACATCATGTCTTCCCATTCGTGCACAGTAAATGAATCACTCTTATCGCCCCTGAAGAATGGGGGAGGAGATGCATCTTGCTGTACTATCACCTTCAGGCTAGATGTATCAATGTACTCACTGGAGTGCTGAGACTGGCAAGGTGCATTAGGCTGTACTGGGCTGGGCTGGTGCGCAATATTAACACTCTGAGGTCTGAAAACGCGCCGGCGTGTTTTGCAGGTTTTTTTTCACATTGCAGCAAAACAGACTTAAAATACTGCGTCATTTTTTGTCATAGAGACATAAGTAATATATCAATTGAAACTATAGAATATCTTCTTTTATTTGTATACACTCAGAGTAAAAACACAATGTTGTGCTTTTTGTAAAATAAAGAAAACTAACATGATGCGTGATTTCTCCTCTCCCTCTGAACGAAGTCCAATCTGATAGTTCTCAGAAAATGAACTGTAACTTAGTGAATACTAATCACAGAAAAATTACACTTATGTCTAAAAAAACGTTAAGATGTCAGGTTTTAAATCATGTAAGTCAAATCAAAAACAAACCTTCTGTGTTTATGTAATCTGTATGAAAAGAGAGCCATGTCAGAAGTCCGTGATTCAGCTCATTATCCGCTAATGCGGCCACGCCCACGGAGCCAGCGCTATTCAGACGCAAATTCAGAGGCAATACATGCATTCATCATCTCAATCGTGTATTTATTGTCTTGAAAAGTGTTTATCTGGATGTAAAAGTCATGTTTAGCGAGCTCTAGAAAACATGCAGTTAGTTCCTGTTTTCTTTTCTTCTATAGATGAATTTTAGATGAGTTTTTGTTTCTTTAGCGCCCTCCGGCTGCAGTATGAATTGGAAACTCCATTCATGGAATAGCCTCTTCTTCTTTTAGATGAATTTGTGGACTAAAAATGCACAGAGAGCGCCCTCCGACTTCAAGGATGAATTAAAAACACCAGCGCTCATAGTAATGACAATGAATATTAAATAAATATAACTTTTTTGTTCCTCAGGAAAACCAATGTAATATATTCTTGTTCTATAATATTTTTTGATTATTATATAAAATTTTGAGGGTATTTTATGATACTATGCAATATTTATACAATTTTTATTAACTATTTTTCCCCATTGAAAATAATAGAATTTTTTTTTAACATATTTTTAAATTATTTTTCAATTAAAGCAGTATTCCATGTTAAAATAGAGACAAGGCATTTAAAATAATTTTTTTGAAGGTAGATTAGTGCCATTTGGTGAGAGTAAAAAAAGAAAAACTTATGCAATGCCATGTCGTAACCACTAGATTCCCATAGAGCTCTATATAAAATTCTCTAGTGGTTTTTGGACACAAACACTTATTTTTATTAAGTTTTGGATATGGATTTAAACTTAGACATTCTCAAAGACTACTTTTTGTCAAGGTTTAGATTTTTATTTTATTTTTTATGTTGATTTGAAGCGTCGGTTTTTGCATTAATTTTACTACAGTCAAACCTGAACATAGAGGGCTTTTTGTTACACGTAACATCAAAATTCAATAAAAAATAACAAAAATGAACAGGTGTGTTTTATAACAGCTTAAAAAATCTGTGTTTGATCTGATTTCATCCTCTTATTTGAGTTTTGGCTCAATTTTACCATACTATTACAGCCACACTGGTTCATTTGTATGTGTATAATGGTGTGTTGTGTGTGTGTTTGTCTGTGAATGTGTGTAAGTGAGTGGGTGTTTCTATTTTGTACTCTTGGTGTTTTAGAGTGTAACCCCTTTCTTGCAGTTCATTTTTTACTGCTTTGTGGCTGAATTTTTGCTTTTATTTCACACATTTGCATAAACTTGCTCTGTCTTATAGTCGTGCTGGTTCATATATATGTGTGTGGGGGGAGGGGGGTGGGGGGGTGGTTGTGTCTATTTTGCACTC
Source organism: Ancherythroculter nigrocauda (assembly GCA_036281575.1). Taxonomy (NCBI): domain Eukaryota; kingdom Metazoa; phylum Chordata; class Actinopteri; order Cypriniformes; family Xenocyprididae; genus Ancherythroculter; species Ancherythroculter nigrocauda. The sequence goes on along the minus strand of VTFQ01000001.1, from coordinate 81,544,113 downwards.
TTGGCATTTCAGAGTGTCCCCCCTTCAGTGCTGCACACTTTGTTTCTGCACAGTGTCTGATTTGTAGTTTGTACCAACAAAAGATTCTCTGACTTGTTGTATTTTTTCGTATTTCCCATTCATTTCCTATGTCGGTCATTTTTGACCGAAAAGAAGGTAAGTGTGACTATTTTTTTTACGATGCCTTAACATGTCCGAATCATGTCCTTGATTTTTTTGTGTGTTCATATTGGTAATGCTACAAAAGTCACCAAGTGTCATCTCATTCCGACAAAGCTACGATTTTTAACAATTCAAAATATAAAATCTTTCGGTCAGAAATGACCGAAGAAGGCCAGAGGGTTATTAAAGTATAATATAAAACCATTTCTTTATATTGTAATAATATTTTTCTGTATGTTTCATATATCATGATGAGCTTGAGACATCAAAGAAGGTTTTTTTCACAACCTACCTGACTGAAATGCCTCATTAATATGCAAGTCATTTCAGCTCATTACTATCCAATTCTTTTGTCTTCTCAGGTGAGAATGGCCCATTATTCAGTGGTGATTCATGCCTCCTCGCATACTGTGTTTCTTGGCAAAAAGTGTCTTACAAAAACTCAAAAAATCAATATATTGTTTTATATGAAGGAGTAGGCAGCATAATTTTTACATAATTTTGAAGCAAAAACTCTAGTCCAATAACTCCAATAACCAGAAGTCTTGTGAACACAGATTTACTATACTTTTTTTGGCCTTATTTCAGTGACTTAAGTTTTTTGTTTTTTCAATAACCACGCATAAATGTTATTCCTTCAAAAACACAAACATGTACATACATGTTCCTCACATATTATTGTAGCCTAATTTGTGCTGAATACAGTGTAATGACACTTTTTCCATTAATATGTTTATGAACAACTGAAAAAAGCACAAATGTCAGGGCATGTCAAAACTTCTCCAGGCCCCAAATCAGCCTCAGACTCCAGAGGGTTAACACTCTGAGGTCTAAAAACGCGCCGGCGCGTTTTGCAGTTTTTTTTTCACATTGCAGCAAAACAGACTTAAAATACTCCGTCATTTTTTGTCATAGAGACATAAGTAATATATCAATTGAAACTATAGAATGTCTTCTTTTTTTTGTGTACACTCACAATCAAAATAAAACTTTGTGCTTTTTAAAAATAAAGAGCGGAGCGCTCTATTCATAAGATAATGTGCTGAGGCGATTTATGCAAACTGTAAACGCCCCTAACAGCGTCTTAAAAAGCATCAAGTTTCATCAGATTCATTCGCTGTCCTTCGCGTTTGGAAGATGGCACACTACACAGGTGAGCAGGCTCTTCAGATGGTCCTGGACAGTGAGGAAGTTCACTCTTTCCTCGGAAGAAGAACACGACTCTGACGATGAACGTCTGCATTTTGAAGAGCGACTTGATCCAGCTGAAGATACAGTTTCTGATGAGTAAGTGATTTAGTTTTACTTAAATTATTTGACGTGTTTTTTTTTTTCTATATAAGCGTACATATATTTGCCTTATATTTACATCTATCTATATAACTATATATATAACTTTATCTCATAAAAACGCTTATAAATAGAATGCTTTTCTGTTGATATAGGGCCTACTTAAATTATTTATATAAGCGTACATCTATATTTGCCTTATATTTACTTCTATCTATCTATCTATCTATCTATATATATATATATATATATATATAACTTTATCTCATAAAAATGCTTATAAATAGAATGCTTTTCTGTTGATATACTCAAATTATTTGACGTGTTTTTTTTTTATATACAAGCGTACATCTATATTTGCCTTATATTTACATCTATCTATAAATATATATATAGCGTATCTAAGTACCGTATATGATAGGCGTGAATGTGCTAAAATATGCTTGGTTGTGAAATGCGCGAACATGTTGCTATTTGCTAAATGTGCTAACTGATATAGCAGACTGTAAACGTTTACACATTCGCACACTTTGTCCGGTAATGGCCAATTGACAGACATATACAGCATGCTTGTATACCTGTTACTTTCCTGTCAGTTATGCATAGCTAATGGTATGAGAGTATTATCTTATATGCTAATAATAACAGGGTTTTTTTTACATTTTTTTTTAGGAATGTGGATCCATCACTCTCACATTCACCTGCAATTCCCACTAGGAGGGCACGCAGCAACACAGTTGAGTAAGTACACTTTTACCCACTATATGGTAGGCCTATATTGAAATCTGTAAGATTTTTCATGTTTTTAAAATAAGTTTCGTCTGCTCACCAAGGCTGCATTTATTCAATTAAAAATACAGTAAAAACAGTAATATTGTGAAATATTATTACAATTTAAAATAACTGTTTTCTATTTGAATATATTTCACAAAGTCGTTTATTCTTGTGATGTCCAGCATCGTTACTCCAGTCTTCAGTGTCGCATGATCCTTCAGAAATCATTCTAATATGATGATTTGCAGCTCAAGAAACATTTATTGTTTACAATTGTTCAGAAATGTTTCATAAGTAGCAAATCATCATATTTGATGATAATATTTGATGATAATATTAATAAGATTCATATTTGATGATAATATATTTGCAGAGCTCTGTGGTGTGTCGTCACAGAAAGCAGCTCCAAAACAGACCAAAAGTGACCATGTACCGGTTCCAGGAGCAGAGCTGACATCAGATGCAAGGAATAATGCCACCGCTGGTCATCGGAACTGCATGCTTTGCAAAGTACAGCTTGGTAAAAGGCAAGACACACCTTGGAAATGCCAGGCATGTGACATTTACTTGTGTCTTCAGTTGAACTGTTTTCAAAAATGGCACACAGATGTGTGACTGTTCAGATTCTCTGTTCACCACCTCTCACTGACCATTGGGCTGCAAAGATTATCTATATGTGATCAAGCAGGTTATGTATAGGGTGTAAAAGTGGGCTTTTTTTTATAAACCTTACCTTTATTTGCCTGTATACACAAAAAATGTGCCTTTGACCCTAGTTTATATGTGGATTATATTGTTAACTTTATTTTAAATAAAAAAGAAAAAAAACAATGATATGTCTTGTCTTTGCATTTTCTTAGTTGACTCAGTCACATTCCTGACTGAATGGCTCATTATGCGGCTCATTAGGGGCAGGGTCTTAATCTCCCCAGGTGTAAATCACTTCATTATTCATGAAGAGTCACACCTCTTCGCATATGGCCTACCTAAACAAAAAGTGTCTTAGAAATTTAAAATCAATACAATGTTTTATGTGTCAGAGTAGGGAGGATCATTTCCACATCATTTTGAAGCAAAAACTCTACACTAAAATATACAATTCTCAAAAGTCTTGTGAAAAAACATTTAGTATGCATTTTTAGGTATTGTTTCAGTTACTTTTTTTTTTTGTTTTTTCAATAACCACGCATAAACATTATTCCTTTAAAAACACAAACATGTACATACATGTTCCTCACATATTATGGTAGCCTAGTTTGTGCTGAATACAGTGTAATGACACTTTTGTCATTAATATGTTTATAACCAACTGATAAAAGCACAAATGTCAGGGCATGTCAAAACTTCTCCAGGGCCCAAAATCAGCCTCAGACTCCAGAGGGTTAATGTCCTACAGATGAACATCTGAACATTCATCTTCTGATTCCAGTCAGCAGCTCAAACTCTGAGAAGAAATCAAGCCAAACTACAGCAGCAGCTCCTACACAAGGTTCATGATCACATGATCACTGTCACACATCATCAGTCTCTCACTTCACTGGTTCACACTGGCTTTAATTAATCCATCCTTTCATTTGTACAGAGAATCAGAAGATCCCAACCTCTCTAGGTGTGTATGAAGATCATCCTCATTTCAGTGCTTGTTTTCACACTTGAGTTTTTGTCTTGATGTTGTGTTCCTGCATTCAAATATGATTTTGTTTTTAATAGTTGTACCATCAACTACAGCATCAACACTGACTCCAACCTCTCTAGGTGTGTATGAAGATCCTCCTCATTTCAGTGCTTGTTTTCACACTCTGGAGTTTTTCTAGAATCAGGATCTAAATGAACTCATTGTAGTGAAAATGAGCTCAGTGGACATCAGTATTAATATGACTGTAATATCGTCTCTCTCTCAGTGATTGTGATTGTTGTCGCTTCATTCGCTGTTCTCCTTCCTGCTCTTATTCTCTGGATGATTCGCAGAAAAAGAGACGGTGAGTTTTTACAGTTTCTCATATTATATAACAGACAAAAAGACCAAAACATCTGATGAAATAAATGTGTAATTTAGACAGAATTCCTCTCAGACAGAGTTTAATGTTTCTATTCTACAGCACTAGAATTCTTCTAAAATCAGTTTAATTGGAGACTGTATTGTGTGTTTGATCATCAATATTCTCTTGACGTTATGTTTCAGATAACAGAAGAGGAACTGATGACTCTGAGGTGAGTATTGTAGGTCGATCATGAGTTATTAGTGTTTATAAGATTCATCTTCAATAATCTGTGTATATTTGTGTATATTTCACACTGTGGTGATTTTTCATTGATGTTCAGGAGCTGATATATGATGAGACTTACACTGAGGTCACTTATACTGAGGACTACAGTAAAAACAAGTGAGAAAGAAGAAGGTGAGAAACACTTCCTTGATGTTGTCCAGCTTCTCTCAACATGATAGTTTGTGTTTTCTTCTGAATTTGTGTCATGAATTGATCTCAAACATCATGCTGTAATAAGTGTGTTGAAACAATAACTTAGATGTTCATTCAGGTTCGCTGTGATGATAAAGTGACTTATCAGAGGAGCAAAAGCTGGATCTCAGGAAAACTGCAGTGAACTTTATGCCTCTGTGAACAAGAACCAGGGCCGTAACCACCCCAATAAGTCCCCCCCAATAATTAGAAATAACCAAATTATCCATAATTGATGTTGCTCTGTTTTACTCCATTATGCACTGCTCTGTTTGCTGTTAAAATGGCAAAAAAATTTAAAAGTTACATTTTTAGGCTGATCTCCCTCAGCGGTCTAACAGTGCTCATCACTGCCAGAATGAGTGAGCTGACCAATCAAATCAAGGAATATATTTCAGACCTAGTGGAGTAATAGTAATAATATCTAGGTCTGAATTGAAAAATATTGTACGTTTTAATGGATCACACTAAACACATGATGCATTGCTGTGTCCGTTATCGCATAATTCACACTTTTGGACACGTTTGCTTTAAAGGACATTAGACAACACTGCAAAATCAAGCTGTTATATTCATATATTTATTGTCCAACATTCCCAATTTTTATGATGCATGTCCTTAATTTAATTCCATATGTTGGTAATAATTCAGTGTTTATAAGCCTTTTAAAGAATTTTAACCCAAACTGACTGGGTTTCTAGAGAGCAAAGGTTTTGTGACTTAAACACAAAGTGTGTAAAATAAACTGTTAAAAGGATTTGATGATCACTAGTGATAGTATTTTACTCTGTGTTGTCATCATTCAGGTTGGATTTCAGCTTTAATGTACGTTTTTTTATCAAAGCAGCTGATATTGCCATAGAAATACTGCCGACTCGCTTTCACCCCAGAATGGTGGAAACGCAGGGCTGCTGCTGTCGCTTCTTGTTAGTGTATATTCTTTGTACACGCCTCGATACACGCTTCACAGAAAGCTTCCGGGATTTCTTGACACATGCTCCGAAGAGCGTAACATCAGTAATTCCATGTGATGTTATATTTGACCATTAGTTCATGTTGTCAACTTGTTAAATGTAGTTTATTTAAGTGCTTTTAACGGGTGAATAGTGCATTGCGTGAGATGGCGGCAAAGTGTGTGCGTCGCATGTGTGAGAGAGTTCGCGGCTAGGCTAACATCTCGATTAATTAAATATTTAAACATATATAGATAAATATAAATTGATAAATAATAGATTGATATGTATAACTAAAGATATGTATGTATAATTAAATATATTTTGTACATTAAAGAGATATATTTTAGTCTAATATATTGAACGTTGCATTCATTGTGTGATCTGTGGTTAACTACCTGGGGTACTTAACATGTATTTTGTGGTTAACAGGCACAATTAAGAGCAGTTGCAGAATACAGTGCCTCTCTGTTTGTGTGTTTTACCACACAGGTATGTTAAATGGTATACAAGAAACACTGTAATGCTGTTATAAATTATTGGTATATAGGCTACGAATGAAGGTTGTGAATTGATTATTATTAATATTATTATTTATTTGTATTACTCATACTATATACTAAATTATGACTAAATATCGTCGTCAACGAACCTTTATCACGTGACAAAAACGAGACGCAACGTAAATGCTGGTAATGTGATGATGACTATAATTCAGTGGTTCCCAAACTGGGGTACGTGTACCTCTGGGGTACGTGAGGTGACTATAAGGGGTACGCGAACAAAATGCTGAGTAGTTCATTTAATTCTACCTTAAAATAATATTAAAAATCAAGCATGTATTTCTAATTGCCAAAAATGCCGTAAACCCAGTACATTTAATCAAATTACCTCATCATTTGCAGTCAAAAATGACTGCATCCACACAAGCAGCATGCATATGATAGATTGAGTGCAGTCTGCTGCCTTATATTGCGCTAAATTACTGCCGTTCTCGACAATGCACCTTTGTAAAAGTGAGATTTAGCACTTATACTTGCATGAAGAACAAATATAGACACAGAGAGTGGATTAATTTCGATTTAAGACTCAAACTTTTTCTGATACAAAATAATAATAATAATAATAATAATAATTATTATAAAATAATAATTTCATCTCGTTTAGTCGCGTTATTATTATTATTAACGGTATTTCTGTTTCCTGTGTCTCACTTCAGGGGCTGCATCAGGCCGCACTGCGCAGAGGCAGGCGATGTCACTTCCTCAAGCCCCACTCGTGGCATTATTTAGAAGGTGCAGCTGTGGTAAGTTAGCTTAACAAAGTTAAGTCTGACACAGAGAAAGGGAGCGATACGTAGGGACATGTAGATTTCATGTGCTTATGACTTCATGAAAATGCACAGATCATAGAAAATGCACATCAATATTTAAAACAGATTCTCACGATTAAAATTAATCCAAAATCAACATAATATATTTTGCGTTGATCAAAATATATTACGCACGGAATGATTTAACATCTTTCCGGAGGGATGCAGTGTGTATCCAATGTTCCCTGAACCATCCATGGTCATTTTCTAACGTAGAATAGGCCTAACACAAAAAAGGTATCATCTTAAAGATTAGAATCTAATCTTTTTAATGCATCTAACCATAGAGTACCTCAGGGATGACGTGTTTTTGTAGGCAAAACCCGGAAGTGAGTTAGCATTTTAGGACTTCCGGTTCCATCGCTCTAAAGTCTATGGGTTTTTTGAATGGGTTTTTGCTAAATCGCCTGAAATAAGTTCTGTGGTTAACAAAGCCTCTAAATATTTTCACGTTTTGATCTATGACATAAAACACACCAGTTTTAACCCGCTTGTGATTTTTTAAACCTTTATTGTGTCTTAAAAGCGGCGGTTGCTAACAAGTTGCTCAAAGGGACTATTTCCTTTGGTGGGACTTTAGACGTCATCATTAAAAACGGGACATTTGGACAGCATTTCTCATGAAAAAGTGTGTAAGTATTCATACACAGCACAGATCATAATCAGAGAGCAACTTTATAAATAAAAAATTTAGTTGTTTTCTAAATAAAGTTTGAGGAAGCTTGGTGGTGACGACGTTGATCCACGACCATGGTGTGCTGTAGTCCGTTTATAGCCTACTGTTAGCCTTTTATATCTTTATTTAGGCTTCAAAATGTATAAATGTTGTGTTAACTTGTAACGATTATCTTGATAGACGTGATGTGTAAGTGTCATAACCCTTTGTTAAACACAGAGCTCATTTTTTTGTGAGTGTCCAAAAGTCTATGGGAAAAAATGCATAGGCTTCCGATGAAGGGAACCTGTGTGCCGCTAACTTCCGGGTTGATCTTCAAAAACACGTCATCTCTGAGGTACTCTATTTTGAAAACTCCTAATGAGTGCTGAGGAGAGTATCACCAAAAAAGAATTTGTCTCTGATCTTATTGCCTTCCTGAGTTATTCCATGTCAAATAAAAAATGAAAAATAAAAATAAAAATATATATTTTTTGTATTTTATCAGCAGCTTTTCAGCAGGAAAATGCCCAAATGTAATGTATTTATATATTTTTAAAAAAATTTAAAAGTGTTCTATCAAATGATACCTACCTTTTGACTCTCCTTGTGTAACTGGTCTGTTCTCTGCGTTGTGTTGTGCGTTGGAAGGAAGAACAGGACAGCATTCGCAGTTTCGCTGATCTTTTATTCATGATAAACAAATAAAAACAGCCTCTCAATACAATGAGAGTCACCCTCGATTCCTCTCCAGTGCATCACCAATGCAAAGAGGTAAAATAAATCACATTTAACAAGAAAATAAATGTAACCGAAAACATACCTGATAAACAAATAAAAACAGCCTCTTAATACAATGAGAGTCACCCTCGATTCCTAAAATGAATATGATGTACACCTGTCACCATGTGCTTCATTTCCACATACAAGACAAATTTAACTCAAAAAGAATAAAATGACAAAAATAACCACACAGATGAGTAAAATAAGAATATATACATAAATTGGAGCAAAAATATAAGTATAAAAGCAACAATTAAAATAAGAGGAGGGGCCAGAACAGGAAATGACATGCCTCGTGATGTCATCACAATTAAAGGGGAAAGCGCTCACATTTCAATTAGGGAGTTATATATATCAGGTATATGTATACAAACAATTTTTTGGGTGAATTCTAATAAACAATATATACAATTAACAGGAAACTTTCTGTACCCGTTACATTCACCCCCCAGAATTTACACAAAATTCCCAACAGTATAACAAACACACTGGTCACTAGAATTACATGGTCAACACTTTAAAAATAGTGAAGACACAGCATTGAAAGCCACCCAAAGAGGGATACAAATATGAAAAAAGTTGGCCAAACTTCTACACATTTTGTAGGCATACACAAAGTGCCCATTACACAATCTCAGACCATTTGTTTAAACAGGATATACATGAGAAAATACAGGAAATTACAGTATTATCAGAGACTGTGCAATACAATACACAATTTAAACATGAATAACAGGAGATAAAGACTCCGCACCAAGTAACATTTCGAGTTGAACCATTGACTCAATCAGCCTACGAACTGGTTTGATAACTCTCCCAAACCTGGTATAATGATCACCTGTATTTAAATCAGCTACAGGATCTTGCCCACAGGGTTCACTTGCAGAGACATGCGTTAGGGGTGAATCAGCACCAGCACCAGCCACAGTATTGTCATCAGTCACTGACACAGCAACTTGTGCATTAGGCTCCTCTTGATTGGACAACTGAGAATGCACCCATGAAGAAGTGTGGTCATCCCCACAAGTAGCAACATTGGAGATGTTTGACATGGATTCTGCATGTGAGAGTTCCTCAGCCTCATTCTGCCCATCATCGTCATGCCCAGCAGACTCAAGCTCAGCAACGTAGGAGGTCTCACCACTGTGTGTTTCACCGGTTAGACCACCACAGCATTCTGCATCAGACATATGTGAAGGTGCACTGCAGGAAAGCATTTCTGCATCCTCATGACCAGAACTAACAATTTCTGTTTCAGGCAGAGGGAGGAAGTTCACTTGAAGAAGAAGATTTTGATGCACTATTTTCTCATTCCCAGCCCTGTCACGGATCTTATAGACGTGTATGGCAGGCTTTGAGGCAACAACAGTGTACATGACTGGCTCCCATTTGTCAGCAAGTTTTCGTTTTCCTCTACAACCCTTGTTAGCCACAAGCACTTGGTCACCGACGGCTAGAGGTAGGCCTTTAGCTCTTTTGTTGTACTGGCTGGACTGGTGTTTTTGTTCTACAACAGCGTTCTTCTGCGCTAACGTCATGGCAGACTGAAGGTCGCTGACAAGAGATTTGACATACTTGTCATAGTCACAGATCGACTTCTCCTGCAGAACACTTTGGAACATGAGGTCAACTGGCAACCTTGGTACCCTACCGAACATTAGGTAAAAAGGGGCAAAGCCTGTTGTCTCGTGCGCTGTGCAGTTGTACACAAATGTCATGGTCTGTACCAACTGCGGCCACTTCTGCTTAGGCCTTGGAGGAAGAGTCCTCAGCATATTACCTAATGTTCTGTTGAAACGTTCGGTACCACCATTCCCCATCGGGTGGTAAGGGGTGGTTCTCGACTTATCAACTCCAGCCAGCTCGAGAAGCTCGGCAATTAACTCACTCTCAAATGTAGCCCCTGGTCAGAATGGATGCGTTGGGGAAATCCATAGACGCAGAAAAAGCTGTCCCAGAGTTTCTTAGCCACTCTTTTCGCTGTCTGGTCCTGACATGGAAATGCATGCGCCAGCTTCGTGAAGTGATCGGTGATAATTAAAACATCCACAGATTTGTTGTTTCTATCTTCAGCAGACCAAAAGTCGATGCATACAAGCTCCAGTGGGGCTGTGGTTTTAATACTCTCCAAAGTGGCTCTCGCTGCAGGCTCTAGAGTTTTGCTGAGGACACACCTGGGACATTTCTTCACGTAATCCCGCACATCACGCTCCATATCAAGCCAGAAAAACCTCTGACGGGCTAAAGACAGAGTACAAGACTGCCCTTGATGACCGGCCAGGTCGTGAATACCCAAAAGTGCTTTGGATTTCCAGGATTCAGGTAAAACAAGTCGGAACTTCTTGTGCTCGGTGAGCGGGTCTTGTTGAGCGGGTCTATACAGGATTCCATTAAGCACAGAAAGTTTGTCCCATTGCTTCAGAATTCGAAGCGCGCACTGGTTTTCGTTGGCACGTTCACGTCTTGATGGTCTGTGCTTCCTGCCGACATAATAAAACACCCTAGCAATGACTGGATCCTTGTGCTGATGTTTTTGCACGTCTGTCAGTGAAAGGGAATGGAACACTTCCTCGTCCCCACCAATTAAAGAGTTGAGGTGTTCAGCCAACGATGTTGCTCTACATTCAGTTCCTGTTTCCCATTCATCACATGAGGACAAAATGGAAGACACATCATCAGCAGACATTGATGTAACCAGCCCAACATCAAGTGCACCAAATCCCAATGTTTGCGGTTGGCAGGTAAGACGGAACACCTCTTGCACATTTCCATCCTCTACACTTTGTACTTGTCTCAGCAGTTCAGAATAAGGTTCGGACAGAAGTCGCTGACTCACTGGCTTGACGAACGGGTCACGACTGAGCGCATCCGCCACAACATTCAATCTCCCAGGGACGTACTTGATCTTAAAGTTGTACGGGGCAAGTTTTGAAACCCAGCGCTGCTCACATGCATCTAACTTCAGCTTGGTCATTATGTATGTCAGCGGATTATTATCCGTCCATACGGTGAACTCATGACCCTTAAACCAGTGTCTGAACTTGTCACACACCGCCCAAGAATTCCAATCTGTGCGCAGGATATTTTGTTTGGCTGCGACTTAAAGCCTTGCTAGCAAACGCTATTGGTCTTGCCTTGTCCTCGCCAGCAGGGATCTGAGAGAGTACTGCACCTATGCCATCCAACAAGGCGTCAGTACAGAGAAGGAAAGGACGCTCAAAATCAGGATGAGCCAGCACAACGCTGTCAACTAGGGCCCTTTTTAACACTTCAAATGCCGCATCACAGTCAGGGGTCCAGTCCTGGGGTGTCAACTCCTGAAAAGTGCCCGCTCTCTTGTGACTACCAGCAGCTTTCACTGAGCGTTTCTGGCCAGCAGTTAAGTTGAATAAGGGTCTGGCAATACGTGAGCAACTTGGAATAAAGGATTGGTAGTACAGGACCATGCCAAGGAACAATCTGATTTTTTTTTGTGAAGGTGTAGTTCCGTTTTCCTTCATCAAGTCCTCCTTCCGAAAAGCAGAGATGACTTTAACTTTCTCCTCATCAACTGAAACACCAGAACCATTTATCACATGGCCCAGGAACTTTACAGATTTCCTCAGAAAGTGACACTTTTTCGGTGCTAGCTACAGGTTGCTAGCTCTCAATCGAGAAAACACAATCTCCAAACACTTCAATGTCTCCTCTTCAGAAGGTGCAAAGACCAATAAGTCATCGAGATAACAGAGAAGACTGGAAAAGTTAAGGTCACCAAAAATGTTGAGCATCATGCGCATGAAAGACACAGGGCTGTTGCAAAGGCCTTGAGGAAGACGATTATACTCGTACAAGCCCATTGGTGTTGTGAAGGCAGTGTATCGTCGGTCAGACACGTGGAGTGGGATGTTATAAAATCCCGACGTTAAGTCCATGGTGCTGAAAAGGGCATTACCACCCAAGGCTGCGAGACAGTCAGCTTGATGGGGTAGAGGGTGGGCGTCCTTTATCGTTTTAGCATTTAGCCAAAGAAAATCGGTGCAGATCCTCAGATTACCGTCTTTTTTCCAGACCATCACTAAGGGAGATGCATACTCACTGACAGACTTTCTGATTATGCCTTTCTCCTCCATCTCTGACAACACTTCTCTCCATTTTTGATAGTGGGCTGGAGGGATGCGATGATAGGGCAGACGGAATGGGCGCTCATCATAAAGATGGATCCTGTGCACAAAATCCTTTGCCTCTCCACAATCCAGCTTATCCTTGGAGAAAACATCATGGTAGGAAGCAAGAAGAGTCACCAATTTCCCCTTCCACATCTCGGAGACTTCACATCCATCAATGTCAATGTCCCTCAGACCATGATCCTTCAGCAACTGTTCAGGATTAAAGGATGAGTCAGTTAGCAGGGGCTTTGAATCAGGAACATCACAACAGGTTCTGCTCAGACCCTGCATGACAGTGAAATCTTCCACAGCTAGACAGGAAGAAACATCAGCCAGTTTAGTGTTACGGCGAAGTGTCACTGATATTGGGTTAGGGTTCAGTACCTTCATTGGCACCCATCGATCACCCCAAATTTGTTGTTACTACTCGTCCGACAAGAATGTTTTTAGGTGCTGAACGTGCAGTGGTCGGTTCAACAATTACAGTGCTTCCTGGGGAAACGGGAACACTAGCAGGCAATTTGCCCCAAACAAGATACTCACATTTGGGAAGAAGAGTGATTGCCTGGCAGAGTTTCACAGAACTGAGTTTATCAGGCTGCTGAGGGCCAGACCATCGGGAGATGCAGCTCAGAAGTTCAAGGAATTGCTCACACTCAGGATTACTGTTATTGCAGGAAATGAGCTCCCAGTACTTGTCATGCAATTTCATCTTCTGCAGAACACATTTGATCACATATAATAATGAACTCGTCTCTTTGTCCAGGCACCACAAGAGTGGGAACAACAAACTTAAATCCATAGACTTCAATCTCCAAGTCATATGTACACTTTGGCTGAATTGTGAGGCCACCACAGCCAACCAGGACCACATTACTTGGAAGTGCTTGAAGATGTGGAAGAAGACCATCAACTTGCAGCTTGGACTCACCCTCTTCACTAAGCGTGCAAGACATACTACCAGAATCCAGTAACCCCCTCAATGTGTAACGGTCACAAACTGTCACAGGAGCATAAAACAACTCACTTGCCCCATCAACTCTCTGAGACCCCACATATAACACAGTTTTGTCTTCTGGCAATAGCTTGCAGCTGTTTACAAAAACGTTCTGCACATCTGCTTCATCTGTGAGGGAGTTCCCAGTAAAATTGCCCATGCTACCCCTCTTGTCGCATGGGCTCTTCAGTTTAACTGAGCAGTATCTGAGGGAGTCACTGGCTTGCTGCTTTAGGACAGTCATTCTTAAAGTGGCCAGGACTGAGACAGTGACGACATAGCCTCTGACGTCTACAATGCGAGTATGTAGTGTGTTCCTTGGATCTACAGACCCTACATGCAGAGCTTAAGTTGGTTTTGAAATCTGAAGCTTGGCCTGCATGAACCTGACTGGAAGTTAAAGAGGCAGTGCACAATGACAGGACTCTATCCATCATGCCAACCATGTGCTGAAGGCTGGTGTCTGGAGAGAAAGGGACAGCATTAGGATTAAGATGACTTACAGAAAGCTGTGACTGGGCTAGCATGGTAACAGGCTGCTGAGGAGAACTGGACACTGAATTGGGGCAACTCATAACAGTGCACTGGTTGCAAGCTGACAGGGACATTGTGTGCTGCATCCTCGAAGAGACTCTCTTTAGATCCCTCTGATGACCATCTAATCGCTCCTGGACCTCAGCGGTGTTCCACTTCTCAGCTGGCTTAAACTGAAAAGACATAGCAAGACTCGGGTCTGGGCAATGTGAAATAAACATCATGACAGCTTCAGCAGCGGGATCTTCAACACCTTATTACGCCTGCGCAAACACTCATCAGCAACATCTATGGCCTTGTTAAGCCGTATCCAGTAATCCATGGGACTTTCATCTGCTCTTGAGACAGTGTTATAAAAGTCAGCCATTAGCATGTTAGAGTAAGACAACTCACCTGAAGTTGCATTTCAGTGTGTCAAACACTGCACTTGGGAGCTCACTGGCACTCAGTTCAGGGCAGCTTCGCAAGGACACCTTAACCACATCTCTCGCTTTGCCGGCCAATCTGCTCATGACAAGATCAGAGACATCAGTTTGCATTTTGCATTTCATTCTGTTCAAATAACTGTACATCATGTCTTCCCATTCGTGCACAGTAAATGAATCGCCCCTGAAGAATGGCGGAGGAGATGCATCTTGCTGTACTATCACCTTCAGGCTAGATGTATCAATGTACTCACTGGAGTGCTGAGACTGGCAAGGTGCATTAGGCTGTACTGGGCTGGGCTGGTGCGCAATATTAACACTCTGAGGTCTGAAAACGCGCCGGCGTGTTTTGCAGGTTTTTTTTCACATTGCAGCAAAACAGACTTAAAATACTGCGTCATTTTTTGTCATAGAGACATAAGTAATATATCAATTGAAACTATAGAATATCTTCTTTTATTTGTATACACTCAGAGTAAAAACACAATGTTGTGCTTTTTGTAAAATAAAGAAAACTAACATGATGCGTGATTTCTCCTCTCCCTCTGAACGAAGTCCAATCTGATAGTTCTCAGAAAATGAACTGTAACTTAGTGAATACTAATCACAGAAAAATTACACTTATGTCTAAAATAACGTTAAGATGTCAGGTTTTAAATCATGTAAGTCAAATCAAAAACAAACCTTCTGTGTTTATGTAATCTGTATGAAAAGAGAGCCATGTCAGAAGTCTGTGATTCAGCTCATTATCCACTAATGCGGCCACGCCCACAGAGCCAGCGCTATTCAGACGCAAATTCAGAGGCAATACATGCATTCATCATCTCAATCGTGTATTTATTGTCTTGAAAAGTGTTTATCTGGATGTAAAAGTCATGTTTAGCGAGCTCTAGAAAACATGCAGTTAGTTCCTGTTTTCTTTTCTTCTATAGATGAATTTTAGATGAGTTTTTGTTTCTTTAGCGCCCTCCGGCTGCAGTATGAATTGGAAACTCCATTCATGGAATAGCCTCTTCTTCTTTTAGATGAATTTGTGGACTAAAAATGCACAGAGAGCGCCCTCCGACTTCAAGGATGAATTAAAAACACCAGCGCTCATAGTAATGACAATGAATATTAAATAAATATAACTCCTCTGTATAGAAAATTGACATAAGAATATGAGAATCCAATATTTCTCCAAATGTGCATGCTTTTAAACTAAAAGCCTATATTCAGACTCTTTGCATCACAGAAATACATTATATTTTAAAGTATAATATAAAATCATTACTTTATATTGTAATAATATTTTTCTGTATGTTTCATATATCATGATGAGCTTGAGACATCAAAGAAGGTTTTTTTCACAACCTACCTGACTGAAATGCCTCATTAATATGCAAGTCATTTCAGCTCATTACTATCCAATTCTTTTGTCTTCTCAGGTGAGAATGGCCCATTATTCAGTGGTGATTCATGCCTTCTCGCATACTGTGTTTCTTGGCAAAAAGTGTCTTACAAAAACTAAATCAATATATTGTTTTATATGAAGGAGTAGGCAGCATAATTTTTACATAATTTTGAAGCAAAAACTCTAGTCCAATAACTCCAATAACCAGAAGTCTTGTGAACACAGATTTACTATACTTTTTTTGGCCTTATTTCAGTGACTTAAGTTTTTTGTTTTTTCAATAACCACGCATAAATGTTATTCCTTCAAAAACACAAACATGTACATACATGTTCCTCACATATTATTGTAGCCTAATTTGTGCTGAATACAGTGTAATGACACTTTTTCCATTAATATGTTTATGAACAACTGAAAAAAGCACAAATGTCAGGGCATGTCAAAACTTCTCCAGGCCCCAAATCAGCCTCAGACTCCAGAGGGTTAAGGCTGGCTGAAATACTTTCCCCTATTTTCTGAGCCAGATCAGAAATTATTCCCCCCAATGACTCAGGAGTAATGACACGTTCAGTATTCGGGTATGTGATTGGGGTGGAGCTAGCTGCTGGGCCTACAGAAGCACCAATCGCTGAATCAGCTGTGTGTACATGGTCAAGTCCCACATTAGCTAACGCTCTCCCTCTCCCATAACAAAATTCAGACACCCTCTCATTGTGAAATATTTCGGGTCCACCACCCCTGCCCAATGGAAAAGTGACATTTGATCGCTTCACAGGACTGAAATCATCTTTGCTTGTATCCTCAAACATTTCTCAATTGTAAAGTGGAACAGATAAAACATGAAAAAGTGACTGAGAAATTAATATGCCACAAACATCAAAATGTTTACCAATTGATAATGATTCAGGTATACTTCATATCAATATTTAGACACTGGAATAAAAAAAACCCAGAAGCACTTCTCTTTTCTTGACAAAAATAAAATATTTTCGTTGTCAAAATCAGTTATTCTGCACTTTTTCTTATTTAAAATGCATCAACAGTCGTTTATTATATACTGTTCAGATAAAGGATACGTTGTATGGAGGTCACTGAAGCGTCCTGCTTATCACAAAGTCAATAAAACTCAACCGTTGCTTTAAGATGCAATACAGTTTGTTCCGCGATGTCACACACTCTTTATGCGTGAGCACGGAGCCACCACGAGAGATGGCGATGAAGAAGATCGACGAAGCGCGAGCCGTCACGCAACCACTGCAATCTGCGAAGCGCTGATCTGATGACCCGAAATATTCACGGCACCAAGTGTAACTGGTCTGTTCTCTGCGTTGTGTTGTGCGTTGGAAGGAAGAACAGGACAGCATTCGCAGTTTCGCTGATCTTTTATTCCTGATAAACAAATAAAAACATCCTCTTAATACAATGAGAGTCACCCTCGATTCCTCTCCAGTGCATCACCAATGCAAAGAGGTAAAATAAATCACATTTAACAAGAAAATAAATGTAACCAAAAACATACCTGATAAACAAATAAAAACAGCCTCTTAATACAATGAGAGTCACCCTTGATTCCTAAAATGATTATGATGTACACCTGTCACCATGTGCTTCATTTCCACATACAAGACAAATTTAACTCAAAAAGAAAAAAATGACAAAAATAACCACACAGATGAGTAAAATAAGAATATATGCATAAATTGGAGCAAAAATATAAGTATAAAAGCAACAATTAAAATAAGGATTAAAAAAAGATTAACAAGAGCCCAAAATAACCTCACCTCTCCAGTGCATCACCAATGCAAAGAGGAAGAGGAGGGGCCAGAACAGGAAATGACATGCCTTGTGATGTCATCACAATTAAAGGGGAAAGCCCTAATTTCAATTAGGCAGTTATATATATGAGGTATATATATACAAACAATTTTTGGGTGAATTCTAATAAACAATATATACAATTAACAGGAAACTTTCTGTACCCGTTACACTTGCTACAGTTTGAGTTATGAGCCTTTACTTTTGTGTATGTGGATTAGGAAAAAAAAAAAAAAAACTCTAAAAAAATGCTAGGTACTTATACTATACTGATTACTGATTTGGGTTAAACAAAATTGCATTACTAAAAAGAGACTAAAATACAATTTTTATTGACTAAAATTAGACTAAAATGTCATCAGTTTTCATTACCTAAAACTAGACGAAAATAGTCATGGATAATTCAGACTAAAATAAGACCAAAATTCTCAGACTGTCACAGACACGTCAGGTTCCAACATCCACCAATCACAGCGCACTCCATCCCCAGAGTACTGATCACCGCCACCTGCACCTCATCATTGCACCAATCAACAGCACTACAAAGAGCACACACACACAGCACTCCATGTCCGGTCTCGTTTGCAGATACTCACGTTAATGCTTACCTCAAGGACTCCCCGCTCCATACTTACCTGTCTCCAGCGTGCCTCCTTCCCTCTGTGTGCCTCGTCTCCTGTGTGTGAGTGCTCTACCTGTCTGAGAAGGCCATGGAGGATTACATCAAGGAGGCCCTCGCTCAAGGATACATCCGGCCGTCTACTTCCCCTGCTGCTTCCAGCTTCTTCTTCGTGGCGAAAAAGGACGGAGGCTTGCGGCCCTGTATCGACTATCGCTCACTCAACAAGATTACAGTAAAATTCAGATATCCCCTTCCTCTCGTCCCAGCGGCCCTGGAACATCTCCGTGGTGCCACTGTTTTCACGAAGTTGGACCTCCGCAGCGCGTACAACCTCATCCGGATACGTGAGGGGGACGAGTGAAAGACCTTCTTCATTACTCCTACTGGCCACTATGAGTACCTCCTGATGTCGTATGGCCTGGTCAACGCCCCCTCCATATTCCAGGACTTCATCCATGAGGTGCTCCGGGAGTTTCTCCATCACTTCGTCCTAATACATCGACGACATACTCATCTACTCCCGGAGCCAGGCCGAACATCGCCGACACATTGCAGAGGTCCTCACCCGCCTTCGTCAATTCCACCTGTTCCTCAAAGCGGAAAAGTGTTCCTTCCATCAGCCTACAGTGTCATTCCTGGGATACATCATCGACCACAGTGGCATCCGGATGGACGAGAGGAAGGTGGAATCCATCACAACCTGGCCAGAACCCTCAACCCTCAAAGAGTTACAACGCTTCCTTGGATTCGCTAATTTCTACCGCCGGTTTATCAAGAACTACAGCTCCATCACCCATCCTCTCACCAGTCTCCTCAGAAACAAGCCCAAGTCTGTGTCCTGGACTCCAGCAGCCACCAACGCCTTCAACTGCCTCAAGGAAGCCTTCACCACCGCTCCCTTACTCGTCCACCCTGACCCAGAGCTGCCCTTCATCGTAGAGGTGGACGCCTCTACCACCGGAGTGGGAGCGGTGTTGTCACAGCAGCAAGGGACGCCAAGTAGACTCCACCCATGCGCCTTCTTCTCCCGCAAGCTCAGCCCGGCGGAAGTCAACTACGACATCGGTGACAGGGAACTCCTCGCTGTGAAGCTTGCTCTGGAAGAGTGGAGGCATTGGCTGGAGGGAGCCAAACATGCATTCCTGGTCCTTACAGATCATAAAAACTTAGAATATCTCCGTGCTGCCAAAAGGTTGAATCCAAGACAAGCTCGTTGGGCCATGTTCTTCTCTCGGTTCAACTACACCATTTCCTATCGACCTGGTTCAAAGAATACTAAAGCGGATGCTCTCTCCTGTCTTCATGCTCCTGAAGAGAAAACGGAAGAACCTGAGCCAATCATCCCGAGCTCTCTCATAGTAAGCCCCATCACTTGGTCAGAAGAGACCATTCCCTCCTCCAATGCCTCCACGAACCCTCCGCTGGGCTGTCCACCTGGCTTGCTTTACATCACCCGGACACGACGCACTCCAACCATTCACTCAGCTCACACGTCACTAGGCACTGGTCACCCGGGGGTCAATGAAACCCTCTCGTTGCTGAAAGAACGCTTCTGGTGGCCAGGGATGGCAGCCGATGTCAGAAGGTACGTGCAGGGCTGTCGGGAGTGCGCCATCTCCAAAAGTCCACGTCATCTGCCAGCTGGGAAACTCCTTCCTCTGCCCGTTCCCAACCGACCTTGGTCACACCTAGGGGTGGATTTCATAATGGACCTTCCTGCTTCCGATGGAAATACCTGCATCCTAGTCATCATAGATCGTTTCTCCAAATCTTGTCGTCTCATTCCACTAAGAGGATTACCCGCTGCCATGGAAACGGCAGAAATGCTCTTCAACCATGTGTTCAGGTATTTCGGAATACCAGAGGACATTGTATCGGACAGAGGACCCCAATTCATCTCTAGAGTATGGAAAGCCTTCCACTCACTCCTAGGTGTGGCCGTCAGTCTAACATCGGGGTACCATCCACAGTCGAACGGGCAGACGGAGAGGAAGGTCCAGGAGATCGGCCGCTTCCTCCGTACCTTCTGTCATGACCACCAGGACTCTTGGAACCAGTTTTTGGGTTGGGCCGAGTACGCCCAAAACTCTCTCCGGCAGTTGACTACAGGACTCACTCCATTCCAGTGCGTACTCGGCTACCAAGCCCCACTGTTCCCCTGGACCGGGGAACCATCTAACGTTCCGGCGGTGGATTACTGGTTCCGAGAGAGCGAGAGGGTCTGGGACTCAGCCCACCACCAGTTGCAATGAGCCCTGCGCAGACGCAGGATGACAGCGGACCTGCGGCGCTCCAACACCCCTGTCTTCCAGCCCGGACAGAAGGTATGGCTGTCGACACGGGACATCAGACTGCGTCTGCCCTGCAAAAAGCTGAGTCCCAGGTTCATTGGCCCATTTCCCATCGTCAAGCAGATCAACCCAGTCACATACCAACTCCAACTTCCACAAGGGTATCGTATTCACCCAACTTTCCACGTCTCACTCCTCAAGCCTTATCACCCTTCTGTTCTCTCCACAGGACCTGACGTGACTCCCACCGAACCCCCCCTTCCACTCATCCTGGAAGACGGTGCAGCATACGAGGTCCGCGAGATCTTGGACTCCCGGCGTCGTGGTGGCCAGCTGGAGTACTTGGTCGATTGGGAAGGCTATGGCCCTGAGGAACGCTCCTGGGTTCCAAGAAACAACATCCTTGATCCCAACCTACTTCAAACTTTCCATGACAGTCACCCTGATAGACCGGCACCGCGGGGAAGAGGACGACCACCACGGCGTCGCGGTCCTCGGCCCTCAGGAGCGGGCCGTGGAGGGGGGGGTACTGTCACAGACACGTCAGGTTCCAACATCCACCAATCACAGCGCACTCCATCCCCAGAGTACTGATCACCGCCACCTGCACCTCATCATTGCACCAATCAACAGCACTACAAAGAGCACACACACACAGCACTCCATGTCCGGTCTCGTTTGCAGATACTCACGTTAATGCTTACCTCAAGGACTCCCTGCTTCATACTTACCTGTCTCCAGCGTGCCTCCTTCCCTCTGTGTGCCTCGTCTCCTGTGTGTGAGTGCTCTACCTGTCTCCAGCGATCTCCAGCTCCAGCGTGTTCACGGATATCCATATCTGAAAAGGAAAGGACAGTAACTATCTCTATTCAACTCATATATTTATCTACTTATTCATCACTGCTTACCTGTTCACTGCATTCTGCTCAACTGGTGTCAATAAACAACCATTACCTGTTTACATCTGTGTCTGACTCCTGTGTACCGTAACACAGACTTTTAGTCAACTGAAACTTGATAGACTAAAAAGAGTATGAACGTGACTAAAACTAATAAAAACTAAAATGACAGCTTGACACAAAGACTAGACTAAAACTACAGATAACAGTGTCTGTCTGTTTGTGTTTTACCACACAGGCACAGGCACATTAAATCACCTATGGTAAAAAACAGCTTTGTGTGGAAAATCCTTTTATTAACATCAAAAATCAGCACAACGCAGAGGAACAACCGCTATACAACCTATTCAACATTTTTATGAGATGATTCCCTCCCTCCAAAAAACAAAATCATGTTATTTTTCTCAGTTCAGCATGTTTTTTGTATAGCTCCTCCCCGCCTGCACAAGACTACTCTCGCAGATCGGTTACATCCAGCCACAGCCGATGTCGAACACACCTGTTGTCTGTTCTCATAATTATGACAAAGCTTCATGATGTAAACATTTACCCAATGTAAATGTTTCTCTTTGTGAGGTTTGGTTTGGAGTGTCTAAAATGCATCTTTACGCACAACTGCCAGCCTGCATGGAGAGCTTCTTGAGACTCCAGAGGCACCAGCAGCTTCAAACACCTGTTTGCTGCTCAACACTGGCTTTTTTTATAGCTGCCCTTTTAATACAATACATTTTTTTGACAGGAACTTTCCTCAATAAGCCTTTATCTGACCGAGTTCTGCTGTGCTCTAAATCTCACAAATCTTATGATAATTTGATAATCTCCACTCAGTTTCACACAATATTAGTTGTTTTCATGCCTTTTGCACAACATTGCACCATTTCATGCTTTTCATCTTCAGAAAGATCTTTCTTCTTTGTGTTCTAGTGTTTTCAGAACTGTTTGCATGATCTTTAGTCTAGTTTTATAGTTTAGATATGCTTTCAGAGGTATTTTCAGAGGTGTGATCTCTCTGTTGAGGTCTGGAAACATGTCACTGCTGAGAGCTCAGTTAGTTTGACCACACAGATTATTAAAGGAACACGCTTAAAGAGAGAAGAGGAAATGACATCTTCTGAGATAATCTCTGAACCCAGTTTAGACTGATGGGTGTGAATTTTCACACTTTTGTGGAGCGTTTACACGACACCATTTGCAGCTAAAAATGTAAAAACTTTTTATGTGTTTTGATCATTCATTTACATGAAAATTTGAATAAAAGGTTTAAAGGTCCAAGTTTTTGAAAAGGATATCTTCATTTTCATATGATGTATTCAAAGTCTTTGCAATAGAGTCAGAGTTTCCGTGTTCACTTACAATGGAAACTTGATGTCTGATGTCATTATGGACGTCACATTGATGTTTATCTGTTGATGCAGCAGCGTCTTACTAAAGCAGCAATAACAGCAGCATCAGTGTAGCAGATCTGTTCAGCCCAGACCAAATACATTAACATGAGGAGTTTGCTTCAGCACTACATGCTCCTGTCTTAATGAATTCATCGCATTGAAATCAAAGTACCTCTGTTCTTTTAAAGTTTGAACATTTCTCAGATGAAACTGTTGGAGATATGAATGTAAATGGCTGTCAGTGATTTTATTCTGGTGAACACTGAGTGACTTCTGTATCTGGATAACTGATTGTACCTCTGTTTCCTGAACAACATTCAAAATAAGTCTGTAATGGAAAAATGAGGAGGAGGAGTTTGCATATAATAATACATAGATGCCCTGATCAAAAAGATACACCTGGTGAAAAACCAGTACACTTCTACACAATACATTTTTTAAATACAGAGTTTTAAGCATGCTTATATATGTTATTTTTTAGGAGGGCGAGCTAAAGGGTCAGGCCCTGTCACGGTAAAACATCCCAGAAAATAATGAAAAAGTTTTAAATCCAAAACATGTCTAAAAGGGTTACTGAAATTCCATGCTTGCATGTTAACAGTTTTTATGCTAGCAGGCTGAGTAATGCCAGTTTAAAATGGCCGACCAGCCTGACAGTCCTGTGACACGGCCTTACAAATGAATGACATGGTTTTTATTAACTTTATTGCATATAATATGTATTTAATGCATGCCATAGCAAAACATTATTTGAATAAATAGACATTACACTGTAAATTTGAAGCTTTTTATGCTCATCGACAAATGCTTTGAATATTGTCCCTCTTTTTCTAGGCCTATGCAGCACTGCTTTTGAGGTTGCACTTTGTATATTAATGATATTTCACTTCATATTACAGCTTGGTAATAACAGGGTGATACCATGGTAATATCTACATTATTACCTAGGAAATTGCATGCAATTTCCGTTATTACCATGTAATTTTCTAAGTAATAATGTAGATATTACCATAGTATTACCCTGTTATTACTGAGCTGTAATAAGATGTGGTACCACAGTTACTTTACATTGTGCGATTCAGTTAAACGTCTCAAGTCTGCACAAGTCACCACTCGATTCATCCTCGATAAAAGGGGAGGATCAAGAACTCATCCGGGGATTTTAACTGTACTTGGAAGTGTTAGATGTGAACTTTGCATTGGAACAGAACTTAGACAGCGACTGATGACGTTTCATAACAACACAAGTACAGACATGAACGCATGGCTGAATCCCAAATGGCATATTTCTGTTCACTTTCAGTCTTGTGGACTTACAATGGCTGCTGTGTGCACATGTCCATTAAGTCCACGAGACTGTAGGGTGTCCTGTTCATCATTTTAGGTTTCAGAATGTAGCCGCTGTGAGCCCTCAATGAGAGGGAGACAAAGCACAAATGCAATATTCAGGTAGACAAGGTGAGAGTCTCTGTAATCTGACTCATTTGGTTTGCAGTGAAGAGAACAGAAACCCCATGAAAGAGACTTTGCTAAACCCCTACCTCCTGCATCTCTGGTGATGGTATGGTGTAATATTTGTGAAATTGATCATGTACTTACCCATTTCTAGTGAGTGCCGTCAAGTTTAATCTCTGGTACCGTGCAAATGCCACGAGAGCCCGCCCACACTGTGTTCTGATTGGCTGTGGTTTTTGATTGATTGACTTTTAGTTTTACAAATGAGGACAATCTTTGTAGGATGAACAAAAATGTTTTTGGTAATCATTTTAAAAATAACACTTAATTTGGATAATATTCAGACTTTGTAGTGCTGGAAAAAGTTGTGTGAAGAAAGTGGGACTTTGACGTCGAGGGAGTAAGATTGGATGATGTCATCAGGGTCTGCCATACCCTGTTTTTCTTTGGTGAAATGACGCCACTGGACAGCAGATGAAATGGATAAATGAAAACTAAACAAGAAAAACGTTAACAGAACTCAATTTTGTTTGTGTGTGAAGTAAGCCTAAAGTTCTTTGAACAGATGAAAGATTAGATTATTTATCTTCCTATGATTCATCTAGATATATATAGATGAAGTGTGATCTTGATGCATCTGCTCATTTAAACTGCTTCACTTCTGAAGGTTGAGAATTTGTGGTTTCACAGCACAAACTTAGTAGCCTTAGACCTAGTTAAAGCCTCATGGTGCACACACACACACACACACACACACACACACACACACACCCAAAGAGTCATATTTATAATATATGCATGCTAAAACTTATATTAATTTCTTAATTACTTATTATATTAACTAATAGCAAAAATCCATATGTTAATTACCACGATGGTCAAAGCTACATACTTCCTGCTGTCTGCTTTAATTCATCTTTAGGTAATGATTTGCAAAGGTATCATTGTGTGATGACTTTACTTGTTGAGGCACATGACTATTAATTAATTGTTAGTAATATGTTATTGATTATGGGTTTTGGTTTGATTTTTGATTGGTGCTCTCCAGACACCGGATGATAACTTCTCTCCAGTTTAATCCGGTGATATCTGGGAGGTCAACAGGATGGTGAAAGTTCGCCCCGATCCAGAACAACGACTTCAGGGTCTCGTCCTCGTAGGGACAGTTGAGTGTAAGACGAAAAAACTCCTCAGAAAATAACAAGAAATCGTGGCTCAGAACGCAAAATTCCTTAATGGATCTGGTCTTCTGTAACGCATGAAGACGAAGAAGACTAAATTCCAAAACAGGGTTTAATAATAAAGTTTCAACAGGCAGGGACACACATACAACTGAAACGACACCGGACACTGAACCGGTGACAGTGTGACAGATGACTTCTGTTCCAGAGCTTTTCACATTAAACACAGTTTCACAGCAGAGATCTTTCTGATCACTTCTTGTCTTGACTTTAGTGACTGTCAGTGAAATGCAGAGCTGTATCTTAGTGTCAGGACTAAACACTCAGTTCAGATCAGAGGAAGTTCTCAACCACAGGAGGAGCTGATGATGATTAAAGGAGGAGCTGTAACTATATAATGAAGAGAAAGACTGACAGAAACAGAAAATGGCTGATCAGTGTGATCTGTGTCTGCTGGGACTGATCATTCTCTCTTCACTTCTCACAGGTAAAGAAATCTGGATTTTCTCTAAAGACATTTAGTGGAGTTAGTCTGGAAAGAGTTGATTTGAGTTTAATCTTTGCTCAGTTTAATCTTGTTGTGTCGTGTCGAGTCACACTCAGACATCAGACGATGAAAAATACTTTTCATATTAAGAATGATTCAAACAGCTCTCTGATAAAGAAAAATAGTTTATTCTGAAGAGTGTGATGTTTGTGTTCAGTAAGGAAAGAAAATACTGTATGATCTGCATCTTCTGCTTTTTATGTTGATGTTGTTCAGCATCCACATTGATTAAAACCAATTCAAAGAGACCTTATTTAAATGATCATTATCATCTATATTAATAAATGAAGGTAAAACACTGTGTTTCAGGTACCAGTGGAGTGGATGATCCACATGTGTTCATCAGTTCTGGTGAAAATGTCCGTCTGCCCTGTAATAATGCTCTTTCTGACTGCAAATCAACTACATGGACCTACAGCAGACATTCAGGGGCAGTTGAACTGATTAAAGGAGGGATAAAGAAGAAAGACACAGAGAGACATGAGAGACTGAGTCTGGGGTCTGACTGCTCTCTGAACATCAAGAACATCACAGAAGAAGATTATGGATTATACACCTGCCAACAATGGACGGGTCCAGAAGGACAACAACAAAAACAAGGAAATGATACACGTGTTAATCTGCATGTTCTTCATGGTGAGTTTATGATCATGTGATCAATTTAAAAAGAGCAGATTCTCCCTTTAAACTCACATGATGATTGAAGAGTCTGTGATTTGTGTCTTGTGTTCAGTTTCAGTGTCTCCATCATCATCATCATCATCTTCATCCTCACAGACTGAGATCAGTCCAGGTCGCTCTGTGACTCTCTCCTGTCAGTTGTATTCATATACTAGATTCTCCTGTGATTATTTGGTTCATTCTGAGGGTCTTCATCTGTTGTGGGTGAATCAGGCTGGTGTTGATCTGAAGACAGACTCCAGATATCAGATATTATTCTCATCAGATCGCTGTATCATCACTCTGACTACAACACTCCTGAATGAAGATGACAACAGAGAGTGGAGATGTCAGCTTACTCTCAGAAATCAACTCCAGACCTCAGTCAGATACACTGTCAAGTATTCAGGTGAGAAACAACTATTACTACTGTAAAATATGATGTTAATGTCCTACAGATGAACATCTGAACATTCATCTTCTGATTCCAGTCAGCAGCTCAAACTCTGAGAAGAAATCAAGCCAAACTACAGCAGCAGCTCCTACACAAGGTTCATGATCACATGATCACTGTCACACATCATCAGTCTCTCACTTCACTGGTTCACACTGGCTTTAATTAATCCATCCTTTCATTTGTACAGAGAATCAGAAGATCCCAACCTCTCTAGGTGTGTATGAAGATCATCCTCATTTCAGTGCTTGTTTTCACACTTGAGTTTTTGTCTTGATGTTGTGTTCATGCATTCAAATCTGATTGTGTTTTTAATAGTTGTACCATCAACTACAGCATCAACACTGACTCCAACCTCTCTAGGTGTGTATGAAGATCCTCCTCATTTCAGTGCTTGTTTTCACACTCTGGAGTTTTTCTAGAATCAGGATCTAAATGAACTCATTGTAGTGAAAATGAGCTCAGTGGACATCAGTATTAATATGACTGTAATATCGTCTCTCTCTCAGTGATTGTGATTGTTGTCGCTTCATTCGCTGTTCTCCTTCCTGCTCTTATTCTCTGGATGATTCGCAGAAAAAGAGACGGTGAGTTTTTACAGTTTCTCATATTATATAACAGACAAAAAGTCCAAATCATCTGATGAAATAAACGTGTAATTTAGACAGAATTCCTCTCAGACAGAGTTTAATGTTTCTATTCTACAGCACTAGAATTCTTCTGAAATCAGTTTAATTGGAGACTGTATTATGTGTTTGATCATCAATATTCTCTTGACGTTCTGTTTCAGATAACAGAAGAGGAACTGATGACTCTGAGGTGAGTATTGTAGGTCGATCCATGAGTTATTAGTGTTTATAAGCTCTGATCCTGAAATATGACACTCATATTAGTCAGATTATATAATGACAGGTTAGTGTATTTGAACTGTTTCTGCTCTAAAACTCACAGATAAGAATAAATATGATGAACCAACGACACAATCAACATTTACATTCATCTACTGCCAGTGAACAATATGATTCATCTTCAATAATCTGTGTATATTTGTGTGTATTTGACACTGTGGTGATTTTTCATTGATGTTCAGGAGCTGATATATGATGAGACTTACACTGAGGTCACTTATACTGAGGACTACAGTAAAAACAAGTGAGAAAGAAGAAGGTGAGAAACACTTCCTTGATGTTGTCCAGCTTCTCTCAACATGATAGTTTGTGTTTTCTTCTGAATTTGTGTCATGAATTGATCTCAAACATCATGCTGTAATAATTGTGTGTTGAAACAATAACTTAGATGTTCATTCAGGTTCGCTGTGATGATAAAGTGACTTATCAGAGGAGCAAAAGCTGGATCTCAGGAAAACTGCAGTGAACTTTATGCCTCTGTGAACAAGAACCAGGGCCGTAACCACCCCAATAAGTCCCCCCCAATAATTAGAAATAACCAAATTATCCATAATTGATGTTGCTCTGTTTTACTCCATTATGCACTGCTCTGTTTGCTGTTAAAATGGCAAAAAAATTTAAAAGTTACATTTTTAGGCTGATCTCCCTCAGCGGTCTAACAGTGCTCATCACTGCCAGAATGAGTGAGCTGACCAATCAAATCAAGGAATATATTTCAGACCTAGTGGAGTAATAGTAATAATATCTAGGTCTGAATTGAAAAATATTGTACGTTTTAATGGATCACACTAAACACATGATGCATTGCTGTGTCCGTTATCGCATAATTCACACTTTTGGACACGTTTGCTTTAAAGGACATTAGACAACACTGCAAAATCAAGCTGTTATATTCATATATTTATTGTCCAACATTCCCAATTTTTCTGATGCATGTCCTTAATTTAATTCCATATGTTGGTAATAATTCAGTGTTTATAAGCCTTTTAAAGAATTTTAACCCAAACTGACTGGGTTTCTAGAGAGCAAAGGTTTTGTGACTTAAACACAAAGTGTGTAAAATAAACTGTTAAAAGGATTTGATGATCACTAGTGATAGTATTTTACTCTGTGTTGTCATCATTCAGGTTGGATTTCAGCTTTAATGTACGTTTTTTTATCAAAGCAGCTGATATTGCCATAGAAATACTGCCGACTCGCTTTCACCCCAGAATGGTGGAAACGCAGGGCTGCTGCTGTCGCTTCTTGTTAGTGTATATTCTTTGTACACGCCTCGATACACGCTTCACAGAAAGCTTCCGGGATTTCTTGACACATGCTCCGAAGAGCGTAACATCAGTAATTCCATGTGATGTTATATTTGACCATTAGTTCATGTTGTCAACTTGTTAAATGTAGTTTATTTAAGTGCTTTTAACGGGTGAATAGTGCATTGCGTGAGATGGCGGCAAAGTGTGTGCGTCGCATGTGTGAGAGAGTTCGCGGCTAGGCTAACATCTCGATTAATTAAATATTTAAACATATATAGATAAATATAAATTGATAAATAATAGATTGATATGTATAACTAAAGATATGTATGTATAATTAAATATATTTTGTACATTAAAGAGATATATTTTAGTCTAATATATTGAACGTTGCATTCATTGTGTGATCTGTGGTTAACTACCTGGGGTACTTAACATGTATTTTGTGGTTAACAGGCACAATTAAGAGCAGTTGCAGAATACAGTGCCTCTCTGTTTGTGTGTTTTACCACACAGGTATGTTAAATGGTATACAAGAAACACTGTAATGCTGTTATAAATTATTGGTATATAGGCTACGAATGAAGGTTGTGAATTGATTATTAATATTATTATTTATTTGTATTACTCATACTATATACTAAATTATGACTAAATATCGTCGTCAACGAACCTTTATCACGTGACAAAAACGAGACGCAACGTAAATGCTGGTAATGTGATGATGACTATAATTCAGTGGTTCCCAAACTGGGGTACGTGTACCTCTGGGGTACGTGAGGTGACTATAAGGGGTACGCGAACAAAATGCTGAGTAGTTCATTTAATTCTACCTTAAAATAATATTAAAAATCAAGCATGTATTTCTAATTGCCAAAAATGCCGTAAACCCAGTACATTTAATCAAATTACCTCATCATTTGCAGTCAAAAATGACTGCATCCACACAAGCAGCATGCATATGATAGATTGAGTGCAGTCTGCTGCCTTATATTGCGCTAAATTACTGCCGTTCTCGACAATGCACCTTTGTAAAAGTGAGATTTAGCACTTATACTTGCATGAAGAACAAATATAGACACAGAGAGTGGATTAATTTCGATTTAAGACTCAAACTTTTTCTGATACAAAATAATAATAATAATAATAATAATAATAATAATTATTATAAAATAATAATTTCATCTCGTTTAGTCGCGTTATTATTATTATTAACGGTATTTCTGTTTCCTGTGTCTCACTTCAGGGGCTGCATCAGGCCGCACTGCGCAGAGGCAGGCGATGTCACTTCCTCAAGCCCCACTCGTGGCATTATTTAGAAGGTGCAGCTGTGGTAAGTTAGCTTAACAAAGTTAAGTCTGACACAGAGAAAGGGAGCGATACGTAGGGACATGTAGATTTCATGTGCTTATGACTTCATGAAAAATGCACAGATCATAGAAAATGCACATCAATATTTAAAACATATTCTCACGATTAAAATGAATCCAAAATCAACAAAATATATTTTGCGTTGATCAAAATATATTACGCACGGAATGATTTAACATCTTTCCGGAGGGATGCAGTGTGTATCCAATGTTCCCTGAACCATCCATGGTCATTTTCTAACGTAGAATAGGCCTAAAACAAAAAAGGTATCATCTTAAAGATTAGAATCTAATCTTTTTAATGCATCTAACCATAGAGTACCTCAGGGATGACGTGTTTTTGTAGGCAAAACCCGGAAGCGAGTTAGCATTTTAGGACTTCCGGTTCCATCGCTCTAAAGTCTATGGGTTTTTTGAATGGGTTTTTGCTAAATTGCCTGAAATAAGGTCTGTGGTTAACAAAGCCTCTAAATATTTTCACGTTTTGATCTATGACATGAAACACACCAGTTATAACCCACTTGTGATTTTTTTTAAACCTTTACTGTGTCTTTAAATGGTGGTTACTAACAAGTTGCTAAAAGGGACTACTTCCTTTGGTGGGACTTTAGACGTCATCATTAAAAACGGGACATTTGTACAGCATTTCTCATGAAAAGTGGATAAGTATTCATACACAGAACAGATCATAATCAGCGAGCATGTTTTTAAATAGAGTTGTTTTCTAAATAAAGTTTGAGGAAGTTTGGTGGTGTGACGTTGATCCGCGACCATGGTGTGCTGTAGTCCGTTTATAGCTTTATAGCTTTTTATATCTTCATTTAGGCTTCAAAATGTATAAATGTTGTGTTAACTTGTAAAGATGATCTCCTAATAGACAAAACATGTAAGTGTCATAACCCTTTGTTAAACACAGAGCTCATTTTTTGTGATTGTCCAAAAGTCTATGGGAAAAAATGCATAGGCTTTCGATGAAGGGAACCTGAGCGCCGCTAACATCCGGGTTGATCTTCAAAAACACGTCATCTCAAAAAATATATATTTTTTGTATTTTATCAGCAGTTTTTCAGCATGAAAATGTCCAAATGTAATGTATTTATATGTTTTGTTTTTTTTGTTTGTTTTTTTTTAAGTGTTCTATCAAATTATACCTACCTTTTGACTCTCCTTGCTACAGTTTGAGTTATGAGTCTTTACTTTTGTGTTTGTCGATCAGGAAAAAGAAAAAAAAAAAAAATGCTAGGTACTTATACTATACTGATTGGGTTAAACAGAATTGCTTTACTAAAAAGAGACTAAAATACAATTTTTATTTACTAAAATTAGACTAAAATGTCATCAGTTTTCTTTACTTAAAACTAGACGAAAATAGTCATGGATAATTCTGACTAAAATAAGACCAAAATTCTCAGACTTTTAGTCGACTGAAACTTGATAGACTAAAAAGAGTATGAACGTGACTAAAACTAATAAAAACTAAAATGACAGCTTTTAGTGGTGTCTAAAATGCATCTTTACGCACAACTGCCAGCCTGCATGGAGAGCTTCTTGAGACTCCAGAGACACCAGAAGCTTCAAATATCTGTTTGCTGCTCAACACTGGCTTTTTTATAGCTGCCCTTTTAATACAATTAATTTTTTTGACAGGAACTCTCATTAATAAGCCTTTATCTGAGTTCTGCTGTGCTCTAAATCACTCACAAATCTTAAGATAATTCAGTAATCTCCACTCAGTTTCACACAATATTAGTTGTTTTCATGCCTTTTGCACAACATTGCACCATTTCATGCTTTTCATCTTCAGAAAGATCTTTCTTCTTTGTGTTCTAGTGTTTTCAGAATTGTTTGCGTGATCTTTAGTCTAGTTTTATAGTTTAGATATGCTTTCAGAGGTATTTTCAGAGGTGTGATCTCTCTGTTGAGGTCTGGAAACATGTCACTGCTGAGAGCTCAGTTAGTTTGACCACACAGATTATTAAAGGAACACACTTAAAGAGAGAAGAGGAAATGACATCTTCTGAGATCATCTCTGAACCCAGTTTAGACTGATGGGTGTGAATTTTCACACTTTTGTGGAGCGTTTACACGACACCATTTGCAGCTAAAAATGTAAAAACTTTTTATGTGTTTTGATCAGGGGCGGCGCTAGGGGTGGGCTAAGGGGGCTGGAGCCTCAAATGTTTTCCCAAAAGCCCCGAATCTTTCAGGTTTGCGGTTTCTTAACAGTGCTGTCAAAATATAATTTTCTAAACATATCTCTCTATTAAAATACGCAGCAGTTCGCTTTTCTACAGTATCCATAGCGGACAAGAAAAATGTGGGTAGTTTTGGTGTACCCAGGGCAGGCTTAGTAACAATCAGGGCTTGACATTAACACCCGCCAACCCGCCAAAGTTTTCAGCTGTTTCAGTTCACACCGCACCGACAAACGCCAACAAACTTGTCTGTTAGAGTTTGTTGGATAGGTATTGGCGTTGGTTGGAGTCTTTTTTTACCAGACTGAACATGTTTAATCGGCGTTTGTTTGGTCGTCTGAGCATCCAACAAACGGCAACAAACTCTCGGTGCGTTCCAAATGGGATATATCGCCCTCCGAAGGGCACTTCGGAGTGAAAACAATCATGGCCGCCATATTGAAGGGTCGTTCCAAACCGAAGTGTTCAAAACTGGCCACTTTAAAGGGCCCTTCGGAATGAAGGATTTCAAAGGGTATAACTGATGGACACTTCAGACCCCCATGATCCTTTGCACAGTGAAGTTGTTTGTCGACACAGAATGGGTACAGGAGGCTCGGAGTTCGATTTTACCTATAAATGTATGTATTGTATTTTTCTATAGGCTACTACTGTAATACTTATACGAGTTAGATTTAGTACATTATTATGGTCAAAACGACATTGTACTTCAACAAAAATACTTTACATTGTACTTCAACAAAAATACTTTACAGCTCCCTTTATCAGTCCATTCAAATGTTTCAAATACATAGACACAATATACATTATGGTGCGATAAACCAAAAATAAATAAATAAACTAACGTTAAACAAAGGGCGCAGCTTGCGCAATCTATCCTCCTTGATTGTCTCGTTAAGATAACGCAGAAGTGCGTTCCAAAAAAGGAGTATTTTTGACCTCTACACTCTTCGAAGCTCTCAATCTGGAGGGTAAACACTTTGAAGGGATTAGGGCATAGGGATGAGCCCCTCCGAATGGAACGCAGGGCCTGACGTAATCTGACCTGGCCACGAACCGTTGCCATGACGATGAGGCAAGTCCCCTGCAAAGACAGCTGTTTGATCGCGCCTGCGCCTCACGCGCACACAACAAAGCACTGGAAACGTGACATCGCAGCTTGTTCGTTATAAAAAATAAAATACAGTTTAAAAAAAAAAACATATAAAAGGAACAATAGTCCATAGTGCAATCCGTGCCATTCAGCAAGAGCACTGCTCCACTTCACCGAAAGAGAGAGGTATAACACCATGAGAGCAACGCAGGCACCTTCAGTTTCGTTTTATATTAATTTGTTTAGGCTTGTTTAGCTACATGGTTGTATATGACTATGGGTCACATAAATAAAAAGGGTCGCGCTAAAAAAAAAAAGATTAAAAACCGGTGTATACGCTAATTTATTCAAACGTCTCTCTACCGAACTACCTAGCTTAATTTGCAGAGGACGAAGAGAAAGCACCCGTTTGATAGCCAAATGAGCCAGTAGTAGAGAAATAATAACTTTTAAGAAATAATCTTTTTCGAGTAACGACCCCCAGCACTGTCGTCCTTGCTGGAGTGTGATGTGATTTGTGATATGACGTGATTTGTGACGTGCAGGTGCGCTGGATCGCGTACAACCCAATAGGGTGTCAGAATTGTATATGTTTATTCTCATCCAACCACAATCAAATTCACTCTATCCAGATGGCGCGATTTACCTGGATAGTTTTTTTTTAAAGCCGGAATGAAAACAAGCCGAAATGAAATAATTTAAAATTTAAGGAGTAGAAAGTACAGATAATTGCGTGAAAATGTAAGGAGTAGAAGTAAAAAGTCGTCTGAAAAATAATTACTCCAGTAAAGTATAGATACCCGAAATTTCTACTTAAGTAAGGTAACGAAGTATTTGTACTTTGTTACTTGACACCTCTGCTCCTGTCTTAATGAATTAATCGCATTGAAATCAAAGTACCTCTGTTCTTTTAAAGTTTGAACATTTCTCAGATGAAACTGTTGGAGATATGAATGTAAATGGCTGTCAGTGATTTTATTCTGGTGAACACTGAGTGACTTCTGTATCTGGATAACTGATTGTACCTCTGTTTCCTGAACAACATTCAAAATAAGTCTGTAATGGAAAACTGAGGAGGAGGAGTTTGCATATAATAATACACCCAGGTGAAAAACCAGTACACTTCTATTGTGTACTTAAAGTGCTCTATTTTCGTGCACTAATTTTGTACTTAATATACTACAAATTCTGTACTTCTGTATCTAAAATCTGTATTTAAAAAATGTATTTAGTTACCACTTATAGAACACTATGAGTTTAAAATGTACTATAAATGGCAACTAAATACATTTTTTAAATACAGAGATTTTAAGCATGTTTTTGTATGTTTTTTGAGGAGGACGAGCTAAAGGGTCAGGCCCTGTCACGGTAAACATCCCAGAAAATAATGTCCATTAAGTCCACGAGACTGTAGGGTGTCCTGTTCATCATTTTAGGTTTCAGAATGTAGCCGCTGTGAGCCCTCAATGAGAGGGAGAGAAAGCACAAATGCAATATTCAGGTAGACAAGGTGAGAGTCTTTGTAATCTGACTCATTTGGTTTGCAGTGAAGAGAACAGAAACCCCATGAAAGAGACTTTGCTAAACCCCTACCTCCTGCATCTCTGGTGAGGGTATGGTGTAATATTTGTGAAATTGATCATGTACTTACCCATTTCTAGTGAGTGCCGTCAAGTTTAATCTCTGGTACCGTGCAAATGCCACGAGAGCCCGCCCACACTACATTGTATGAAAACTAAACAAGAAACACATTAACAGAACTCAAACTGAAATTATACTGCTTTAAGAGTATTTACTACATATCAAACCCTTAAATTCTTTGAACAGATGAAAGATTAGATTATTTATCTTCCTATGATTCATCTAGCTGTAGATGAAGTGTGATCTTGATGCATCTGCCCATTTAAACTGCTTCACTTCTGAAGGTTGTGAATTTGTGGTTTCACAAGCACAAACTTAGTAGCCTTAGACCTAGTAAAAGCCTCATGGTGCACACACACACACACACACACACACACACACACACACACACACACACAAAGAGTCATATTTATAATATATGCATGCTAAAACCTATATTAATTTATTAATTACTTATTCTATTAACTAATAGCAAAAATCATATGTTAATTACCACGATGGTCAAAGCTACATACTTCCTGCTGTCTGCTTTAATTAATCTTTAGGTAATGATTTGCAAAAGTATCATTGTGTGATGACTTTACTTGTTGAGGCACATGACTATTAATTAATTGTTAGTAATATGTTATTGATTATGGGTTTTGGTTTGATTTTTGATTGGTGCTCTCCAGACACCGGATGATAACTTCTCTCCAGTTTAATCCGGTGATATCTGGGAGGTCAACAGGACAGTGAAAGTTCGCCCCGATCCAGAACAACGACTTCAGGGTCTCGTCCTCGTAGGGACAGTTGAGTGTAAGACGAAAAACTGAGTGTAAGATGAAAATAACAAGAAATCATGGCTCAAAATGCAAAATTCCTTGCGTAATCCATAATGGGTCCGGTCTTCTTTAACGCGTGAAGACGAAGAAGACTAAATTCCAAAACAGGGTTTAATAATAAAGTTTCAACAGGCAGGGGCACACATACAACTGAAACGACACCGGACACTGAACCGGTGACAGTGTGACAGATGACACTGTCCAGTTCAGCTCACTTTCTGTTCCAGAGCTTTTCTCATTAAACACAGTTTCACAGCAGAGATCTTTCTGATCACTTCTTGTCTTGACTTTAGTGACTGTCAGTGAAATGCAGAGCTGTATCTTAGTGTCAGGACTAAACACTCAGTTCAGATCAGAGGAAGTTCTCAACCACAGGAGGAGCTGATGATGATTAAAGGAGGAGCTGTAACTATATAATGAAGAGAAAGACTGACAGAAACAGAAAATGGCTGATCAGTGTGATCTGTGTCTGCTGGGACTGATCATTCTCTCTTCACTTCTCACAGGTAAAGAAATCTGGATTTTCTCTAAAGACATTTAGTGGAGTTAGTCTGGAAAGAGTTGATTTGAACATGCTCAGTTTATTCTTGCACACATTCATGTTGTGATCTCAGAGTTGTGTATTGATACATACAGATCATACTGTATTATTCCTGATACTGGACATAGAGTCACTCAAACATCTGATGATCAACAATTATCTTCATATTCAGAGATTTCAACAGCTACATGATCAAGACAAACACTTTATTCTGGAGAGTGAGATGATTGTGTTCATGAGGGAAAATACTGGATGATCTGCATCTTCTGCTTTTTATGCTGATATGTTTTATATCTTCATTTATTAATATATATCATAATGATCACTCAAATATACTGTGTTTCAGGAACCAGTGGAGTGAATGATGAGAATATGTTCATCAGTTCTGGTGAAAATGTCCGTCTGCCCTGTAATAATGCTCTTTCTGACTGCAAATCAACTACATGGATCTATAACAGATTCACACATTCAGCAGTAGTTGAACTGATTAGATTAGGGATAAAGAGGAAAAACACAGAGAGACATGAGAGACTGAGTCTGGGGTCTGACTGCTCTCTGAACATCAAGAACATCACAGAAGAAGATTCTGGATTATACACCTGCAGACAATATGTGAATGGAGGAAAACAAGGAACTGATGAACGTGTTTTTCTGCATGTTCTTCATGGTGAGTTTATGATTATGTGATCAATTTAAAAAGGACAGATTCTCCCTTTAAACTCACATGATGATTGAAGAGTCTGTGATTTGTGTCTTGTGTTCAGTTTCAGTGTCTCCATCATCATCATCATCATCATCATCATCCTCACAGACTGAGATCAGTCCAGGTCGCTCTGTGACTCTCTCCTGTCAGTTATATTCATATTCTAGATTCTCCTGTGATTATTGGGTCCGTTATGAGGGTCTTCATCTGTTGTGGGTGAATCAGGCTGGTGTTGACCTGAAGACAGACTCCAGATATCAGATATTATTC
This sequence comes from Ancherythroculter nigrocauda, assembly GCA_036281575.1. Lineage (NCBI taxonomy): Eukaryota > Metazoa > Chordata > Actinopteri > Cypriniformes > Xenocyprididae > Ancherythroculter > Ancherythroculter nigrocauda. Next base: position 81,506,067 of record VTFQ01000001.1, on the reverse strand, counting down.
TCATCAGATCACTGTATCATCACTCTGACTACAACACTCCTGAATGAAGATGACAACAGAGAGTGGAGATGTCAGCTTACTCTCAGAAATCAATCCAAGACCTCAGTCAGATACACGCTCAAGTATTCAGGTGAGGAACAACTATTACTACTGTAAAATATGATGTTAATGTCCTACAGATGAACATCTGAACATTCATCTTCTGATTCCAGTCAGCAGTTCAAACTCTGAGAAGAAATCAAGCCAAACTACAGCAGCAGCTCCTACACAAGGTTCATGATCACATGATCACTGTCACACATCATCAGTCTCTCACTTCACTGGTTCACACTGGCTTTAATTAATCCATCCTTTCATTTGTACAGAGAATCAGAAGACATTAAATACTCCAAACTCTGAGAGGACAGCAGCTGCACAAACACCTGGATTTACTGAACAACAAGGTGTTTATTCATGACTTTCTTATTTCAGTGGTTTACAATGTCAGTTACTGGGAAAGAGCTTAAAAAAACTAAATAGACCTCAATCATTCACACAAACAGGAAGTCAATGTAAAGAGTGCATATAGAGTAAATATACTCCATCATCGTATATGTGAATGATAGAATTGAGCTTAAATGATTAAAATAATAGTCAAGTCAAGTCAAATTTATTTATATAGCGCTTTTACAATTGGTAATTGTTTCAAAGCAGCTTTACATATTAGAAGCACAGAAAAAAGGGAAGTGGTTAAAAATAAGCTGTACAAACAAGCGTGGTAATATGTAACATATACAAGATGGTGCTACATTAAGCCAATGTCGGCTGACTTCCAGGGGTGGAAAAAAAGAGAAAAACCCAGCATGCTAACACTGGGAAAAAAGTCCTAGGAGGGAAAAAACCCCTTGGAAGATATATATAATATATGTAAATGGATATGGAGATCAAAATCTGAATTATACATTTTTATTATAGAGATTAAAAATAGATTATATATAAATATATGTAAGCGGATACGGGGATTAAAAATCTGAACGATAGATGCAGCCAGAACTGGATCTCTAGGCCCATTGTCTCCTGGGCTACGTTGTAGGCAGGTCCAGACACAGGTTCTCCATCTGATCTGGATACGGCCTGGATCCAGCACCCGGCAAACCTCAGGATAAGCAGAGAGACAGATATTAGCGTAGATGCCATTCTTATTCAGATGTACAGGTATATGTAGTGTTATAGGAAATGTTCTCGGTTCCGGCCGACCTAATTATTGCAGCGTAACAATCCTTTAACGGATTTGAAAAAATGTTAATGTATTGATAGTGTGTTATGTGTATGCAAGAGCAAAGAGATGTGTTTTTAGTCTAGATTTAAACTGACAGAGTGTGTCTGCTTCCCGAACAATGCTAGGAAGATTGTTCCAGAGTTTAGGTGCTAAATAGGAAAAGGATCTGCCGCCTTCAGTCGATTTTGATATTCTGGGTATTATCAACTGGCCTGAATTCTGAGATCGCAATAAACGTGAAGGACTATAATGCATTAAGAGCTCACTTAGGTACTGGGGAGCTAAACCATTTAAAGCTTTATAAGTAAGTAGCAAGATTTTAAAATCTATACGATGTTTAATAGGGAGCCAATGTAATGTTGACAGAACTGGGCTAATATGGTCATACTTTCTGGTTCTAGTAAGAACTCTAGCTGCCGCATTTTGGACCAACTGTAGTCTGTTTAAAAGCCGAGCAGAACAACCACCCAGTAGAGCGTTACAATAATCTAGTCTTGAGGTCATGAATGCATGAACCAACTGTTCCGCATTTGTCATTGAGAGCATATGTCGTAATTTAGATATATTTTTTAGATGGAAGAAGGCGGTTTTACAGATACTAGAAACATGACTTTCAAATGAAAGATTGGTATCAAAGAGCACACCCAAGTTCCTAACTGAGGACGAAGATTTAATGGAGCACCTGTCAAGTGTTAGAGAGTATTCAAGGTTTTTTCGTGAGGAAGTTTTTGGTCCAAAGATTAGGATATCAGTTTTTTCTGAATTTAATAGTAAGAAATTTCTTGTCATCCATTTTTTAATGTCAGCTATGCATTCTGTTAGTTTTGTGAATTTGTAGGTTTCGTAAGGAAATATAGAGCTGAGTATCGTCAGCGTAGCAGTGAAAACTAACACCATGCTTCCTAATTATCTCTCCTAAGGGCAGCATGTACAGAGTGAAAAGCAACGGTCCTAGTACTGAGCCTTGTGGTACTCCATATTGAACCTGTGATCGATACGACATCTCTTCATTAACTACTACAGACTGATAACGGTCAGATAGGTACGATTTGAACCATGCCAAAGCAATTCCACTAATGCCAATATAGTTTTCAAGTCTTTTTAAAAGAATGGTATGATCGATAGTGTCAAAAGCAGCACTGAGATCCAATAACACTAATAGAGAAATACAGCCACGATCGGATGATAGGAGTAGATCGTTTGTAACTCTAATGAGAGCAGTCTCAGTACTATGGTATGGTCTAAATCCTGACTGGAAATCCTCACAGATTCCATTTCTTTCTAAAAAGGAGCACAGTTGTGTTGAAACTGCCTTTTCTAGTATCTTTGACAGAAAAGGTAGATTCGATATTGGCCTGTAATTTACTAAATCTCTCGGATCTAGTTGAGGTTTTTTAATAAGAGGTTTAATAATAGCCTGCTTAAAGGTTTTTGGCACATATCCTAGTGTTAGAGATGAATTAATTATATCAAGAAGTGGACCTACGACCTCTGGAAGCATTTCTTTCAGTAGTTTAGTCGGCATTGGGTCTAACATACATGTCGTTGATTTTGATGATTTGATAAGTTTAGATAATTCTTCCTCTCCTATAGCGGCGAATGATTCTAGTTTTACCTCAGGGACACTACAGTGCACTGTCTGAAGCGAAACTGTAGACGGTTGCATGTTTTTAATTTTCTCTCTAATATTATCAATCTTGCAAGTAAAGAAGTTCATAAAGTCATTACTGCTGTGCTCTATGGAAACGTCAGCAGTTGAATCTCTGTTTCTAGTTAATTTAGCCACAGTGTCAAATAAATACCTAGGATTATGTTTGTTTTCTATTAAGAGATTTGAAAAATAAGTAGATCTAGCATTTCTTATAGCCGTTCTGTACTCAATCATTTTTTCTTTCCACGAAAGGCGAAAAACTTCTAGTTTTGTTTTCTTCCAACTACGTTCAGCTTTTCTAACAGCTCGTTTTAGAGCCCGAGTGTGCTCATCATACCACGGCGTTGGATTAGTTTCCTTAATCTTCTTTAGACGTAAAGGAGCGAATGCATCTAATGTGCTGGAAAAGAGAGAGCCAATAGTTTCTGTTGCAGCATCGAGTTCTTCTAAGTTGTCAGGTATACTAAGGCGATGAAACTGCTCGGGGAGATTATTTATAAAGTAATCTTTAGTGGTAGAAGTGATGGTTCTACAATATTTATGGCTGGGTGGTGGTTTTGTAGCCTTGGCTAATTGTATTATACACGAGACTAAATAATGATCTGATATATCATCGCTCTGCTGTAGAATTTCAACAGCATCAATATCAATTCCATGCGACAGTATTAGATCTAGGGTATGATTACGACAATGAGTGGGTCCTGACACGTGTTGTCTAACTCCAATAGAGTTTAAAATGTCTGCAAATGCCAATCCAAATGCATCTTTATTATTATCTACATGGATATTAAAATCACCAACAACAAGGACTTTATCCGCAGCCAGTACTAACTCTGATAGAAAATCAGCAAATTCTTTGATAAAGTCAGTATGGTGCCCTGGTGGCCTGTATACAGTAGCCAGCACAAATGTCAACTTACATAATGTTACATAAAGCACCATCACTTCAAAGGAATTATATTTGAAATTCTTTTGAATTGTTCTGAATATATTACTATAAATTACAGCAACACCTCCCCCTTTGCCTTTCTGTCGAGGATTGTGTCGATAATCATAACCTTGAGGACTAGATTCATTTAAAGTAATGTAATCATCTGGTTTTAGCCAGGTTTCTGTCAAACACAGCAAGTCTAGTTTATTGTCTGTGATAATTTCATTTACAATAAGTGCTTTTGAAGAAATAGATTTAATATTCAGTAACCCAAGCTTTATCATTTGTTTATCTGATTTATCTGTGACTTTCATTTTTTGAACATCAATTAAATTTTTACCCTTAAAAGGTTTCGGAAGTTTTTTGTATTTACTAGTTCGAGGTACAGACACAGTCTCTATGTGATAATATCTAGGTGAGAGAGTTTCTATGTGCTGTGAATTATTTGAGTTCTGTGACGTGAGGCGGCTAGCAGACGGTCGGTTTAGCCAGTTTGTCTGCGTCCTGATCTGGGCCCTGGTTTGTCATGTTTCAGCTCTAAGACTATTTGCCAAATTTCTAGAGAGAAGAGCAGCACCATCCCGGGAGGGATGAATACCATCTCTTTTCAACAGATCAGGTCTGCCCCAAAAGCTTTTCCAATTGTCTATGAAACCTATATTATTCTGCGGACACCACTTAGACAGCCAGCCATTGAGTGATGATAACCTGCTAACTATCTCATCACTCCGACGAACAGGAAGAGGGCCAGAACAAATTACTTCTGCTGACATTGAATTTGCGAGTTCACACACCTCTTTAATGTTAATTTTAGTGATCTCCGACTGGCGAAGTCGAACATCATTTGTGCCGACGTGGATAATGATTTTAGAATATTTACGTTTAGCATTAGCCAGCACTTTTAAATTTGCTTTGATGTCAGGTGCTCTGGCCCCCGGCAAACATGTGACTATGGTGGCTGGTGTCTCTATTTTCACGTTCCGTGTAATAGAATCGCCAATAACTAGGGCACTTTCAACAGGATTCTCAGTGGGTGCGTCACTGAGTGGGGAGAACCTGTTTGATGTTCTAATCGGAACGGAAGAGTGGTGTTTGTTCTTGCCATTATGCCGCCTCACAGTCACCCAGTTAGCCTGCTGCGTGGCTTCTACAACCGGAACCGAAAGTGCAGTGTTTACTAGGCTAGTCGCATCCAAAGCAGTATCTAAGGCCCTTTCATTCTCACTATCCTCAATTAACACTCTGAGGTCTGACGGTATCGCCGGCGATACCACCGTGGTTTTTTTCTTATCCGTGTGAAAGAGACTCAAAATACTCCGTCAGTGTTGCACATACAATTAAGAGTTATACACCATTTTAATCTGTGGAATATCTTCTTTCATTTGTGTACACTCAGAGTAAAAACAAAATGTTGTGCTTTTTGTAAAATAAAGAAAACTAACATGATGCGTGATCTCTCGTCTCCCTCTGAACGAAGTCCAATCTGTTAAGATGTCAGGTTTTAAATCATGTAAGTCAAATCGAAAACAAACCTTCTGTGTTTATGTAATCTGTATGAAAAGAGAGCCATGTCAGAAATCCGTGATTCAGCTCATTATCCGCTAATGCGGCCACGCCCACGGAGCCAGCGCTATTCAGACGCAAATTCAGTCAATACATGCATACATCATCTCAATCGTGTATTTATTGTCTTCAAAAGTGTTTTGAATAGCCATATTTAGCGATCTCTTGCCTCTGTTAGTTCCTTGATTGTCACATGATATGCCTCTTCTTTTACTGAGGCATTTGTGGACAAAAGGGGCAGAGCGCCCTCCGGCTCAAGGATGAATTAAAAACACAGCATCCAGCGCTCATAATGATGACAATAAATATAGAATAATAAATATTACTTCTTGTAACGAGGTTAGTAGATGTGGGAAGAAGGAGGCGGGAACCGGCGAACGTTCAACAAAACTTTAATCTCAAAATAACCAAACAAAACGAAAGTAATGCCGGCAGACCCTCGCGGACGTCTGCCGGCCACACAAACATAATAAAACATAAAATAAAGTCCAGGCCTGGTCCTCTCTCGTCCTTCACTGTAGTCGCTCCTCCTTTTATGCTCCCGGAGCTCCTCCGTGAGGGACTCAAGGCCGGTGCGCCTCCCAGGTGAAGCTCATTAACACTCGCGCCACCGGCCTCGCGCCGTTCCCTCACGGCTCTCGCCCGCCCTGGTCGCCACATACCCCCATCGCCCCTCGCAGGCCGGGGGGTACTCCCGAGACTGCGCTCTACTCCCCCCCGGGGCCTGTCTCGGCGGCCGCAGCACCTGGGGGTAAGGACAGACGAGACGAGAGAAAGGAGACGGAAGCAAGGGGAGCGACAGGACGAGAGAGGGGAGAGAGGAAAAAGAAAAAAAAAAATTCTTGGTCCGGTTCCCCGACACACTGCCGCTCGGTCCTCAGCCTGCCAAGAGGCTCTTCTTCGCGGTGCCATGCGGTGGCACTGGACGCTTGGTGGACGGCCCGATCCTCGATCGCCTCCTGGCGGCCGGCGATGGCTCCTCCGACTGAGGGCAGCCGGCAGCGAGTCCCCCGTCCCCTGCTCCTCCCCTTCATGGCGGACGGCAGCAGGCTCCGGCCCACGGCAGACGGCGGCGACTCCTCCGCTCTCTCCAGGTCCAGGACGGCAGCCACCCCACCTCGTCCCAGGAGCACGGCATCCGGGTCTCCGTCCCACCTTTCACAAGGCTCCAGCACCACCGCCTCGGGCAGCCTCTCGCGGTCTACACACACTCCCGCGCTGCCCGAACTCCGCAGCACCGCGATCCCCCTCAGCAGCGAGGGCTCTTCGACAGCATGTCCCTCCTTCCTCCCGGGTTTCGGCACCAATGTAACGAGGTTAGTAGATGTGGGAAGAAGGAGGCGGGAACCGGCGAACGTTCAACAAAACTTTAATCTCAAAATAACCAAACAAAACGAAAGTAATGCCGGCAGACCCTCGCGGACGTCTGCCGGCCACACAAACATAATAAAACATAAAATAAAGTCCAGGCCTGGTCCTCTCTCGTCCTTCACTGTAGTCGCTCCTCCTTTTATGCTCCCGGAGCTCCTCCGTGAGGGACTCAAGGCCGGTGCGCCTCCCAGGTGAAGCTCATTAACACTCGCGCCACCGGCCTCGCGCCGTTCCCTCACGGCTCTCGCCCGCCCTGGTCGCCACACTTCTCTGTATAGAAAATTCAATATAAGATTTTAAGAGTCAAAATGTGAAGCTTGAGTCTTAGATCTTTTTAATGATGTATAGTTTGTCAACTGCACATCAACATTTAGGCTCTATAATATAACAAATATAGTAGCCTATATGAAATGCCCTAGAGGTAGGAATGTTCAGACGCTTTGCATCACAGAAATACATTATATTTTAAAGTATATTAAAATAGAAAACCATTATTTGGTTAGAGACTTGAGACTTCTTTTAAAAACATTATAATGGCAATGTGTTCAATCTTTTGACTGGTAGTGTAATTTAACATAGGCCTATACAAAATTTTCTTCATATCATGTGCAATAATACGTGCATGCATGAGATCACAAAAATCATGTTTTTTTTTTTTGTCCTGAGTGGACTTTAATCCTGTTATCAGCATGATCACAGAGGGTTTTTTCACAGCCTACCTGGCTGAAAGGCCTCATTAATATGCAAGTCATTTCAGGTCATTATTATTCAATTCTTTTGTATTCTCAGGTGAGAATCACCCATTATACATGAGGATTCACGCCTCCATGCATACTGTGTTTCTTGACCAAAAGTGTCTTAGAAAATTTAAATCTATCTATTGTTTTATATGAAGGAGTAGGAAGGATAATTTTTACTTCATTCTGAAGCAAAAACTCTAGTCTACAACCTCCAATACCCAGAATCCTTGTGAACACAGTTTTAATATATATTTTTTGGCCTTATTTCAGTGATTTTTCAGTGAGTTTTTTGTTTTTTCAATAACCACGCATAAACGTTATTCCTTCAAAAACACAAACATGTACATACATGTTCCTCACATATTATTGTAGCCTAGTTTGTGCTGAATACAGTGTAATGACACTTTTTCCATTAATATGTTTATGAACAACTGAAAAAAGCACAAATGTCAGGGCATGTCAAAACTTCTCCAGGGCCCCAAAAATCCTCAGACCCCTGAGGGTTAAAGTTTGGATGCGTGTCTCTAATTCTGAGATTCTCTCTGTCAGCCTGACAATATCCCTGCATTTATCACATGTGTAAGTCTCACTGCTGACAGAAAGAGCTAAGCTGTACATGTTGCATTTAATACACATGATAATCGTCGGACATGACTGACCGTGTGTTTGATGAATGCCGTCCGAAAAACTGCAACGCACACGGGACTCGCTGGCTGGATGTCTCGGTCGCTTGCCGGTGCCTGGGGCAAGGGTGATGTGCGGGACGCTGTACCTCGCGGTGGATCGATGAATGCCGGGCAGCAACGTCTCCACAGCTTCCCGATCTGGCGATAAGATCTGCTATTCTGACAGATCAGAATAACATACATCGGATAAATCCGCCATTAAATCGACAAGGTTAAGTAATCTAGTGAAAAATAAGAAAGTTATATTATGTGAATAGGAATAAAGAGAAGGATTTAGGATAAACTCCACGAAGTTCCGAGCGTAGGTCAGACAGCAGGCAGCAGCGTTGAGCAGCGTTGAACCGGAAGTGGAACCGGCAGCGTTTAATAGTGATCATTTATTAAACACAAGTCATCTCATGTTAGTGTGAACATCTTCAGCACAATAACTGAGTCACTGATATGGATCTGATCTGGACTACATCAGTTAAATAAACCAGTCTCAGTTTGTGAAAGAAATGTCTTGATGTTGTGTTCATGCATTCAAATATGATTTTGTTTTTAATAGTTGTACCATCAGCTACAGCATCAACACTGACTCCAACCTCTCTAGGTGTGTATGAAGATCCTCCTCATTTCAGTGCTTGTTTTCACACTCTGGAGTTTTTCTAGAATCAGGATCTAAATGAACTCATTGTAGTGAAAATGAGCTCAGTGGACATCAGTATTAATATGACTGTAATATCGTCTCTCTCTCAGTGATTGTGATTGTTGTCGCTTCATTCGCTGTTCTCCTTCCTGCTCTTATTCTCTGGATGATTCGCAGAAAAAGAGATGGTGAGTTTTTACAGTTTCTCATATTATATAACAGACAAAAAGTCCAAATCATCTGATAAAATAAACGTGTAATTTAGACAGAATTCCTCTCAGACAGAGTTTAATGTTTCTATTCTACAGCACTAGAATTCTTCTAAAATCAGTTTAATTGGAGACTGTATTGTGTGTTTGATCATCAATATTCTCTTGACGTTATGTTTCAGATAACAGAAGAGGAACTGATGACTCTGAGGTGAGTATTGTAGGTCGATCATGAGTTATTAGTGTTTATAAGCTCTGATCCTGAAATATGACACTCGTATTAGTCAGATTATATAATGACAGGTTAGTGTATTTGAACTGTTTCTGCTCTAAAACTCACAGATAAGAATAAATATGATGAACCAACGACACAATCAACATTTACATTCATCTACTGCCAGTGAACAATATGATTCATCTTCAATAATCTGTGTATATTTGTGTATATTTCACACTGTGGTGATTTTTCATTGATGTTCAGGAGCTGATATATGATGAGACTTACACTGAGGTCACTTATACTGAGGACTACAGTAAAAACAAGTGAGAAAGAAGAAGGTGAGAAACACTTCCTTGATGTTGTCCAGCTTCTCTCAACATGATAGTTTGTGTTTTCTTCTGAATTTGTGTCATGAATTGATCTCAAACATCATGCTGTAATAATTGTGTGTTGAAACAATAACTTAGATGTTCATTCAGGTTCGCTGTGATGATAAAGTGACTTATCAGAGGAGCAAAAGCTGGATCTCAGGAAAACTGCAGTGAACTTTATGCCTCTGTGAACAAGAACCAGGGCCGTAACCACCCCAATAAGTCCCCCCCAATAATTAGAAATAACCAAATTATCCATAATTGATGTTGCTCTGTTTTACTCCATTATGCACTGCTCTGTTTGCTGTTAAAATGGCAAAAAAATTTAAAAGTTACATTTTTAGGCTGATCTCCCTCAGCGGTCTAACAGTGCTCATCACTGCCAGAATGAGTGAGCTGACCAATCAAATCAAGGAATATATTTCAGACCTAGTGGAGTAATAGTAATAATATCTAGGTCTGAATTGAAAAATATTGTACGTTTTAATGGATCACACTAAACACATGATGCATTGCTGTGTCCGTTATCGCATAATTCACACTTTTGGACACGTTTGCATTAGACAACACTGCAAAATCAAGCTGTTATATTCATATATTTATTGTCCAACATTCCCAATTTTTATGATGCATGTCCTTAATTTAATTCCATATGTTGGTAATAATTCAGTGTTTATAAGCCTTTTAAAGAATTTTAACCCAAACTGACTGGGTTTCTAGAGAGCAAAGGTTTTGTGACTTAAACACAAAGTGTGTAAAATAAACTGTTAAAAGGATTTGATGATCACTACTGATAGTATTTTACTCTGTGTTGTCATCATTCAGGTTGGATTTCAGCTTTAATGTACGTTTTTTTATCAAAGCAGCTGATATTGCCATAGAAATACTGCCGACTCGCTTTCACCCCAGAATGGTGGAAACGCAGGGCTGCTGCTGTCGCTTCTTGTTAGTGTATATTCTTTGTACACGCCTCGATACACGCTTCACAGAAAGCTTCCGGGATTTCTTGACACATGCTCCGAAGAGCGTAACATCAGTAATTCCATGTGATGTTATATTTGACCATTAGTTCATGTTGTCAACTTGTTAAATGTAGTTTATTTAAGTGCTTTTAACGGGTGAATAGTGCATTGCGTGAGATGGCGGCAAAGTGTGTGCGTCGCATGTGTGAGAGAGTTCGCGGCTAGGCTAACATCTCGATTAATTAAATATTTAAACATATATAGATAAATATAAATTGATAAATAATAGATTGATATGTATAACTAAAGATATGTATGTATAATTAAATATATTTTGTACATTAAAGAGATATATTTTAGTCTAATATATTGAACGTTGCATTCATTGTGTGATCTGTGGTTAACTACCTGGGGTACTTAACATGTATTTTGTGGTTAACAGGCACAATTAAGAGCAGTTGCAGAATACAGTGCCTCTCTGTTTGTGTGTTTTACCACACAGGTATGTTAAATGGTATACAAGAAACACTGTAATGCTGTTATAAATTATTGGTATATAGGCTACGAATGAAGGTTGTGAATTGATTATTATTAATATTATTATTTATTTGTATTACTCATACTATATACTAAATTATGACTAAATATCGTCGTCAACGAACCTTTATCACGTGACAAAAACGAGACGCAACGTAAATGCTGGTAATGTGATGATGACTATAATTCAGTGGTTCCCAAACTGGGGTACGTGTACCTCTGGGGTATGTGAGGTGACTATAAGGGGTACGCGAACAAAATGCTGAGTAGTTCATTTAATTCTACCTTAAAATAATATTAAAAATCAAGCATGTATTTCTAATTGCCAAAAATGCCGTAAACCCAGTACATTTAATCAAATTACCTCATCATTTGCAGTCAAAAATGACTGCATCCACACAAGCAGCATGCATATGATAGATTGAGTGCAGTCTGCTGCCTTATATTGCGCTAAATTACTGCCGTTCTCGACAATGCACCTTTGTAAAAGTGAGATTTAGCACTTATACTTGCATGAAGAACAAATATAGACACAGAGAGTGGATTAATTTCGATTTAAGACTCAAACTTTTTCTGATACAAAATAATAATAATAATAATAATTATTATTATTATAAAATAATAATTTCATCTCGTTTAGTCGCGTTATTATTATTATTAACGGTATTTCTGTTTCCTGTGTCTCACTTCAGGGGCTGCATCAGGCCGCACTGCGCAGAGGCAGGCGATGTCACTTCCTCAAGCCCCACTCGTGGCATTATTTAGAAGGTGCAGCTGTGGTAAGTTAGCTTAACAAAGTTAAGTCTGACACAGAGAAAGGGAGCGATACGTAGGGACATGTAGATTTCATGTGCTTATGACTTCATGAAAATGCACAGATCATAGAAAATGCACATCAATATTTAAAACATATTCTCACGATTAAAATGAATCCAAAATCAACAAAATATATTTTGCGTTGATCAAAATATATTACGCACGGAATGATTTAACATCTTTCCGGAGGGATGCAGTGTGTATCCAATGTTCCCTGAACCATCCATGGTCATTTTCTAACGTAGAATAGGCCTAACACAAAAAAGGTATCATCTTAAAGATTAGAATCTAATCTTTTTAATGCATCTAACCATAGAGTACCTCAGGGATGACGTGTTTTTGTAGGCAAAACCCGGAAGTGAGTTAGCATTTTAGGACTTCTGGTTCCATCGCTCTAAAGTCTATGGGTTTTTTGAATGGGTTTTTGCTAAATCGCCTGAAATAAGGTCTGTGGTTAACAAAGCCTCTAAATATTTTCACGTTTTGATCTATGACATAAAACACACCAGTTTTAACCCGCTTGTGATTTTTTAAACCTTTATTGTGTCTTAAAAGCAGCGGTTGCTAACAAGTTGCTCAAAGGGACTATTTCCTTTGGTGGGACTTTAGACGTCATCATTAAAAACGGGACATTTGGACAGCATTTCTCATGAAAAAGTGTGTAAGTATTCATACACAGCACAGATCATAATCAGAGAGCAACTTTATAAATAAAAAATTTAGTTGTTTTCTAAATAAAGTTTGAGGAAGCTTGGTGGTGACGACGTTGATCCACGACCATGGTGTGCTGTAGTCCGTTTATAGCCTACTGTTAGCCTTTTATATCTTTATTTAGGCTTCAAAATGTATAAATGTTGTGTTAACTTGTAACGATTATCTTGATAGACGTGATGTGTAAGTGTCATAACCCTTTGTTAAACACAGAGCTCATTTTTTTGTGAGTGTCCAAAAGTCTATGGGAAAAAATGCATAGGCTTCCGATGAAGGGAACCTGTGTGCCGCTAACTTCCGGGTTGATCTTCAAAAACACGTCATCTCTGAGGTACTCTATTTTGAAAACTCCTAATGAGTGCTGAGGAGAGTATCACCAAAAAAGAATTTGTCTCTGATCTTATTGCCTTCCTGAGTTATTCCATGTCAAATAAAAAATGAAAAATAAAAATAAAAATATATATTTTTTGTATTTTATCAGCAGCTTTTCAGCAGGAAAATGCCCAAATGTAATGTATTTATATATTTTTAAAAAAATTTAAAAGTGTTCTATCAAATGATACCTACCTTTTGACTCTCCTTGTGTAACTGGTCTGTTCTCTGCGTTGTGTTGTGCGTTGGAAGGAAGAACAGGACAGCATTCGCAGTTTCGCTGATCTTTTATTCATGATAAACAAATAAAAACAGCCTCTCAATACAATGAGAGTCACCCTCGATTCCTCTCCAGTGCATCACCAATGCAAAGAGGTAAAATAAATCACATTTAACAAGAAAATAAATGTAACCGAAAACATACCTGATAAACAAATAAAAACAGCCTCTTAATACAATGAGAGTCACCCTCGATTCCTAAAATGAATATGATGTACACCTGTCACCATGTGCTTCATTTCCACATACAAGACAAATTTAACTCAAAAAGAATAAAATGACAAAAATAACCACACAGATGAGTAAAATAAGAATATATACATAAATTGGAGCAAAAATATAAGTATAAAAGCAACAATTAAAATAAGAGGAGGGGCCAGAACAGGAAATGACATGCCTCGTGATGTCATCACAATTAAAGGGGAAAGCGCTCACATTTCAATTAGGGAGTTATATATATCAGGTATATGTATACAAACAATTTTTTGGGTGAATTCTAATAAACAATATATACAATTAACAGGAAACTTTCTGTACCCGTTACATTCACCCCCCAGAATTTACACAAAATTCCCAACAGTATAACAAACACACTGGTCACTAGAATTACATGGTCAACACTTTAAAAATAGTGAAGACACAGCATTGAAAGCCACCCAAAGAGGGATACAAATATGAAAAAAGTTGGCCAAACTTCTACACATTTTGTAGGCATACACAAAGTGCCCATTACACAATCTCAGACCATTTGTTTAAACAGGATATACATGAGAAAATACAGGAAATTACAGTATTATCAGAGACTGTGCAATACAATACACAATTTAAACATGAATAACAGGAGATAAAGACTCCGCACCAAGTAACATTTCGAGTTGAACCATTGACTCAATCAGCCTACGAACTGGTTTGATAACTCTCCCAAACCTGGTATAATGATCACCTGTATTTAAATCAGCTACAGGATCTTGCCCACAGGGTTCACTTGCAGAGACATGCATTAGGGGTGAATCAGCACCAGCACCAGCACCAGCCACAGTATTGTCATCAGTCACTGACACAGCAACTTGTGCATTAGGCTCCTCTTGATTGGACAACTGAGAATGCACCCATGAAGAAGTGCGGTCATCCCCACAAGTAGCAACATTGGAGATGTTTGACATGGATTCTGCATGTGAGAGTTCCTCAGCCTCATTCTGCCCATCATCGTCATGCCCAGCAGACTCAAGCTCAGCAACGTAGGAGGTCTCACCACTGTGTGTTTCACCGGTTAGACCACCACAGCATTCTGCATCAGACATATGTGAAGGTGCACTGCAGGAAAGCATTTCTGCATCCTCATGACCAGAACTAACAATTTCTGTTTCAGGCAGAGGGAGGAAGTTCACTTGAAGAAGAAGATTTTGATGCACTATTTTCTCATTCCCAGCCCTGTCACGGATCTTATAGACGTGTATGGCAGGCTTTGAGGCAACAACAGTGTACATGACTGGCTCCCATTTGTCAGCAAGTTTTCGTTTTCCTCTACAACCCTTGTTAGCCACAAGCACTTGGTCACCGACGGCTAGAGGTAGGCCTTTAGCTCTTTTGTTGTACTGGCTGGACTGGTGTTTTTGTTCTACAACAGCGTTCTTCTGCGCTAACGTCATGGCAGACTGAAGGTCGCTGACAAGAGATTTGACATACTTGTCATAGTCACAGATCGACTTCTCCTGCACTTTGGAACATGAGGTCAACTGGCAACCTTGGTACCCTACCGAACATTAGGTAAAAAGGAGCAAAGCCTGTTGTCTCGTGCGCTGTGCAGTTGTACACAAATGTCATGGTCTGTACCAACTGCGGCCACTTCTGCTTAGGCCTTGGAGGAAGAGTCCTCAGCATATTACCTAATGTTCTGTTGAAACGTTCGGTACCACCATTCCCCATCGGGTGGTAAGGGGTGGTTCTCGACTTATCAACTCCAGCCAGCTCGAGAAGCTCGGCAATTAACTCACTCTCAAATGTAGCCCCTGGTCAGAATGGATGCGTTGGGGAAATCCATAGACGCAGAAAAAGCTGTCCCAGAGTTTCTTAGCCACTCTTTTCGCTGTCTGGTCCTGACATGGAAATGCATGCGCCAGCTTCGTGAAGTGATCGGTGATAATTAAAACATCCACAGATTTGTTGTTTCTATCTTCAGCAGACCAAAAGTCGATGCATACGAGCTCCAGTGGGGCTGTGGTTTTAATACTCTCCAAAGTGGCTCTCGCTGCAGGCTCTAGAGTTTTGCTGAGGACACACCTGGGACATTTCTTCACGTAATCCCGCACATCACGCTCCATATCAAGCCAGAAAAACCTCTGACGGGCTAAAGACAGAGTACAAGACTGCCCTTGATGACCGGCCAGGTCGTGAATACCCAAAAGTGCTTTGGATTTCAAGGATTCAGGTAAAACGAGTCGGAACTTCTTGTGCTCGGTGAGCGGGTCTTGTTGAGCGGGTCTATACAGGATTCCATTAAGCACAGAAAGTTTGTCCCATTGCTTCAGAATTCGAAGCGCGCACTGGTTTTCGTTGGCACGTTCACGTCTTGATGGTCTGTGCTTCCTGCCGACATAATAAAACACCCTAGCAATGACTGGATCCTTGTGCTGATGTTTTTGCACGTCTGTCAGTGAAAGGGAATGGAACACTTCCTCGTCCCCACCAATTAAAGAGTTGAGGTGTTCAGCCAACGATGTTGCTCTACATTCAGTTCCTGTTTCCCATTCATCACATGAGGACAAAATGGAAGACACATCATCAGCAGACATTGATGTAACCAGCCCAACATCAAGTGCACCAAATCCCAATGTTTGCGGTTGGCAGGTAAGACGGAACACCTCTTGCACATTTCCATCCTCTACGCTTTGTACTTGTCTCAGCAGTTCAGAATAAGGTTCGGACAGAAGTCGCTGACTCACTGGCTTGACGAACGGGTCACGACTGAGCGCATCCGCCACAACATTCAATCTCCCAGGGACGTACTTGATCTTAAAGTTGTACGGGGCAAGTTTTGAAACCCAGCGCTGCTCACATGCATCTAACTTCAGCTTGGTCATTATGTATGTCAGCGGATTATTATCCGTCCATACGGTGAACTCATGACCCTTAAACCAGTGTCTGAACTTGTCACACACCGCCCAAGAATTCCAATCTGTGCGCAGGATATTTTGTTTGGCTGCGACTCAAAGCCTTGCTAGCAAACGCTATTGGTCTTGCCTTGTCCTCGCCAGCAGGGATCTGAGAGAGTACTGCACCTATGCCATCCAACAAGGCGTCAGTACAGAGAAGGAAAGGACGCTCAAAATCAGGATGAGCCAGCACAACGCTGTCAACTAGGGCCCTTTTTAACACTTCAAATGCCGCATCACAGTCAGGGGTCCAGTCCTGGGGTGTCAACTCCCGAAAAGTGCCCGCTCTCTTGTGACTACCAGCAGCTTTCACTGAGCGTTTCTGGCCAGCAGTTAAGTTGAATAAGGGTCTGGCAATACGTGAGCAACTTGGAATAAAGGATTGGTAGTACAGGACCATGCCAAGGAACAATCTGATTTTTTTTTGTGAAGGTGTAGTTCCGTTTTCCTTCATCAAGTCCTCCTTCCGAAAAGCAGAGATGACTTTAACTTTCTCCTCATCAACTGAAACACCAGAACCATTTATCACATGGCCCAGGAACTTTACAGATTTCCTCAGAAAGTGACACTTTTTCGGTGCTAGCTACAGGTTGCTAGCTCTCAATCGAGAAAACACAATCTCCAAACACTTCAATGTCTCCTCTTCAGAAGGTGCAAAGACCAATAAGTCATCGAGATAACAGAGAAGACTGGAAAAGTTAAGGTCACCAAAAATGTTGAGCATCATGCGCATGAAAGACGCAGGGCTGTTGCAAAGGCCTTGAGGAAGACGATTATACTCGTACAAGCCCATTGGTGTTGTGAAGGCAGTGTATCGTCGGTCAGACACGTGGAGTGGGATGTTATAAAATCCCGACGTTAAGTCCATGGTGCTGAAAAGGGCATTACCACCCAAGGCTGCGAGACAGTCAGCTTGATGGGGTAGAGGGTGGGCGTCCTTTATCGTTTTAGCATTTAGCCAAAGAAAATTGGTGCAGATCCTCAGATTACCGTCTTTTTTCCAGACCATCACTAAGGGAGATGCATACTCACTGACAGACTTTCTGATTATGCCTTTCTCCTCCATCTCTGACAACACTTCTCTCAATTTTTGATAGTGGGCTGGAGGGATGCGATGATAGGGCAGACGGAATGGGCGCTCATCATAAAGATGGATCCTGTGCACAAAATCCTTTGCCTCTCCACAATCCAGCTTATCCTTGGAGAAAACATCATGGTAGGAAGCAAGAAGAGTCACCAATTTCCCCTTCCACATCTCGGAGACTTCACATCCATCAATGTCAATGTCCCTCAGACCATGATCCTTCAGCAACTGTTCAGGATTAAAGGATGAGTCAGTTAGCAGGGGCTTTGAATCAGGAACATCACAACAGGTTCTGCTCAGACCCTGCATGACAGTGAAATCTTCCACAGCTAGACAGGAAGAAACATCAGCCAGTTTAGTGTTACGGCGAAGTGTCACTGATATTGGGTTAGGGTTCAGTACCTTCATTGGCACCCATCGATCACCCCAAATTTGTTGTTACTACTCGTCCGACAAGAATGTTTTTAGGTGCTGAACGTGCAGTGGTCGGTTCAACAATTACAGTGCTTCCTGGGGAAACGGGAACACTAGCAGGCAATTTGCCCCAAACAAGATACTCACATTTGGGAAGAAGAGTGATTGCCTGGCAGAGTTTCACAGAACTGAGTTTATCAGGCTGCTGAGGGCCAGACCATCGGGAGATGCAGCTCAGAAGTTCAAGGAATTGCTCACACTCAGGATTACTGTTATTGCAGGAAATGAGCTCCCAGTACTTGTCATGCAATTTCATCTTCTGCAGAACACATTTGATCACATATAATAATGAACTCGTCTCTTTGTCCAGGCACCACAAGAGTGGGAACAACAAACTTAAATCCATAGACTTCAATCTCCAAGTCATATGTACACTTTGGCTGAATTGTGAGGCCACCACAGCCAACCAGGACCACATTACTTGGAAGTGCTTGAAGATGTGGAAGAAGACCATCAACTTGCAGCTTGGACTCACCCTCTTCACTAAGCGTGCAAGACATACTACCAGAATCCAGTAACCCCCTCAATGTGTAACGGTCACAAACTGTCACAGAAGCATAAAACAACTCACTTGCCCCATCAACTCTCTGAGACCCCACATATAACACAGTTTTGTCTTCTGGCAATAGCTTGCAGCTGTTTACAAAAACGTTCTGCACATCTGCTTCATCTGTGAGGGAGTTCCCAGTAAAATTGCCCATGCTACCCCTCTTGTCGCATGGGCTCTTCAGTTTAACTGAGCAGTATCTGAGGGAGTCACTGGCTTGCTGCTTTAGGACAGTCATTCTTAAAGTGGCCAGGACTGAGACAGTGACGACATAGCCTCTGACGTCTACAATGCGAGTATGTAGTGTGTTCCTTGGATCTACAGACCCTACATGCAGAGCTTAAGTTGGTTTTGAAATCTGAAGCTTGGCCTGCATGAACCTGACTGGAAGTTAAAGAGGCAGTGCACAATGACAGGACTCTATCCATCATGCCAACCATGTGCTGAAGGCTGGTGTCTGGAGAGAAAGGGACAGCATTAGGATTAAGATGACTTACAGAAAGCTGTGACTGGGCTAGCATGGTAACAGGCTGCTGAGGAGAACTGGACACTGAATTGGGGCAACTCATAACAGTGCACTGGTTGCAAGCTGACAGGGACATTGTGTGCTGCATCCTCGAAGAGACTCTCTTTAGATCCCTCTGATGACCATCTAATCGCTCCTGGACCTCAGCGGTGTTCCACTTCTCAGCTGGCTTAAACTGAAAAGACATAGCAAGACTCGGGTCTGGGCAATGTGAAATAAACATCATGACAGCTTCAGCAGCGGGATCTTCAACACCTTATTACGCCTGCGCAAACACTCATCAGCAACATCTATGGCCTTGTTAAGCCGTATCCAGTAATCCATGGGACTTTCATCTGCTCTTGAGACAGTGTTATAAAAGTCAGCCATTAGCATGTTAGAGTAAGACAACTCACCTGAAGTTGCATTTCAGTGTGTCAAACACTGCACTTGGGAGCTCACTGGCACTCAGTTCAGGGCAGCTTCGCAAGGACACCTTAACCACATCTCTCGCTTTGCCGGCCAATCTGCTCATGACAAGATCAGAGACATCAGTTTGCGTTTTGCATTTCATTCTGTTCAAATAACTGTACATCATGTCTTCCCATTCGTGCACAGTAAATGAATCACTCTTATCGCCCCTGAAGAATGGCGGAGGAGATGCATCTTGCTGTACTATCACCTTCAGGCTAGATGTATCAATGTACTCACTGGAGTGCTGAGACTGGCAAGGTGCATTAGGCTGTACTGGGCTGGGCTGGTGCGCAATATTAACACTCTGAGGTCTGAAAACGCGCCGGCGTGTTTTGCAGGTTTTTTTTCACATTGCAGCAAAACAGACTTAAAATACTGCGTCATTTTTTGTCATAGAGACATAAGTAATATATCAATTGAAACTATAGAATATCTTCTTTTATTTGTATACACTCAGAGTAAAAACACAATGTTGTGCTTTTTGTAAAATAAAGAAAACTAACATGATGCGTGATTTCTCCTCTCCCTCTGAACGAAGTCCAATCTGATAGTTCTCAGAAAATGAACTGTACTTAGTGAATACTAATCACAGAAAAATTACACTTATGTCTAAAAAAACGTTAAGATGTCAGGTTTTAAATCATGTAAGTCAAATCAAAAACAAACCTTCTGTGTTTATGTAATCTGTATGAAAAGAGAGCCATGTCAGAAGTCCGTGATTCAGCTCATTATCCGCTAATGCGGCCACGCCCACGGAGCCAGCGCTATTCAGACGCAAATTCAGAGGCAATACATGCATTCATCATCTCAATCGTGTATTTATTGTCTTGAAAAGTGTTTATCTGGATGTAAAAGTCATGTTTAGCGAGCTCTAGAAAACATGCAGTTAGTTCCTGTTTTCTTTTCTTCTATAGATGAATTTTAGATGAGTTTTTGTTTCTTTAGCGCCCTCCGGCTGCAGTATGAATTGGAAACTCCATTCATGGAATAGCCTCTTCTTCTTTTAGATGAATTTGTGGACTAAAAATGCACAGAGAGCGCCCTCCGACTTCAAGGATGAATTAAAAACACCAGCGCTCATAGTAATGACAATGAATATTAAATAAATATAACTCCTCTGTATAGAAAATTGACATAAGAATATGAGAATCCAATATTTCTCCAAATGTGCATGCTTTTAAACTAAAAGCCTATATTCAGACTCTTTGCATCACAGAAATACATTATATTTTATTAAAGTATAATATAAAACCATTTCTTTATATTGTAATAATATTTTTCTGTATGTTTCATATATCATGATGAGCTTGAGACATCAAAGAAGGTTTTTTTCACAACCTACCTGACTGAAATGCCTCATTAATATGCAAGTCATTTCAGCTCATTACTATCCAATTCTTTTGTCTTCTCAGGTGAGAATGGCCCATTATTCAGTGGTGATTCATGCCTCCTCGCATACTGTGTTTCTTGGCAAAAAGTGTCTTACAAAAACTCAAAAAATCAATATATTGTTTTATATGAAGGAGTAGTTTAGTTAGTTTTGGCCTTATTTCAGTGACTTAAGTTTTTTGTTTTTTCAATAACCACGCATAAATGTTATTCCTTCAAAAACACAAACATGTACATACATGTTCCTCACATATTATTGTAGCCTAGTTTGTGCTGAATACAGTGTAATGACACTTTTGTCATTAATATGTTTATAACCAACTGATAAAAGCACAAATGTCAGGGCATGTCAAAACTTCTCCAGGGCCCAAAATCAGCCTCAGACTCCAGAGGGTTAATGTCCTACAGATGAACATCTGAACATTCATCTTCTGATTCCAGTCAGCAGCTCAAACTCTGAGAAGAAATCAAGCCAAACTACAGCAGCAGCTCCTACACAAGGTTCATGATCACATGATCACTGTCACACATCATCAGTCTCTCACTTCACTGGTTCACACTGGCTTTAATTAATCCATCCTTTCATTTGTACAGAGAATCAGAAGATCCCAACCTCTCTAGGTGTGTATGAAGATCATCCTCATTTCAGTGCTTGTTTTCACACTCTGGAGTTTCTCTAGAATCAGGATCTAAATGAACTCATTGTAGTGAAAATGAGCTCAGTGGACATCAGTATTAATATGACTGTAATATCGTCTCTCTCTCAGTGATTGTGATTGTTGTCGCTTCATTCGCTGTTCTCCTTCCTGCTCTTATTCTCTGGATGATTCGCAGAAAAAGAGACGGTGAGTTTTTACAGTTTCTCATATTATATAACAGACAAAAAGACCAAAACATCTGATGAAATAAATGTGTAATTTAGACAGAATTCCTCTCAGACAGAGTTTAATGTTTCTATTCTACAGCACTAGAATTCTTCTAAAATCAGTTTAATTGGAGACTGTATTATGTGTTTGATCATCAATATTCTCTTGACGTTATGTTTCAGATAACAGAAGAGGAACTGATGACTCTGAGGTGAGTATTGTAGGTCGATCCATGAGTTATTAGTGTTTATAAGCTCTGATCCTGAAGTATGACACTCGTATTAGTCAGATTATATAATGACAGGTTAGTGTATTTGAACTGTTTCTGCTCTAAAACTCACAGATAAGAATAAATATGATGAACCAACGACACAATCAACATTTACATTCATCTACTGCCAGTGAACAATATGATTCATCTCCAATAATCTGTGTATATTTGTGTATATTTGACACTGTGGTGATTTTTCATTGGTGTTCAGGAGCTGATATATGATGAGACTTACACTGAGGTCACTTATACTGAGGACTACAGTAAAAACAAGTGAGAAAGAAGAAGGTGAGAAACACTTCCTTGATGTTGTCCAGCTTCTCTCAACATGATAGTTTGTGTTTTCTTCTGAATTTGTGTCATGAATTGATCTCAAACATCATGCTGTAATAATTGTGTGTTGAAACAATAACTGTGATGTTCATTCAGGTTCGCTGTGATGATAAAGTGACTTATGCTTCCATCAGAGGAGCAAAAGCTGATTTTGTTATATTCATATATTTATTGTCCAACATTCCCAATTTTTCTGATGCATGTCCTTAATTTAATTCCATATGTTGGTAATAATTCAGTGTTTATAAGCCTTTTAAAGAATTTTAACCCAAACTGACTGGGTTTCTAGAGAGCAACTGGGTTTTTTGTGACTTAAACACAAAGTGTGTAAAATAAACTGTTAAAAGGATTTGATGATCGCTAGTGATAGTATTTTATTCTGTGTTGTCGTCATTCAGGTTGGATTTCAGCTTTAATGTATGTTTTTTTATCAAAGCAGCTGATATTGCCATAGAAATACTGCCGACTCGCTTTCACCCCAGAATGGCGGAAACGCAGGGCCGCTGCTGCAATGGAACGCTCTATTGAGTGTCGCTTCTTGTTAGTGTATATTCTTTGTACACGCCTCGATACACACTTCACAGAAAGCTTCTGGGATTTCTTGACACATGCTCCGAAGAGCGTAACATCAGTAATTCCATGTGATGTTATATTTGACCATTAGTTCATGTTGTCAACTTGTTAAATGTAGTTTATTTAAGTGCTTTTAACGGGTGAATAGTGCATTGCGTGAGATGGCCGCAAAGTGTGTGCGTCGCATGTGTGAGTTAGCGGCTAGGCTAACATCTTGATTAATTAAATATTTAAATATATATAGATAAATATAAATTGATAAATAATAGATTGATATGTATAACTAAAGATATGTATGTATAATTAAATATATTTTGTACATTAAAGAGATATATTTTAGTCTAATATATTGAACGTTGCATTCATTGTGTGATCTGTGGTTAACTACCTGGGGTACTTAACATGTATTTTGTGGTTAACAGGCACAATTAAGAGCAGTTGCAGAATACAGTGCCTCTCTGTTTGTGTGTTTTACCACACAGGTATGTTAAATGGTATACAAGAAACACTGTAATGCTGTTATGAATTATTGGTATATAGGCTACGAATGAAGGTTGTGAATTGATTATTATTAATATTATTATTTATTTGTATTACTCATACTATATACTAAATTATGACTAAATATCGTCGTCAACGAACCTTTATCACGTGACAAAAACGAGACGCAACGTAAATGCTGGTAATGTGATGATGACTATAATTCAGTGGTTCCCAAACTGGGGTACGTGTACCTCTGGGGTACGTGAGGTGACTATAAGGGGTACGCGAACAAAATGCTGAGTAGTTCATTTAATTCTACCTTAAAATAATATTAAAAATCAAGCATGTATTTCTAATTGCCAAAAATGCCGTAAACCCAGTACATTTAATCAAATTACCTCATCATTTGCAGTCAAAAATGACTGCATCCACACAAGCAGCATGCATATGATAGATTGAGTGCAGTCTGCTGCCTTATATTGCGCTAAATTACTGCCGTTCTCGACAATGCACCTTTGTAAAAGTGAGATTTAGCACTTATACTTGCATGAAGAACAAATATAGACACAGATAGTGAATTAATTTCGATTTAAGACTCAAACTTTCTCTGATACAAAATAATATAATAATAATAATAATTATTATAAAGTAATAATTTCATCTTGTTTAGTCGCGTTATTATTATTATTAACGGTATTTCTGTTTCCTGTGTCTCACTTCAGGGGCTGCATCAGGCCGCACTGCGCAGACGTCACTTCCTCAAGCCCCACTCGCGGCATTATTTAGAAGGTGCAGCTGTGGTGAGTTAGCTTAACAAAGTTAAGTCTGACACAGAGAAAGGGAGCGATACGTAGGGACATGTAGATTTCATGTGCTCATGACTTCATGAAAATGCACAGATCATAGAAAATGCACATCAATATTTAAAACAGATTCTCACGATTAAAATGAATCCAAAATCAACATAATATATTTTGCGTTGATCAAAATATATTACGCACGGATTGATTTAACATCTTTCCGGAGGGATGCAGTGTGTATCCAATGTTCCCGGAACCATCCATGGTCATTTTCTAACGTAGAATAGGCCTAACACAAAAAAGGTATCATCTTAAAGATTAGAATCTAATCTTTTTAATGCATCTAACCATAGAGTACCTCAGGGATGATGTGTTTTTGTAGGCAAAACCTGGAAGTGAGTTTGCATTTTAGGACTTCCGGTTCCAACGCCGTCAAGTCTATGGGTTTTTTGAAGGGGTTTTTGCTAAATCGCCTGAAATAAGGTCTGTGGTTAACAAAGCCTCTAAATATTTTCACGTTTTGATCTATGACATGAAACACATCAGTTATAACCCACTTGTGATTTTTTTTTAAACCTTTACTGTGTCTTTAAATGGCGGTTTCTAACAAGTTGCTAAAAGGGACGACTTCCTTTGGTGGGACTTTAGACGTCATCATTAAAAACGGGACATTTGGACAGCATTTCTCATGAAAAAGTGGATAAGTATTCATAACAGCACAGATCATAATCAGCGAGCATGTTTTTAAATAGAGTTGTTTTCTAAATAAAGTTTGAGGAAGTGACGTTGATCCGCGACCATGGTGTGCTGTAGTCCGTTTATAGCCTACTGTTAGCTTTTTATATCATTATTTAGGCTTCAAAATGTATAAATGTTGTGTTAACTTGTAACGATTATCTTGATAGACGTGACGTGTAAGTGTCATAACCCTTTGTTAAACACAGAGCTCATTTTTTTGTGAGTGTCCAAAAGTCTATGGGAAAAAATGCATAGGCTTCCGATGAAGGGAACCTGAGCGCCGCTAACTTCCGGGTTGATCTTCAAAAACACGTCATCTCTGAGGTACTCTATTTTGAAAACTCCTAATGAGTGCTGAGGAGAGTATCATCAAAAAATAATTTGTCTCTGATCTTATTGCCTTCCTGAGTTATTCCATGTCAAATAAAAAATGAAAAATATAAATAAAAATATATATTTTTTGTATTTTATCAGCAGTTTTTCAGCATGAAAATATCCAAATGTAATGTATTTATATGTTTTTTTTTGTTTTTTTTGTGTTCTATATAATGATACCTACCTTTTGACTCTCCTTGCTACAGTTTGAGTTATGAGTCTTTACTTTTGTGTTTGTTGATCAGGAAAAAAAAAAAAAAAAAAACTCTAAAAAAATGCTAGGTACTTATTGTCACAGACACGTCAGGTTCCAACCTCCAATCACAACGCACGCCATCACCAGAATACTGATCACCGCCACCTGCACCTCATCATCGCACTCATCACCAGCACTATTTAACCCACACGCACACAGCACTCCACGTGTTTTCACCTGCTCTACTGTGGTCCAATAAACATCCATTACCTGTGACATCTGTGTCTGTCTCCTGTATACCATAACACTTATACTATACTGATTGGGTTAAACAGAATTGCTTTACTAAAAAGAGACTAAAATACAATTTTTATTGACTAAAATGTCATCAGTTTTCATTACCTAAAACTAGACGAAAATAGTCATGGATAATTCTGACTAAAATAAGACCAAAATTCTCAGACTTTTAGACGACTGAAACTTGATAGACTAAAAAGAGTATGAACGTGACTAAAACTAATAAAAACTAAAATGACAGCTTTTAGTGGTGTCTAAAATGCATCTTTACGCACAACTGCCAGCCTGCATGGAGAGCTTCTTGAGACTCCAGAGACACCAGCAGCTTCAAATATCTGTTTGCTGCTCAACACTGGCTTTTTTATAGCTGCCCTTTTAATACAATTAATTTTTTTGACAGGAACTCTCATTAATAAGCCTTTATCTGAGTTCTGCTGTGCTCTAAATCACTCACAAATCTTAAGATAATTCAGTAATCTCCACTCAGTTTCACACAATATTAGTTGTTTTCATGCCTTTTGCACAACATTGCACCATTTCATGCTTTTCATCTTCAGAAAGATCTTTCTTCTTTGTGTTCTAGTGTTTTCAGAATTGTTTGCGTGATCTTTAGTCTAGTTTTATAGTTTAGATATGCTTTCAGAGGTATTTTCAGAGGTGTGATCTCTCTGTTGAGGTCTGGAAACATGTCACTGCTGAGAGCTCAGTTAGTTTGACCACACAGATTATTAAAGGAACACACTTAAAGAGAGAAGAGGAAATGACATCTTCTGAGATCATCTCTGAACCCAGTTTAGACTGATGGGTGTGAATTTTCACACTTTTGGGGAGCGTTTACACGACACCATTTGCAGCTAAAAATGTAAAAACTTTTTATGTGTTTTGATCAGGGGCGGCGCTAGGGGTGGGCTAAGGGGGCTGGAGCCTCGAATGTTTTCCCAAAAGCCCCGAATCTTTCAGGTTTGCAGTTTCTTAACAGTGCTGTCAAAATATAATTTTCTAAACATATCTCTCTATTAAAATACGCAGCAGTTCGCTTTTCTACAGTATCCATAGCGGACAAGAAAAATGTGGGTAGTTTTGGTGTACCCAGGGCAGGCTTAGTAACAATCAGGGCTTGACATTAACACCCGCCAACCCGCCAAAGTTTTCAGCTGTTTCAGTTCACACCGCACCGACAAACGCCAACAAACTTGTCTGTTAGAGTTTGTTGGATAGGTATTGGCGTTGGTTGGAGTCTTTTTTTACCAGACTGAACATGTTTAATCGGCGTTTGTTTGGTCGTCTGAGCATCCAACAAACGGCAACAAACTCTCGGTGCGTTCCAAATGGGATATATCGCCCTCCGAAGGGCACTTCGGAGTGAAAACAATCATGGCCGCCATATTGAAGGGTCGTTCCAAACCGAAGTGTTCAAAACTGGCCACTTTAAAGGGCCCTTCGGAATGAAGGATTTCAAAGGGTATAACTGATGGACACTTCAGACCCCCATGATCCTTTGCACAGTGAAGTTGTTTGTCGACACAGAATGGGTACAGGAGGCTCGGAGTTCGATTTTACCTATAAATGTATGTATTGTATTTTTCTATAGGCTACTACTGTAATATTTATACGAGTTAGATTTAGTACATTATTATGGTCAAAACGACATTGTACTTCAACAAAAATACTTTACATTGTACTTCAACAAAAATACTTTACAGCTCCCTTTATCAGTCCATTCAAATGTTTCAAATACATAGACACAATATACATTATGGTGCGATAAACCAAAAATAAATAAATAAACTAACGTTAAACAAAGGGCGCAGCTTGCGCAATCTATCCTCCTTGATTGTCTCGTTAAGATAACGCAGAAGTGCGTTCCAAAAAAGGAGTAATTTGACCTCTACACCCTTCATCCCTTCGAAGCTCTCACTCTGGAGGGTAAACACTTTGAAGGGATTAGGGCATAGGGATGAGCCCCTCCGAATGGAACGCAGGGCCTGACGTAATCTGACCTGGCCACGAACCGTTGCCATGACGATGAGGCAATGACAGCTGTTTGATCGCGCCCGCGCCTCACGCACACACAACAAAGCACTGGAAACGTGACATCGCAGCTTGTTCGTTATAAAAAATAAAATACAGTTTAAAAAAAAAACATATAAAAGGAACAATAGTACGTAGTGCAATCCGTGCCATTCAGCAAGAGCACTGCTCCACTTCACCGAAAGAGAGAGGTATAACACCATGAGAGCAACGCAGGTTTACCTTCAGCTTCGTTTTGGCTTGTTTAGCTACATGGTTGTATATGACTATGGGTCACATAAATAAAAAGGGTCGCGCTAAAAAAAAGTTTAAAAACCGGTGTATACGCTAATTTATTCAAACGTCTCTCTACTGAACTACCTAGCTTAATTTGCGGAGGACGAAGAGAAAGCACCCGTTTGATAGCCTAAATGAGCCAGTAGTAGAGAAATAATAACTTTTAAGAAATAATCTTTTTCGAGTAACGACTCCCAACACTGTCCACCTTGCTGGAGTGTGACGTGATTTGTGATTTGACGTGATTTGTGACGTGCAGGTGCGCTGGATCGCGTACAACCCAATAGGGTGTCAGAATTGTATATGTTTATTCTCATCCAACCACAATCAAATTCACTCTATCCAGATGGCGCGATTTACCTGGATAGTTTTTTTTTTCAAGCCGGAATGAAAACAAGCCGAAATGAAATAGGAGTAACGAGGCTATTTTTAAAATGTAAGGAGTAGAAAGTACAGATAATTGCGTGAAAATGTAAGGAGTAGAAGTAAAAAGTCATCTGAAAAATAATTACTCCAGTAAAGTATAGATACCCGAAATTTCTACTTAAGTAAGGTAACGAAGTATTTGTACTTCGTTACTTGACACCTCTGCTCCTGTCTTAATGAATTAATCGCATTGAAATCAAAGTACCTCTGTTCTTTTAAAGTTTGAACATTTCTCAGATGAACCTATTGGAGATATGAATGTAAATGGCTGTCAGTGATTTTATTCTGGTGAACACTGAGTGACTTCTGTATCTGGATAACTGATTGTACCTCTGTTTCCTGAACAACATTCAAAATAAGTCTGTAATGGAAAAATGAGGAGGAGGAGTTTGCATATAATAATACATAGATGCCCTGATCAAAAAGATACACCCGGGTGAAAAACCAGTACACTTCTATTGTGTACTTAAAGTGCTCTATTTTCGTGCACTAATTTTGTACTTAATATACTACAAATTCTGTACTTCTGTATCTAAAATCTGTATTTAAAAAATGTATTTAGTTACCACTTATAGAACACTATGAGTTTAAAATGTACTATAAATGGCAACTAAATACATTTTTTAAATACAGAGATTTTAAGCATGTTTTTGTATGTTTTTTGAGGAGGACGAGCTAAAGGGTCAGGCCCTGTCACGGTAAACATCCCAGAAAATAATGTCCATTAAGTCCACGAGACTGTAGGGTGTCCTGTTCATCATTTTAGGTTTCAGAATGTAGCCGCTGTGAGCCCTCGATGAGAGGGAGAGAAAGCACAAATGCAATATTCAGGTAGACAAGGTGAGAGTCTCTGTAATCTGACTCATTTGGTTTGCAGTGAAGAGAACAGAAACCCCATGAAAGAGACTTTGCTAAACCCCTATACCTCCTGCATCTCTGGCGATGGTATGGTGTAATATTTGTGAAATTGATCATGTACTTACCCATTTCTAGTGAGTGCCGTCAAGTTTAATCTCTGGTACCGTGCAAATGCCACGAGAGCCCGCCCACACTACATTGTATGAAAATGTATGAAAACTAAACAAGAAACACATTAACAGAACTCAAACCGAAATTATACTGCTTTAAGAGTATTTACTACATATCAAACCCTTAAGTTCTTTGAACAGATGAAAGATTAGATTATTTATCTTCCTATGATTCATCTAGATATATATAGATGAAGTGTGATCTTGATGCATCTGCCCATTTAAACTGCTTCACTTCTGAAGGTTGTGAATTTGTGGTTTCACAGCACAAACTTAGTAGCCTTAGACCTAGTAAAAGCCTCATGGTGCACACACACACACACACACACACACACACACACACACACACACACACACACACACACATGTTTGTTTTTGTGAATTGTGGGGACTTTCCATAGACTTCAATGCATTTTACACTGAACAAACTGTACATTCTATCCCCCTACCCTGCCCCTACCCCTAAACCTAACCCTCACAGGAAACTGTGCAAACTTTTACTTTTTCACAAAAACTCATTCTATATGATTTATAAACCCATTTACATTGTGGGGACCGCTGGCTGGTCCCCACGATGTAGGTGAACTCAGGTTTATATTACATCATGGGGACATTTGGTCCCCACAATGTAATATAAACAAAAGCACACACACGCACACACACACACACACACACACACACACACACACACACACACACACACACACACACACACACACACACACACACACACAAACACAAAGAGTCATATTTATAATATATGCATGCTAAAACCTATATTAATTTCTTAATTACTTATTATATTTACTAATAGCAAAAATCATAAGTTAATTACCACGATGGTCAAAGCTACATACTTCCTGCTGTCTGCTTTAATTAATCTTTAGGTAATGATTTGCAAAAGTATCATTGTGTGATGACTTTACTTGTTGAGGCACATGACTATTAATTAATTGTTAGTAATATGTTATTGATTATGGGTTTTGGTTTGATTTTTGATTGGTGCTCTCCAGACACCGGATGATAACTTCTCTCCAGTTTAATCCGGTGATATCTGGGAGGTCAACAGGATGGTGAAAGTTCACCCCGATCCAGAACAACGACTTCAGGGTCTCGTCCTCGTAGGGACAGTTGAGTGTAAGACAAAAAACTCCTTAGAAAATAACAAGAAATCGTGGCTCAGAACGCAAAATTCCTTAATGGATCTGGTCTTCTGTAACGCATGAAGACGAAGAAGACTAAAATCCAAAACATTTAATAATAAAGTTTCAACAGGCAGGGGCACACATACAACTGAAACGACACCGGACACTGAACCGGTGACAGTGTGACAGATGACACTGTCCAGTTCAGCTCACTTTCTGTTCCAGAGCTTTTCACATTAAACACAGTTTCACAAGAGAAATCTTTCTGATCACTTCTTGTCTTGACTTTAGTGACTGTCAGTGAAATGCAGAGCTGTATCTTAGTGTCAGGACTAAACACTCAGTTCAGATCAGAGGAAGTTCTCAACCACAGGAGGAGCTGATGATGATTAAAGGAGGAGCTGTAACTATATAATGAAGAGAAAGACTGACAGAAACAGAAAATGGCTGATCAGTGTGATCTGTGTCTGCTGGGACTGATCATTCTCTCTTCACTTCTCACAGGTAAAGAAATCTGGATTTTCTCTAAAGACATTTAGTGGAATTAGTCTGGAAAGAGTTGATTTGAACATGCTCAGTTTATTCTTGCACACATTCACGTTGTGATCTCAGAGTTGTGTATTGATACATACAGATCATACTGTATTATTCCTGATACTGGACATAGAGTCACTCAAACATCTGATGATCAACAATTATCTTCATATTCAGAGATTTCAACAGCTACATGATCAAGACAAACACTTTATTCTTGAGAGTGAGATGATTGTGTGAAGTGAGGAAAAATACTGTATGATCTTCTGCTTTTTATGCTGATATGTTTTATATCTTCATTTATTAATATATATCATAATGATCAGTCAAATATACTGTGTTTCAGGAACCAGTGGAGTGAATGATGCTCATGTGTTCATCAGTTCTGGTGAAAATGTCCGTCTGCCCTGTAATAATGATCTTTCTGACTGTAAATCAACTACATGGATCTATAACAGATTCACACAATCAACAGTTGAACTGATTAATGGAGGGATAAAGAATAAAGACACAGAGAGACATGAGAGACTGAGTCTGGGGTCTGACTGCTCTCTGAACATCAAGAACATCACAGAAGAAGATTATGGATTATACACCTGCAGACAATATGTGAATGGAGAACAACAAGGAACTGATGCACGTGTTTATCTGCATGTTCTTCATGGTGAGTTTATGATTATATGATCAATTTAAAAAGAGCAGATTCTCCCTTTAAACTCACATGATGATTGAAGAGTCTGTGATTTGTGTCTTGTGTTCAGTTTCAGTGTCTCCATCATCATCATCATCATCATCATCATCATCCTCACAGACTGACATCAGTCCAGGTCGCTCTGTGACTCTCTCCTGTCAGTTGTATTCATATACTGGATTCTTCTGTGATTATTGGGTCCGTTCTGAGGGTCTTCATCTGTTGTGGGTGAATCAGACTGGTGTTGATCTGAAGACAGACTCCAGATATCAGATATTATTCTCATCAGATCACTGTATCATCACTCTGACTACAACACTCCTGAATGAAGATGACAACAGAGAGTGGAGATGTCAGCTTACTCTCAGAAATCAACTCCAGACCTCAGTCAGATACACTGTCAAGTATTCAGGTGAGAAACAACTATTACTACTGTAAAATATGATGTTAATGTCCTACAGATGAACATCTGAACATTCATCTTCTCAAACTCTGAGAAGAAATCAAGCCAAACTACAGCAGCAGCTCCTACACAAGGTTCATGATCACATGTGTCACGTTCACCCAGTTTGGACTCATGTTTTGCACCATTTTCCACCACTAATCTGTCACTATAGATACTGATCACCTTCTTCATCACTATCAGCTGTGTTCAATTACGCACCTCGTTTGTCTGTGTATTTAAGTCTTGTGTTCTCAGTTCAGTATTGTCCGTTATCGTTCTATGTATGGTTGCGTTTCATGTTTGCCAGTTTGTGGATTTCCTTGTGTGGCGGGGAGCGGTACAGATTAACACACACAAGCCCAAGTTTATCTACTTGTAGAAAATTCGACTACGACACCTGGGAGGGTTTCACCCAGGAAATTAAAAACTAAAAAAAAAACTAAGTTTGTTATTAGGTCACACCGGTTCGCTTCTCTTATAAAGAAATGTAGGAAGGAAACGTGGGCATCATATAAAAAGTACAACATTTATTCACAACTTGAATTCAAGATATATATATATATATATATATATATATATATATATATATATATATATATATATATATATATATATATATAGACACATACATACATACTTAAAATAGCCTCAGCGATACATAAAAAAAAAACCCACACAAACTCAAATTATACCAAGTTACAAAAACAAACTTTACAACAAAAAGAAAATATCCTCACTGTTAAAAGGTAATGTGACAGACAACTAATTATATAAGTAATAACAAAAAGAAACAACCAAAAGAAAAGACGTTTAAACCAATTTACACAACTTCCAAATAAACAAAAAAATATATACCAAATTACAGGGCTGGGGTTACCCACTGGAGTTATCACCAGCGCTAGTTATCAAAAAGCACACTTCCACACACACCCCACCGTGAACTCAGTTCACACGGCAAACGTTGAAGCAGCACCACAACCACAAAAGATCTTTCACCCATGGGACGCCAGCTCCTGAAAGAAAAATATCAAAAACAAAATAAATAAATCTCAAACAGAAATAAATGAAAATCAGTCACAGGGCGTCACAATTCCACTGTGAAACGATGGGTAAAAGTCACAGTAAAGTACAATCAACAATATACAAATATTCAAAAGAAAACTAAACAAAGAAAAAAAAACAAAATTCAAAGAAAGAGCTTGGTTCAAACCACAGGGAAAACAGGACATCCGCCAGAATTCCCCCCCTTGCAAACCCAAACAAGACTTTACAATCAGTTCACCGCTCAGGATACGCAGCCTTCAAATAACCCGCTGTTCAACTGAAGTACAGGGACTGCACACTAAAACCACCCACCCCTCAGTGAAACTAGACATTGTTTGCAATAAAACAACTTCCTCATACCTGAAAGGAGGGCAGTAATCAAATCCAAAACAGCATCCGACAGAGACACACACACTGATGAAAAGACATGCTAAGGGTAAAACTAACAAGCCATTAGTGCAATGAGCAATAATAAAAAGAAGTTAGCAAAACGCTACGTGCTAACAGCATATACCTGAAACCACCGTAACAGAGAAAGGTCACACTTGCCTGTGGATTTATTAAAGACTGTTATTACCTTCTGTTACAATAAGGAGGAGTTCGGAGACACAGGTACAGTTTACGATGTTTATTGAGACAACCAGAGCAGACATAGAAGACAGATAATATATATCTGTCTCAAAACTATGGCAGCTTTCACTCACCTGCACTCTGCTCTGCTTCAGTGGTTATTCTGTGACATTTTGATACATATGAGTTATAACTATATTGTTTGGTAACACAGCGTAATTTTCAAATACTTTATTCTGGAGAGTATGTTTGTCTTAATGAGGACAAAATACGATATTTGAATCATCTGCTTTTTATGCTGATATGGTTTATATTTTCATTTCTTAATATATATCATAATGATCACTTAAATATACTGTGTTTCAGGAACCAGTGGAGTGAATGATGAGAATGTGTTCATCAGTTCTGGTGAAAATGTTCGTCTGTCCTGTAATAATGCTCTTTCTGACTGTAACTCAACTACATGGATCTACAGTAACAGATTCACACATTCAGAGACAGTTTCACTGATTGAATTAGGGATAAAGAAGAAAGACACAGAGAGACATGAGAGACTGAGTCTGGGGTCTGACTGCTCTCTGAACATCAAGAACGTCACAGAAGAAGATTATGGATTATACACCTGCAGACAATCTGTGAATGGAGAACAACAAGGAACTGATGAACGTGTTTATCTGCATGTTCTTCATGGTGAGTTTATGATCATGTGATCAATTTAAAAAGAGCAGATTCTCCCTTTAAACTCACATGATGATTGAAGAGTCTGTGATTTGTGTCTTGTGTTCAGTTTCAGTGTCTCCATCATCATCATCATCATCATCATCATCATCATCATCATCATTACAGACTGAGATCAGTCCAGGTCGCTCTGTGACTCTCTCCTGTCAGTTGTATTCTTATGATTTTTCTTGTAATGATTTGGTCAGTTCTGAGGGTCTTCATCTGTTGTGGGTGAATCAGGCTGGTGTTGATCCGAAGACAGACTCCAGATATCAGATATTATTCTCATCAGATCACTGTATCATCACTCTGACTACAACACTCCTGAATGAAGATGACAACAGAGAGTGGAGATGTCAGCTTACTCTCAGAAATCAACTCCAGACCTCAGTCAGATACACTGTCAAGTATTCAGGTGAGAAACAACTATTACTACTGTAAAATATGATGTTAATGTCCTACAGATGAACATCTGAACATTCATCTTCTGATTCCAGTCAGCAGCTCAAACTCTGAGAATAAATCAAGCCAAACTACAGCAGCAGCTCCTACACAAGGTTCATGATCACATGATCACTGTCACACATCATCAGTCTCTCACTTCACTGGTTCACACTGGCTTTAATTCATCCATCCTTTCATTTGTACAGAGAATCAGAAGATCCCAACCTCTCTAGGTGTGTATGAAGATCATCCTCATTTCAGTGCTTGTTTTCACACTCTGGAGTTTTTCTAGAATCAGGATCTAAATGAACTCATTGTAGTGAAAATGAGCTCAGTGGACATCAGTATTAATATGACTGTAATATCGTCTCTCTCTCAGTGATTGTGATTGTTGTCGCTTCATTCGCTGTTCTCCTTCCTGCTCTTATTCTCTGGATGATTCGCAGAAAAAGAGACGGTGAGTTTTTACAGTTTCTCATATTATATAACAGACAAAAAGTCCAAATCATCTGATGAAATAAACGTGTAATTTAGACAGAATTCCTCTCAGACAGAGTTTAATGTTTCTATTCTACAGCACTAGAATTCTTCTAAAATCAGTTTAATTGGAGACTGTATTATGTGTTTGATCATCAATATTCTCTTGACGTTATGTTTCAGATAACAGAAGAGGAACTGATGACTCTGAGGTGAGTATTGTAGGTCGATCATGAGTTATTAGTGTTTATAAGCTCTGATCCTGAAATATGACACTCATATTAGTCAGATTATATAATGACAGGTTAGTGTATTTGAACTGTTTCTGCTCTAAAACTCACAGATCAGAATAAATATGATGAACCAACGACACAATCAACATTTACATTCATCTACTGCCAGTGAACAATATGATTCATCTTCAATAATCTGTGTATATTTGTGTATATTTCACACTGTGGTGATTTTTCATTGATGTTCAGGAGCTGATATATGATGAGACTTACACTGAGGTCACTTATACTGAGGACTACAGTAAAACCAAGACCAAAAGAAGAAGGTGAGAAACACTTCCTTGATGTTGTCCAGCTTCTCTCAACATGATAGTTTGTGTTTTCTTCTGAATTTGTGTCATGAATTGAGCTCAAACATCATGCTGTAATAATTGTGTGTTGAAACAATAACTGTGATGTTCATTCAGGTTCGCTGTGATGATAAAGTGACTTATGCTTCCATCAGAGGAGCAAAAGCTGGATCTCAGGAAAACTGCAGTGAACTTTATGCCTCTGTGAACAAGAACCAGGGCCGTAACCACCATAGACATTGAGAGGGACAAGTCCCCCCCCAATAATTAGAAATAATCAAATTATCCATAATTGATGTTGCTCTGTTTTACTCCATTATGCACTGCTCTGTTTGTTGTTAGGATGACAAAACAATTTAAAAGTTACATTTTTAGGCTGATCTCCCTCAGCGGTCTAACAGTGCTCATCACTGTCAGAATGAGTGAGCTGACCAATCAAATCAAGGAAGGCGGGGCTTACTGTTTACAGAAGACAAGTGTGCGGCGCTTTCATTTTAGCAGTGAAAGAGTGTGTAAATAGTAAGTAACCAGGGCGCCGCATTACTTGTCACAACTTTTAACGGTCTACACTCCAAGGCATGGTCTCCGTTCCTCTGATTCTGGTCTTTTAGTTGTTCCTCCTACTCGTTTACGCTCTGTGGGTGACCGGGCTTTCTCTGCTCGTGCACCAAAACTTTGGAATTCTCTTCCCATTGAAATACACAAAAATTGACCACTTAAAATAAAGTGAGGAACCTGTGTTGATACCCAGGAACTGATATGTACTTGTCACGCCAAGATTCAAACCGCATCCTGAACCAGTCAGGTGGAAGCGAGGCTTCAAACGTCATCAATGACTTCACTGGTCTAATGCGATACAAGCCATAGAGTATAGAACCCAAGAGGCGACACTTTGATACTTTTTGGGTAACAGCCATTAGATGGCGCTCCGGTAGCGCGGCCGCCATTATGGGGTGAAAATACTACCTGGACCATTCACAACTTACTCACCCAAAAATCGGCGAATTTCAGTGCCAAATCAGAAGCGCAATAGAACAGTTTTTTAAATTAAGTCATCAGTAAATTGTATGGCTCCTACAGTAAATGTTGTATTGTGTTATATATGTTTTATTTTACCAGTTGTGGAATTTAACCATTCAACCATCTGAGTTAACGTAGTTAGCCTACTTTATTGAGTATTTTATGCAACTTTACACATTTATTCATAGTAAATTAATAATTAATAGTAATAATATCTAGGTCTGAATTGAAATGTATTGTACGTTTTTAATGGATCACGCTACAAACATAATGATCTTATAATATGTGATGCATTGCTGTGTCCGTTATCCCATAATTCACACTTTTGGACACTTTTGCTTTAAAAGACATTACATTACACAACACTGCAAAATCAAGCTGTTGTAGTCATATATTTATTGTCCAACATTCCCATTTTTTCTGATGCATGTCCTTAATTTAATTTCATATGTTGGTAATAATTCAGTGTTTATAAGCCTTTTAAAGAATTTGAACCCAAACTGACTGGGTTTCTAGAGAGCAAAGGTTTTGTGATAAAAGTGGAAGACTTAAACACAAAGTGTGTAAAATAAACTGTTAAAAGGATTTGATGATTGCTAGTGGATTTCAGCTTTAATGTACGTTTTGTTTTATCAAAGCAGCTGATATTGCCATAGAAACTAGTGGACTGCGACTCACTTTCACCCCAGAATGGCGGAAACGCAGGGCCGCTGCTGCAATGGAACGCTCTATTGAGTGTCGCTTCTTGTTAGTGTATATTCTTTGTACACGCCTCGATACACACTTCACAGAAAGCTTCCGGGATTTCTTGACACATGCTCCGAAGAACGTAACATCAGTAATTCCATGTGATGTTATATTTGACCATTAGTTCATCTTGTCAACTTGTTAAATGTAGTTTATTTAAGTGCTTTTAACGGGTGAATAGCGCATTGCGTGAGATGGCGGCAAAGTGTGTGCGTCGCATGTGTGAGAGAGTTAGCGGCTAGGCTAACATCTCGATTAATTAAATGTTTAAACATATATAGATAAATATAATTGATAAATAATAGATTGATATGTATAACTAAAGATATGTATGTATAATTAAATTAGTGGTGGGCATAGATTAATTTTTTTTAATCTAGATTCATCTAGATTAATCTTGGAATTAATCTAGATTAATCTAGATTAAAATGGCTCATTTGAATTCTGCTGAAGACATTCAGAATATGTGAGATACCCAAATTGTCCCTGCGCCCCAATGTCCATACTATCCATCCTAAATAGTATGTGAGATTAAACGAAGTGTGTCCCAAAGCACAGTATGTTGAAAAGAGTATGCCAAAAGTCCCCGGATGGTCTACTATTTCCAGTAGATTTTCGAAGTGTGGATCCGTGCACACTATAGGCCAGGGATACTCAAGTTCAGAGGCCAAGAGGGCCACATTTTAACCAAATAAAACACGAAGGGCCACAAATTATAACTTAATTTTAACTTATACGACTTTTATTTCGGCCTACTTAAGACAATATTTGTAGTTTTACTGTTTATTTACTAAAAGTGCAGTTTATTATCTAGCTAAGCCTTAATAGTATGGTGTCCTTTTTAAAGTGTCACTTAACATGATAAATGGCATTTTAAAAAATGATTAATAGCTTGTCTTGCTGTATTCTTAATGTACAAATGCATAAAGAAAAACAAGAACTGATGTAAAGAAATCCTTATTCATTTGAAATGTCTGCATTGTTTTCACAAGAAATTTAAGGTCCGGCTGTTGTTCACTGGCTGATGAGAGTTTGGCCATAAGACAAAAACATTGCAAGTCTTTTTATACTCCATTACACCTTTTTAACACTTAGCACCTATTTATATTCAGAGAATAAACGTTTTATTATTTGTATCATTATTACCTACCTTTTAATTTTGGTCAGAATCCAAAAATCTTTTTTATTTTTTCAATGTTCAATCACAATCTCATGAATTATCTAACTATAACCAAAGTTGTAAACATGATAAATAAGATATTCTCCGTGAGCTCAATGATGTGACGACAGATCTGTAATGGGAGCGCTGCTTGCTTTCTGTTTATAACACATTGACATTAAGAATAAAAGGTTTGTTTTTCATGATGCTCGGCAACTTACACACTGCAAAGTTTGAGAAATGTCAGCTGCATTTCATCATGGAAAAATAAAGTTACTTTGTTTTTTTACTTGCGCGCACAGTCTCGAGCCTTTGATGGCGTTCACGAACACAAGTGCTCGACACATGCGCACTAGAGAGATTCATGCTTGTCTAGTCTTTTTCGCTCAAATAGTTATAATAAAATGTCTTTGTACTTGTTTAAAATTACAGTTGTTGGTATCTTTTAATCCCCTCAAACGAGCGCTCTTCAACACGGTCGTCTATTGTGTTTGTTGTTAGGCTACTCTTGTTCTGTCTTATCCGTTTATTTTCAGACTGAAACAACAGCCTGTTTCAGTGCTGACACCTTGTGGACAAACTAAATTAGTGCAAAAACTATGTGCCTACAGTTTATATTGTTCTTTGCAGTTACAAAAACTGTGCTGCGCGCGTATTAGCATCTGCTGATGATTACAGCGTCACGCGCACTGTACGCCCACCCTCGTGTACGTGTAAAAAAAAAACGAAGTAATATTCACGCTAATTTTGGACGCAAATTATAATAAAAATACATTTATATGTAGCATGATGCGGGCCACAAATTTAATGCTGAGGGGCCGGATGCGGCCCGCGGGCCGCCTGTTGAGTACCCCTGCTATAGGCTAATATTGCCCACAACCCATTGCGCGTTGGACGAGGATTAAGTTCAGAACTACAAACACGAGTAAAAAGTGTTAAAAACTACAAAACATGGCGAATATGCACGATCGACGCTGAGAGGCTGTTTGTGACTTATAATCAGTTCAAACTGATAGAAAATATTTATTTAATGTTATATGTGTTATTTTTCATCTGCAAATACCAATGTGTGGACTTTTATAAAGATCTGATTGGCCATTAACTTTTAAATGCATCATTATGCATTAATATGAGGAGAGTTCTCCACATGAAAGGCAAAGCAAGGCAAGGCAAGGCAAGGCAATTTTATTTGTATAGCACATTTCATACACAATGGTAATTCAAAGTGCTTTACATAAAGAAGAAGAATAAAAATAGAACATAAGGAATAGAAATAACAGTAAAAACAGATAATTTTACTATTTGGATTTAAAATGTATTAAAAGTCAGAATCATGATGATACATAAAAGATATAAAAATACATTAAAAATGAAATAAAAACAGGAAAAGAATTTAAAGAGTAAAAAGATAATACGTATAAAATAAAATGCAAACAGTTCGGACATAGCACAGTGCTCAATCAGCAAATGCATAGGTAAAAAGATGTGTTTTGAGTCTGGATTTGAATGTGGCTACTGTTGGAGCACACCTGATCTCTTCCGGAAGCTGGTTCCAGCTGCGGCTGGCGTAACAGCTAAAAGCAGACTCTCCTTGCTTTGAGTGAACCCTTGGTATTTCTAAATGACTTGATCCTGATGATCTGAGTGATCTGTTAGGTTTATATTCTATGAGCATATCTGCAATGTATTGAGGTCCTAGGCCATTGAGTGATTTATAAACAAGTAACAGTACTTTAAAATCAATTCTAAATGCAACTGGAAGCCAGCAGCTGTCTTATGGTCTTTTTGAGAAGACCAGTGAGGATCCAATTACAATAATCCACCCTGCTGGTGATGAAAGCATGAACAAGTTTCTCTAAGTCTTGACTGGAGACAAAGCATCTAATTCTTGCAATATTTTTGAGATAATTATATGCTGATTTAGTTATTGTCTTTACATGGCTACTGAAACTCAGGTCTGACTCCAAAATCACACCAAGATTCCTGACTTGATTTTTAGTTGTTTGACCCCTAGAGTAAAGGTACATGTTCACTTTGAGAACTTCATCTTTGTTTCCAAACGCAATGACTTCAGTTTTGTCTTTGTTTAACTGAAGGAAGTTTAGGCACATCCAATTTTTAATTTCATCAATGCATTGGCACAGGGAGTCAATGGGGCTGTAGTCGTTAGGTGATAGGGCTAGGTAAATCTGGGTGTCATCTGCAAAGCTGTGATATGCAATTTGGTTCTTTCTCATTATTTGGCTCAGTGGCAGCATATATAGGTTGAACAGGAGGGGCACAAGTATTGAACCTTGAGGGACTCCGCATGTCATGGATGTCCACTCAGACTTATGGTCACCGATACTCACATAATAACCTCTCCCTTCTAAGTATGACCTGAACCATTTAAGGACCATCCCAGAAAGCCCAACTCAGTTTTCGAGCCTGTCAAGAAGGATGTTGTGATCGACAGTGTCAAACGCAGCACTGAGGTCAAGTAGAAGCAGCACTGATAATTTACCTGTATCTGTGTTTAGGCGAATATCATTTATTATCTTTATGAGTGCTGTCTCTGTGCTGTGATGCGGTCGGAAACCAGATTGAAAGTTGTCAAAGTATCCATTCAAGCTTAAGAACTTGTTCAGCTGATTGAAAACAACTTTTTCAAAGATCTTGCCTATGAAAGGAAGATTTGAGATTGGTCTGTAGTTGCTCAATATGGTGTTATTCAGATTGCTCTTTTTCAGGAGGGGCTTAACAACTGCAGTTTTCAGGGATTTTGGAAAAGTCCCAGAGAGAAGTGAGGCATTTACCACTTCTAGGAGATCTGCTTCTAAACAGTTAAACACTCTTTTGAAAAAAGATGTGGGAAGTGTGTCAAGGGCGCAGGTTGATGTTTTAAGGTGCTGTACTGTTTCTTCCAAAATTGTACCATCAATTGCTTCGAAATCAGACATAATAGCTACTTTCTGAGGTTGTGATCTGATCTGTTTTACCCCAGTGAAAGCTACCGCAGAAAGACTCGCGACTGCAGATCAACGTGCTGCATTTCTCTCCGATACGGTAGGAAATTAGCTAAATGAAATGTGGAGGATGTAAGATGATTGACAGGGCAGTTTACAGTGACTGGATGCGACAGAGAGCAACGACACAATTATATGACGTGACAGTATGTCCCAAAGCTTGTCTACTCTTTTGTTACACACTCAAAAGTAAGTACTTTTTGTTCACAGAAAGAGTACATACTTTTAGGGAGCGTAGTATAAGTAGGCGAATTTGGATGCAGCAAATGACTAAAAGTAATCCGCTATTTTGTCCGACAAAGCAGATAGGAGTTAGAAGATTAACCTCGGTGGAGTTAAACTTGAAAAATTTTGTATATTGACCTCTTTTCTGCGTTTGAAACAACATTGATTCTCATGCTCATTCATGTTTATATGATGCTATAAATGGACTCATTATAAAAGATGATCGATTTACGAGCCTCTTGAGCTGAGGCACAGCAATCTGTCACGACCATGGTAACGGCACATTAAAGAGCAACAAAACGGTTTATATTGTTTGAATTTCTTTAAAAAAATAGTTTTCTTAAAAAACTACACAGCTGTAAAGCTGGGACTTTGTTTAATATCATAAGTAACCTGCTCTGTCTTGTCTGTCGACGTGTTGTCAGTGTCCTCTTTGCTCTGTGATGCATTTATCACTGTGTGTGGCGCGTAACGGCGCCACGGCTTGTCGGACAAATCAACAGTAACTAAGGGGGGCGGGTCTTTGCGAAGGGTCAATTCGGCTAGAATATCAAGGTGAAAGTAACTACCTGGGGTACTTAACATGTATTTTGTGGTTAACAGGCACAATTAAGAGCAGTTGCAGATAACAGTGCCCTTCTGTTTGTGTGTTTTACCACACAGGTATGTTAAATGGTATCCAAGAAACACTGTAATGCTGTTATGAATCATTGGTATATAGGCTACGAATGAAGGTTGTGAATTGATTATTATACTTTTATACTTTATTTGTCCCTATAAAGGGAAAATTGTCTTGGGCAATACAGGTTAAAGCTGCACAACATAACACTCACATAAATAACAATCACACAATCATGTCCTTTGATTTGAATTCAACAGCCTTGTTTATTAATATTATTATTTATTTGTATTACTCATACTATTATTATATATATTATGTGTTATAAAGTGTATGTGTGTGTGTGTTGCTCTTTCCTGGAATACCATTAGAGAGGAGAGGCACAACTAAGAGCAAGAACATTGCAGATAACTAGTGTTGCTTTCGTCAACAGAAATTATGACTAAATATTGTCGTCAACGAACCTTTATCACGTGACAAAAACGAGATGCAACGTAAATGCTGGTAATGTGACGATGACTATAATTCAGTGGTTCCCAAACTGGGGTACATGTACCTCTGGGGGTACGTGAGGTGACAATAGGGGGTACGCGAACAAAATGCTGAGTAGTTCATTTAATTCTACCTTAAAATAACATTAAAAATCGAGCATGTATTTATAATTGCCAAAAATCCCGTAAATCCAGTACATTTAATCAAATTACCTCATCATTTGCAGTCAAATGATGAGGTACTGCGTGCAGTAAATACTGTCAGTATTTACTCTTTTTTTGCAATGAAATAATAGTTCTAACAAAAACCACAGCAGAACTACAACTGTGTTTTGCGAACAATTCTGCGGCTTTGAACGAATCGTGAGAGTCAATGATTCAATGATTCATTCACAGGCACTTGCTTCGTTACTGAATGAATGACTCGATGACTCACTCATAAAAACAGTTACTTGCTGCCACCTACTGGCGGTTTTAGTTTAATATTTAAAAGTTTTACTTAGTTTTACCATCATTGCATATTTCTCTATTGAACATTTTTTATTTAAAACATTATTTATTTTATCAAGTTATTCATAAACATAAAAATATGCACTGGAAAATCAATTTAGGGGGCAAATATTGTCCCTTTATGATAAAGGTGTGACTGCAGTCGAAGTGGAAGAGAGG
Source organism: Ancherythroculter nigrocauda (assembly GCA_036281575.1). NCBI lineage: Eukaryota > Metazoa > Chordata > Actinopteri > Cypriniformes > Xenocyprididae > Ancherythroculter > Ancherythroculter nigrocauda. The sequence continues at coordinate 81,461,856 of VTFQ01000001.1, read as the reverse complement.
GGGTACGCAGAAGGATGGTGATCCCTTCAGGGGTACTCCAAGCTAAAAAGTTTGGAACCACTGCTATAATTAAATATATAATGCAATATTGTTGACAAATAAAAACGAGACTAAATGTGGTTTACAAAATAAAAACTATGCTAAAATGTCTCTTCATTTTCGTTTCGCAAAACGTAATAATTTCATCTCGTTTAGTCGTGTTATTATTATTATTAACGGTATTTCTGTTTCCTGTGTCTCACTTCAGGGGCTGCATCAGGCCGCACTGCGCAGAGGCAGGCGATGTCACTTCCTCAAGCCCCACTCGTGGCATTATTTAGAAGGTGCAGCTGTGGTGAGTTAGCTTAACAAAGTTAAGTCTGACACAGAGAAAGGGAGCGATATGTAGGGACATGTAGATTTCATGTGCTCATGACTTCATGAAAACTGCACAGATCATAGAAAATACACATCAATATTTAAAACAGATTCTCACGATTAAAATTAATCCAAAATCAACATAATATATTTTGCGTTGATCAAAATATATTACGCACAGATTGATTTAACATCTTTCCGGAGGGATGCAGTGTGTATCCAATGTTCCCGGAACCATCCATGGTCATTTTCTAACGTAGAATAGGCCTAACACAAAAAAGGTATCATCTTAAAGATTAGAATCTAATCTTTTTAATGCATCTAACCATAGAGTACCTCAGGGATGATGTGTTTTTGTAGGCAAAACCTGGAAGTGAGTTTGCATTTTAGGACTTCCGGTTCCAACGCCGTCAAGTCTATGGGTTTTTTGAAGGGGTTTTTGCTAAATCGCCTGAAATAAGGTCTGTGGTTAACAAAGCCTCTAAATACTTTCACGTTTTTATCTATGACATGAAACACATCAGTTATAACCCACTTGTGATTTTTTTTTAAACCTTTACTGTGTCTTTAAATGGCGGTTTCTAACAAGTTGCTAAAAGGGACGACTTCCTTTGGTGGGACTTTAGACGTCATCATTAAAAACGGGACATTTGGACAGCATTTCTCATGAAAAAGTGGATAAGTATTCATAACAGCACAGATCATAATCAGCGAGCATGTTTTTAAATAGAGTTGTTTTCTAAATAAAGTTTGAGGAAGTGACGTTGATCCGCGACCATGGTGTGCTGTAGTCCGTTTATAGCCTACTGTTAGCTTTTTATATCATTATTTAGGCTTCAAAATGTATAAATGTTGTGTTAACTTGTAACGATTATCTTGATAGACGTGACGTGTAAGTGTCATAACCCTTTGTTAAACACAGAGCTCATTTTTTGTGATTGTCCAAAAGTCTATGGGAAAAAATGCATAGGCTTCCGATAAAGGGAACCCATGCGCTGTAACTTCCGGGTTGATCTTCAAAAACACGTCATCTCTGAGGTACTCTATTTTGAAAACTCCTAATGAGTGCTGAGGAGAGTATCATCAAAAAATAATTTGTCTCTGATCTTATTGCCTTCCTGAGTTATTTCATGTCAAATAAAAAATGAAAAATATAAATAAAAATATATATTTTTTGTATTTTATCAGCAGTTTTTCAGCATGAAAATGTCCAAATGTAATGTATTTATATGTTTTTTTTGTTTTTTTTGTGTTCTATATAATGATACCTACCTTTTGACTCTCCTTGCTACAGTTTGAGTTATGAGTCTTTACTTTTGTGTTTGTCGATCAGGAAAAAAAAAAAAAAAAAAAACTCTAAAAAAATGCTAGGTACTTATTGTCACAGACACGTCAGGTTCCAACCTCCAATCACAACGCACACCATCACCAGAATACTGATCACCGCCACCTGCACCTCATCATCGCACTCATCACCAGCACTATAAAGCACACACGCACACAGCACTCCACGTCCGGTCTCGTTCGCATTAACCCATGTTATGCTTACCTCAAGGACTCCTCTTCGTATACTCACCTGTCTCCAGCGTGTCTCCTTCCCTCTGTGTGCCTCGTCTGCTGTGTGGGTGTGTTTCCGTCAGCTCCTCAGTTCTCCAGCGATCTCCTCTGTGCTCCAGCGATCCCCAAGCTCCGACTTACATCAACCTGCAAAGAGAAAGGACAGTAACTATTCCTCATACTACCTGCTCAAAACTCCAATATAACCAGTTCACTCACCTGTGTGTTCACCTGCTCTACTGTGGTCCAATAAACATCCATTACCTGTGACATCTGTGTCTGTCTCCTGTATACCATAACACTTATACTATACTGATTGGGTTAAACAGAATTGCTTTACTAAAAAGAGACTAAAATACAATTTTTATTGACTAAAATGTCATCAGTTTTCATTACCTAAAACTAGACGAAAATAGTCATGGATAATTCTGACTAAAATAAGACCAAAATTCTCAGACTTTTAGACGACTGAAACTTGATAGACTAAAAAGAGTATGAACGTGACTAAAACTAATAAAAACTAAAATGACAGCTTTTAGTGGTGTCTAAAATGCATCTTTACGCACAACTGCCAGCCTGCATGGAGAGCTTCTTGAGACTCCAGAGACACCAGCAGCTTCAAATATCTGTTTGCTGCTCAACACTGGCTTTTTTATAGCTGCCCTTTTAATACAATTAATTTTTTTGACAGGAACTTTCATTAATAAGCCTTTATCTGACCGAGTTCTGCTGTGCTCTAAATCACTCACAAATCTTATAATTCGATAATCTCCACTCAGTTTCACACAATATTAGTTGTTTTCATGCCTTTTGCACAACATTGCACCATTTCATGCTTTTCATCTTCAGAAAGATCTTTCTTCTTTGTGTTCTAGTGTTTTCAGAACTGTTTGCGTGATCTTTAGTCTAGTTTTATAGTTTAGATATGCTTTCAGAGGTATTTTCAGAGGTGTGATCTCTCTGTTGAGGTCTGGAAACATGTCACTGCTGAGAGCTCAGTTAGTTTGACCACACAGATTATTAAAGTAACACGCTTAAAGAGAGAAGAGGAAATGACATCTTCTGAGATCATCTCTGAACCCAGTTTAGACTGATGGGTGTGAATTTTCACACTTTTGTGGAGCGTTTACACGACACCATTTGCAGCTAAAAATGTAAAAACTTTTTATGTGTTTTGATCATTCATTTACATGAAAATTTGAATAAAAGGTTTAAAGGTCCAAGTTTTTGAAAAGGATACCTTCATTTTCTTCCTGTAAACAACAAAACCAAACATGAATTTGTGTAAACGGTGACATCATGAACATTCATATGATGTATTCAGAGTCTTTGCAATAGAGTCAGAGTTTCAGTGTTCATTTACAACGGAAACTTGATGTCTGATGTCATTATGGACGTCACACTGATGTTTGTCTGTTGATGCAGCAGCGTCTTACTAAAGCAGCAATAACAGCAGCACAGCAGCTCCTGGCGTAATGAATTCATCACATTGAAATCAAAGTACCTCTGTTCTTTTAAAGTTTGAACATTTCTCAGATGAACCTGTTGGAGATATGAATGTAAATGGCTGTCAGTGATTTTATTCTGGTGAACATTGAGTGACTTCTGTATCTGGATAACTGATTGTACCTCTGTTTCCTGAACAACATTCAAAATAAGTCTGTAATGGAAAAATGAGGAGTTTGCATATAGTAATACATAGATGCCCTGATCAAAGAGATACACCCGGGTGAAAAACCAGTACACTTCTATTGTGTACTTAAAGTGCTCTATTTTCGTGCACTAATTTTGTACTTAATATACCACAAATTCTGTACTTCTGTATTTTTTTAATCTGTATTTAAAAAATGTATTTAGTTACCACTTATAGAACACTATAAGTTTAAAATGTACTATAAATGACAACTAAATACATTTTTTAAATACAGAGATTTTAAGCATGCTTATATATGTTATTTTTTAGGAGGGCGAGCTAAAGGGTCAGGCCCTGTCACGGTAAAACATCCCAGAAAATAATGAAAAAGTTTTAAATCCAAAACTTGTCTAAAAGGGTTACTGAAATTCCTTGCTTGCATGTTAACAGTTTTTATGCTAGCAGGCTGAGTAATGGCAGTTTAAAATGGCCGACCGGCCTGACAGTCCTGTGACACGGCCTTACAAATGAATGGCATGGTTTTTATTAACTTTATTGCATATAATATGTATTTAATGCATGCCATAGCAAAACATTATTTGAATAAATAAACATTACACTGTAAATTTGAAGCTTTTTATGATGCATGGTGCACACACACACACACACACACACACACACACACACACACACAAAGAGTCATATTTATAATATATGCATGCTAAAACCTATATTAATTTATTAATTACTTATTCTATTAACTAATAGCAAAAATCATATGTTAATTACCACGATGGTCAAAGCTACATACTTCCTGCTGTCTGCTTTAATTCATCTTTAGGTAATGATTTGCAAAGATATCATTGTGTGATGACTTTACTTGTTGAGGCGCATGACTATTAATTAATTGTTAGTAATATGTTATTGATTATGGGTTTTGGCTTGATTTTTGATTGGTGCTCTCCAGCACCGGATGATAACTTCTCTCCAGTTTAATCCGGTGATATCTGGGAGGTCAACAGGATGGTGAAAGTTCGCCCCGATCCAGAACAACGACTTCAGGGTCTCGTCCTCGTAGGGACAGTTGAGTGTAAGACAAAAAACTCCTTAGAAAATAACAAGAAATCGTGGCTCAGAACGCAAAATTCCTTAATGGATCTGGTCTTCTGTAACGCACGAAGACGAAGAAGACTAAAATCCAAAACAGGGTTTAATAATAAAGTTTCAACAGGCAGGGACACACATACAACTGAAACGACACCGGACACTGAACCGGTGACAGTGTGACAGATGCCACTGTCCAGTTCAGCTCACTTTCTGTTCCAGAGCTTTTCACATTAAACACAGTTTCACAGCAGAGATCTTTCTGATCACTTCTTGTCTCGACTTTAGTGACTGTCAGTGAAATGCAGAGCTGTATCTTAGTGTCAGGACTAAACACTCAGTTCAGATCAGAGGAAGTTCTCAACCACAGGAGGAGCTGATGATGATTAAAGGAGGAGCTGTAACTATATAATGAAGAGAAAGACTGACAGAAACAGAAAATGGCTGATCAGTGTGATCTGTGTCTGCTGGGACTGATCATTCTCTCTTCACTTCTCACAGGTAAAGAAATCTGGATTTTCTCTAAAGACATTTAGTGGAGTTAGTCTGGAAAGAGTTGATTTGAGTTTAATCTTTGCTCAGTTTAATCTTGTTGTGTCGTGTCGAGTCACACTCAGACATCTGACGATGAAAAATACTTTTCATATTAAGAATGATTCAAACAGCTCTCTGATAAAGAAAAATAGTTTATTCTGAAGAGTGTGATGTTTGTGTTCAGTAAGGAAAGAAAATACTGTATGATCTGCATCTTCTGCTTTTTATGTTGATGTTGTTCAGCATCCACATTGATTAAAACCAATTCAAAGAGACCTTATTTAAATGATCATTATCATCTATATTAATAAATGAAGGTAAAACACTGTGTTTCAGGGACCAGTGGAGTGGATGATCCACATGTGTTCATCAGTTCTGGTGAAAATGTCCATCTGCCCTGTAATAATGCTCTTTCTGACTGCAAATCAACTACATGGACCTACAGCAGACATTCAGCAGCAGTTGAACTGATTAAAGGAGGGATAAAGAATAAACACACAGAGGGACATGAGAGACTGAGTCTGGGGTCTGACTGCTCTCTGAACATCAAGAACATCACAGAAGAAGATTATGGATTATACACCTGCAGACAATATGTGAATGGAGAACAACAAGGAACTGATGCACGTGTTTATCTGCATGTTCTTCATGGTGAGTTTATGATTATGTGATCAATTTAAAAAGAGCAGATTCTCCCTTTAAACTCACATGATGATTGAAGAGTCTGTGATTTGTGTCTTGTGTTCAGTTTCAGTGTCTCCATCATCATCATCATCATCATCATCCTCACAGACTGAGATCAGTCCAGGTCGCTCTGTGACTCTCTCCTGTCAGTTGTATTCATATGATGGAGTCTCTTGTAATTATTTGGTCCCTTCTGAGGGTCTTCAGCTGTTGTGGGTGAATCAGGCTGGTGTTAATCTGACGACAGACTCCAGATATCAGATATTATTCTCATCAGATCACTGTATCATCACTCTGACTACAACACTCCTGAATGAAGATGACAACAGAGAGTGGAGATGTCAGCTTACTCTCAGAAATCAACTCCAGACCTCAGTCAGATACACTGTCAAGTATTCAGGTGAGAAACAACTATTACTACTGTAAAATATGATGTTAATGTCCTACAGATGAACATCTGAACATTCATCTTCTGATTCCAGTCAGCAGCTCAAACTCTAAGAAGAAATCAAGCCAAACTACAGCAGCAGCTCCTACACAAGGTTCATGATCACTGTCACACATCATCAGTCTCTCACTTCACTGGTTCACACTGGCTTTAATTAATCCATCCTTTCATTTGTACAGAGAATCAGAAGTCATTAAATACTCCAAACTCTGAGAGGACAGCAGCTGCACAAACACCTGGATTTACTGAACAACAAGGTGTTTATTCATGACTTTCTTATTTCAGTGGTTATTCTATGACATTTTGATGCATGAGTTATAACAATAATGTTTTCTTCTACAGTCTGTTGTCTGATGCATGAATATAAAACAATCAAAACAATCATAACATACAGCTAGACTCTTTCATCACACATGTGAATGATCATCAGTTTAAATGGTTAAAATCATAGTAAGTGTTTATTAAAAACTCAAATCATCATCTTTCAGCAGCATAACTGAGACTCACACTGATATGAAGCTGATCTTGTTTGTAAAAGAAACATCTTGATGTTGTGCTCATGCACTAAAGTATGATTTTCGTGTTTTCATTTTGTTTGTAATAGATGTAACATCAACTACATCAACACTGACTCCAGATGTCACACCAATCTCTCTGAATCCAGGTGTGTATGAACACACTCATTTCTGAATCAGTGTCTAAATGAACTGAATCTTCATCTGATCACAAGCTTTGACTCGAGACATGTTTCATTTGTAATCCACATCACATTCTCACTTCACATTCTCTCACACATCACCAACAATCCAGAAACATGAAAGTGAATGTGAAAAGAAACTATGTTGACGTTGTGTTCATGCATTCAAATCTGATTTTGTTTCTAATAGTTGTACCATCAACTACAGCATCAACACTGACTCCAACCTCTCTAGGTGTGTATGAAGATCATCCTCATTTCAGTGCTTGTTTTCACACTCTGGAGTTTTTCTAGAATCAGGATCTAAATGAACTCATTGTAGTGAAAATGAGCTCAGTGGACATCAGTATTAATATGACTGTAATATCGTCTCTCTCTCAGTGATTGTGATTGTTGTCGCTTCATTCGCTGTTCTCCTTCCTGCTCTTATTCTCTGGATGATTCGCAGAAAAAGAGACGGTGAGTTTTTACAGTTTCTCATATTGTATAACAGACAAAAAGTCCAAATCATCTGATGAAATAAACGTGTAATTTAGACAGAATTCCTCTCAGACAGAGTTTAATGTTTCTATTCTACAGCACTAGAATTATCCTAAAATCAGTTTAATTGGAGACTGTATTATGTGTTTGATCATCAATATTCTCTTGACGTTCTGTTTCAGATAACAGAAGAGGAACTGATGACTCTGAGGTGAGTATTGTAGGTCGATCATGAGTTATTAGTGTTTATAAGCTCTGATCCTGAAATATGACACTCGTATTAGTCAGATTATATAATGACAGGTTAGTGTATTTGAACTGTTTCTGCTCTAAAACTCACAGATAAGAATAAATATGATGAACCAACGACACAATCAACATTTACATTCATCTACTGCCAGTGAACGATATGATTCATCTCCAATAATCTGTGTATATTTGACACTGTGGTAATTTTTCATATTTCCATTGGTGTTTAGGAGCAGACAGATGATCATGTGACTTATGCTGAGGTCACTGCGTACAGTAAAAACCAAGACCAAAAGAAGAAGGTGAGAAACACTTCCTTGATGTTGTCCAGCTTCTCTCAACATGATAGTTTGTGTTTTCTTCTGAATTTGTGTCATGAATTGAGCTCAAACATCATGCTGTAATAATTGTGTGTTGAAACAATAACTGTGATGTTCATTCAGGTTCGCTGTGATGATAAAGTGACTTATGCTTCCATCAGAGGAGCAAAAGCTGGATCTCAGGAAAACTGCAGTGAACTTTATGCCTCTGTGAACAAGAACCATCACAAATCAGTCAAATAATGACACAAAAACCACATGAGCAGAAGAAGATGAATCTAATAGAACTGAGTCCTAATGGTGTCATTCAGTGCCATTATAAATACTTTCAATGTCTTTTACATGTTCACAAACAAACCCAAGTGATGCTCTGATTTATTTGTAGTTATTGCTTATTTTTCTCAGTTCAGCATGTTTTTTGTATAGTTTCTGTCTGCTTGTTGATCAGTTAATGCTAGTGTCTTTATTATTCATTCAGAGCTGCAGGTTTGGACAAAGTCTAGAAAATGACGACACTTTTACTCTCTTACATCATTCTCATTAAATCATGTATTTTCTCCAGCAGTTAATTAACTGTCAGCTTGCACTAATTATGAGAACAGACAAAGCTATCTGATGTATTTTTGATGTATTTGATATATTTTTGATGTAAGCGTTCATCACAATATGATATTTTTGTCAATAATAAAATAGTCAATGTCAAACATGTATTTGGGGTGAAATATATTTTCCATCATTACACATATTTTACTCAACTCTGTAGACGAGACACAGAAACCTCTGTTCACACTTACACAAATAAACCATGGTTAACATAAAAACATGCTCACAAATCAACCATGGGTTTGCTACACTAACCATAGTTTAACCATGGTATTTTTTTAATAAAAAAAACAAAGCATGGTTATTACGTTTTACTGTCATAAACCATGTTTAATTTTCATAAGGGACTGGTCCTCAACCAGGGGTCCAGGGAAACTCAGAACATCAGTGGAGAAAGACATATAGTTCATCATAACATCGTAATATACATCATACACCCGCCATATTGATAAATCTACATGATTTTTCATATCTTTTCATATCTTCTCTCAAGACTCCTCTACTCACTGTTAATGATATGCTAAAGCCCGCCCACACGTTGACATGATTGGTTACAAGATAGTTTGTGATGTCAGAAACACCAGGGATTTCAACATTAAAAACTTGATTTTCACCACAGGAGGACTTTAAATATGCAAATGAAAGTATGGATTTCTCCATGTCTAAACAGTGTGGTCAAACTAACACACTTTTTCTTTTGTCCTCGTTGAGTTTTAGTGTTTTCAGAACTGTTTGCGTGATCTTTAGTCTAGTTTCACAGTTTAGATATGCTTTCTGAGGTATTTTCAGAGGTGTGATCTCTCTGTTGAGGTCTGGAAACATGTCACTGCTGAGTGTGAGAGCTCAGTTAGTTTGACCACACAGATTATTAAAGAAACACGCTTAAAGAAAGAAGAGGAAATGAGATCTTCTGAGATCATCTCTGAACCCAGATTAGACTGATGGGTGTGAATTTTCACACTTTTGTGGAGCGTTTACATGAAACCATTTTCAACTACGAATGGAAAACTTTTAATGTTTTGATCATTTATTTACATAAAAATTGGAATAAAAGGTTTAAAGGTCCAAGTGTTTGAAAAAGATACCTTCATTTTCTCCCTGTAAACAACAAAACCAAACATGAATTTGTGTAAACGGTGACATCATGAACATACATATGATGTTTTCAGTTTATATGTGTATAGTGTTTCTGTCACGATCACGTCTGTTCCTGTCACTTCCCGGACTACATTACCCATAATCCTCTCTGCCTATCACCTGCACTCACTCCACCAATCACTATCACTAATCACCACACCCAGCTGCAGCTCATTACCAGGACTATAAAGGACTTTCACACACACCACCTCACTGCGAAGTCTTGTTTAACACTGTTACAATTCCGAGCGTTATATCCTGTTTGCCTGTCTGTTACCAATCCTGCCTGTTTCCTGTTTATTGACCCGTTACTGCCTGTCCTGACCTTTGCCTTGTATACCGACCTGTGAGTGTTATCTGCCTGCCTCTATCTACTGCCTGTACCCTGACTACGACTCTGCCTGTCCCTTGCTGTTCCTGTTTGCTCCTGATTGACCCTGCCTGTACGACCACTCTTACTGTAAATAAACGCTGCACTTGGATCCCTGCCTGTGAGTCCCCTTCGTAACAGAAGACTTCGCCAACCAAGATCCAGCAGCTTTTCTGAGCATGTCCAGCCTCAGCATGGACCCGGCATGGTGTCTCGTCAGCCTGCGTCAAGGTAACAGTACTCTCGAGGCACATATCCAGACATTTTTGGAGATTGCTAATTTATCTGATCTGCCGGACCACGCCCTCATTGACTTCTTTACCTATGGTTTAAACGAACCATTAAAGAACTGCTTGCTTACCAATGGTCCCCGAGGGTCGCTCACGGAATTTCTGGACTTTGCCCTGTTCACTGTTGGTTCACTTTTTACTGTGGGTATCGCAGAGGAATGCAACACTACGGTGAATCACGTCATGGCGGCCGCTAAAGAGAACACTCACAAAATGGCGGCTACCACAACTACATCACATCACGTCTCCGCTGATCGCCCAGCGCAACGTCACGCCTTCGCTGATCGCCCAGAGCAATGTCACGTCGCCGCTGATCGCCCAGAGCAATGTCACGTCTCTGGATCAGTCAGAAAGCAGCTAGGATTGCGTTCCAGTGTGGCTGATTTCAGCGCGAGTGGCTGGTATTCCCAAGCATCAGCCGGCCGCTTCGCTCTCAAGTTCGTCTGTTTCAACGCTCTCAAGTTCGTCTGTTTCAGCGCTCTCAAGTTCGTCTGTTTCAACGCTCTCAAGTTCGTCTGTTTCAACGCTCTCAAGTTCGTCTGTTTCAACGCTCTCAAGTTCGTCTGTTTCAACGCTCTCAAGTTCATCTGTTTCAACGCTCTCAAGTTCGTCTGTTTCAACGCTCTCAGGTTCATCTGTTTCAACGCTGTCAAGTTCATCTATTGCAACGCTCTCAAGTTCGCCGGTTGCTATGGACTCCTGTTCGCCGGGTGCAACGCAGTCAAGTTCACCGGTTGCGACGCACTCAAATGCCCTGGATGCGATGGACAAGATGGCTGCTTTGCCAGTGCCTACGGGCAAGATGGCCGTCCCTTTGGTGCTCATGGAGGTAGGGGGCGTTCCAGCCATTGAGTCCGCTCCAGAACCCGCTTCAGCCAGTGAGTCCGCTCCAGCCAGTAAGTCCACTCCAGAATCCGCTCCAGCCAGTGAGTCTGCTCCAGTCCCGCATGCGCTTCCTGTCAGTCCCGTCATGGCCAGAAGGACTGTGTTCACGTTCTATGTTCTGGCTGTTTTGCGGGCCTGGAGAATGCACTCAGGCTCCTTTGACCATGGACCAGTCTGCCAGCCCGAGCCCGCTGCCGTCACCGAGCTGCCCGCTCTCCCTGATACGGCCACAGAGCACCCTTGGTCGGCCCTGCCACCACCGCCCAGGCCATTTGTCCTGCCGCTGCCGCTCAGGCCATCTGCCCTGCTGGCGCCACCCGAGCTCCTTGCCCATGAACCCGCCAATGCCTCCGTTGATTTCCGCAAGAACTTTTTTGGGGTGGGCAGTATACCTAGGGGTGGGGAGCTTCTGGGTGGGGACCCTGCTCGGCCACTGCCGTCATCGGCCTTTGAACTATTCTGGCCGTTTATGGACCCTGGCCCGCCGTGGTTACCCAAGCCACCTGACCTGCCGTGGTTACATGGTTACAAACAGTTATATCCTGTTTGCCTGTCTGTTACCAATCCTGCCTGTTTCCTGTTTATTGACCCGTTACTGCCTGTCCTGACCTTTGCCTTGTCTGACGTCCTGTGAGTGTTATCTGCCTGCCTCTATCTACTGCCTGTACCCTGACTACGACTCTGCCTGTCCCTTGCTGTTCCTGTTTGCTCCTGATTGACCCTGCCTGTACAACCACTCTTACTTCTAATAAAACGCTGCAATTGGATCCCTGCCTGTGAGTCCCCTTCGTAACAGTTTCTTTACAAAGTGACTTTGCCAACAATTCTCTCACGCATAATGCAGCATTTTTGTTCATTTTCACAGATCCGTGTCAACGGGGAACATTTTGACAGTGTTGTCATCTGAACATGAACATTTTCAAGAATGCAACGAAAATATTTTTCGTTTTTTAGTACATCATGTTGTTCTGTATCAATAAATTTGAGTCTAAGCACTGGAACGGTCCCTGACAGTCTAAAACATGCAACAATTACTCCAGTTATAAAGATGTCAAATTCAGATAAATCTGTACATTTAATCTATACCTTTAATCTTCAAAATCTTGGAGAGGTGTTAGTTCACATTACCAGTACCACATGTGTGACCTGAGCACAAAACCAGTCATAAGTCGCATGGGTATATTTGTAGCAATAGCCAACAATGCACTGTATGGGTCAAAATGATCGATTTTTCTTTTATGCCAAAAATCATTAGGACACTAAGTAAAGATCATCTTCCATGAAGATATTTTGTAAATTTCCTACCATAAATATATCCAAAAATTATTTTTGTGAGTAGATATGCATTGCTAAGGACTTCATTTAGACAACTTTAAAGCTGATTTTCTCAATATTTAAATTTTTTTTTTTTTCATCCTTAGATTCCAGATTTCAAAATAGTTGTATCTCGGGCAAATATTGTCCTATCCTAACAAACCATACATCAATGGAAAGCAGATGATCAGATGATGTATAAATCTCAGTTTTAAAAAACTGACCCTTATGACTGGTTCTCTTTCGAAAGGGAACTCACACAGCGTCGAAACGCTATGGGGAACTCCTCCGTGTGAACTGGTGTCTGAAATGCTTATCAAATCATGGCAATCGTACTGGCTGGCAACAGCCTATGACGTCACTGCTAGTGCGACCCAAACGCACTTAAGAGGCACCTAGAGAAAAAGCCATCCTCTTTCGTCTGAAGGGACTGTTTCTTTGAAATGCTGTTCAATGTAAGAATGGCTTGTTTAACCAAACGTTTCAAGCGGTGTGCACATCTGTGTCATGGATATTTGATACTTGATGACACTCTTGACTTGCGTGTCCTTTGTTAGAGCATGTATGCTCAGTGCTTGAGAGTTCTGTGGCATGTGCTGTGATCGTTTCCCACTGAGGAAGCTCCATTCTCGTGTCTCTCTTCTCGAGGGAAGAGGGACAGTCTTTTGTGCTCGATAACACACAGAAGAAGTTCGCTGATGTTTTTGAGGTGTTTATTTTTTGCATGCCTCAGCGGCTGACGAGAGCGTTTTGCTGATTGAGGATGCATCGTCTCTTGCGTCCTCATGATCAGCAGACAGTGCTCTATATAAGTTTTGAGTGATATGTGGGTTTATGTTCAAGCTTTTGAAATTGAATCACACACATTACTTGTTGTTTGTTTGGGCGAGGAGCGCACGTTCAGCTCTTGAGAGGGCTGTTTACTTGCACTGTCAGCATTTCCCATAGGCAACCCCAGTCTGTGTTATCAATCTGCTGCTGGTTGTGTGAGCTTAGATACGTGCTGATGCCCCCATCAGATGAGATGTTTGCGAGCTATCTCGTGGCTGGAGAGGCATTGACGTTAAAAGCTCTGGTCCTGCCCATATATGACAGGACACACATGGCAGCAGATTATACTCTATGCTCTGTGCTCCCTCCACTCTGAATCCAGCACTTTCAGAAAACTATAGACCGGTATCCCTTCTTCCTTTCATTGCAAAGACACTTGAGAGAGTTGTTCAACCAACTGTCTACTTATCTCACAGAACAATCTCCTTGACAACCACCAGTCTGGCTTCAAGAGTGGCCACTCAACTCAGACCACTGGAGTGTGGTTCCCGAGATGCCCTTCGACATGAGGGTTGACAGGAGGATCTCGTGATTAACTGTGTTAAAAGCAGCAGACAGATCCAGCAAGATGAGTACTGATGATTTTGAAGTTGCTCGTTCCAGTCTCAGGGCTTCAGTGACTGAGAGCCTTCTAGGACAGCCAGGAACCTTGGCCTTGTAGTGGTAATGGATGATTGTTTAAGATTCACATATCCTATCGCTACAACAGCCCAGTCCTGCAGATTTCATCAGTCTCTTCATCAGTCTGCATTGGCTGCCAATAGCTGTAGCATTCAATTCAAGGCTCTGATGTTTGCCTACAGAACAACCACTGGCTCTGCACCACTATACCTAAAGTCACTATTTCAGACTTATGCACTCTCCAGAAGCTTGCATCCTGCAAATGAATGGCGCCTTGTGGTGCCATCCCAAAGGGGCACAAAATTACTCTCATGGATCTTCTTTGGGTTTGTTCCTGGCTGGTGGAATGACCTGCCATGCTCTATCCAAGCAGCTGAGTCCTTAGCCATTTTCAAAAAAAACTTTTTTATCGACACTTGACCCAGTAATAGTAGCACTATTTATTTATCTATATTTTCTTCAGTTTCTACCCTTTTTCCATCTATTTGTGTATTTAAAAAATCCTTGCTATGGGCACTTTACTGATTAAACTTACTTGACACAGCACTTACATACTGTTGTACTCGTGTTGATTTGATTGCTTCTACTATTCTCATTTGTAAGTCGCTTTGGAGAAAAGCATCTGCTAAATGACTAAATGTAAACGTAAATGTGTCACGCACTATGTTTGAGCTTCAGCAAGAACCAATGAGGCTCATATATATTGTAATAACTGGCAGCACTTCTGGCGGGCTCCTGCATCCACTAGAGCATCCCTGGCCAGTTGATGGACTGTGCTCAGGCGCTCCTTCAATCGCCTGAAGTACTCTAGTTCTAGTCCACCAGCAATCATCGCCGCCGGTGTGCACTGGCTCGACTCTTGCACTGCTGTCCTATACACCCAAAGGACTAGGGGCAGATGCTGGTTCCAGTCTCTCTGGTGCTGACTGGTAAAGATGGCAAGTTGGGTGGCCAGGGTGTGGTTGAACCGCTCAACCAGTCCATCGCTTTGAGGGTGGAGGGGAGTGGTTCTTGTCTTCTTCACCCCCAATCGCTGGCACACCTCACTGAACAATCGGTTCTCAAAGTTCCACCCCTGGTCACTATGAAGTTTGTCCAGCACTTCGAACCGGGTGAACATTTCGTTAACTAGCCGCTGCGCTGATGAGGAAGCACTGATCGGGCACCGCATACGCCTCTGGCCACTTCGTAAAATAGTCCATTGCGACCAGGACAGAATGGTTGCCGGTCTCTGTGATGGGTAATGGACCCAAAATGTCCACCCCAATCCTTTCCACGGGGGCCTTGACTAGGTACTGCTGCAACAGCGTATGAGAGCGTCGGCTGGGTCCCTTCTGTGCCATGCAAACATCGCAGCAGTGAACGTGCAGCTCTGCATCCTGCCGACATTTAGGCCAGTAAAAACGCTGCCGCTGCTGCCGCACTGTCCTATGAACCCAATGGAGGACCTCAGGCTGCAAAGCGTGGGGAACCAGGAGTTGCAGATGGTCGATTCCCCCGCCAGGGGCCTGTCACCGCCTGTAGGTCATGCTGTCGTGGAACTCCAGGCTGCCCCACTGAGAATAAAGTGTCTTGATCTCGGGCCCCTGGGAAGACACGGCTGGCCAGTCCGGGACATGCTTGAGCCTCCAGCCAGCCCCTCATCTTTGCCAGCACTCGATCATTCACCTGCTGTTGCCTCAACTGCTCAGTGGTAAATGGCTCCCCATCTCTACTGCTGTCACCTGGCGTTATTGCCGCCAACGTGGGCCCCATACATCTTTCTTCCTGGCGACTGCAGTACCGACATTTTTCAGCTAAGCATCGACATCTGAAGAGGGCGTCCGCGTTAGCATGCTGCTGCCCTGGTCAGTGCTGAACCACAACTCGCTCTCCATTCTCCCCCCTCTGGGAGAGTACAGCTCCAACCCCCACGTTACTGGCATCAGTGTCCACAAGGAATGGTTAGTTGGGGTCAGGGTAGGCCAGGAGAGGAGCATCGATGAGAGTGGCCTTTAGCTGCCGGAAGGCCACTGCACAATCCTCAGACCACTCAAACTGCCGGCCCTTGTTTGTCAACTGATGCAAGGGGCTGGCGATGGTTACAAAGTCTCTGACAAATCTGACAAATAGGAGGCCAGGCCCAAGAAGCTCCATAGCTCAGTGATGTTGGTTGGTGGGGGCCTGGCGCTTGGCGAGAGGCAGTCTATGGGGGCTCTCTTCTTCACGTCGACATCATTTAGTCAGCTCCTCCCTGCTCTGTTCTGCAGAGGTTCTCTACCCAAAGCAATGGTTAACCCTCAGGGGTCTGAGGATTTTTGGGGCCTTGGAGAAGTTTTGACATGCCCTGACATTTGTGCTTTTTTCAGTTGTTCATAAACAGATTAATGGAAAAAGTGTCATTACACTGTATTCAGCACAAACTAGGCTACAATAATATGTGAGGAACATGTATGTACATGTTTGTGTTTTTGAAGGAATAACGTTTATGCGTGGTTATTGAAAAAACAAAAACCTTAAGTCACTGAAATAAGGCCAAAAAATATATATTAAATCTTTGTTCACAAGACTTCTGGGTATTTGAGGTTGTAGACTAGAGTTTTTGCTTCAAAATTAGGTAAAAATTATGCTGCCTGCTTGTTCATATAAAACAATAGAGAGATTTAAATTTTCTAAAACATCTTTGGTCAAGAAACACAGTATGCGTGGAGGCGGGAATCCTCATGTATAATGGGTGATTCTCACCTGAGAAGACAAAAGAATTCCATAAGAGCTCTAATGAGCTGCATATTAATGAGGTCTTTCAGTCAGGTAGGCTGTGAAAAAACCCTCTGTTGATCATGTCTCAAGCTCATCATGGTGTAAATCAAACATACAGAAAAAATAGCTATACTGTGAAATATTACTACAATTTAAAATAATGGTATTACATTATATTCTTTAAAATATAATGTATTTCTGTGATGCAAAGTGTCTGAACAATTATGTTACCTCTATGGCATTTCATATAGGCTTTTAGCTTAAAAGCATGCACATTTGGAGAAATACTGATGGATTCTCATATGTTTGTCAATTTTCTATACAGAGGAGTACATTTATTCAGGATTTATAGTCATTACTATGAGTGCTGGATACTGTGTTTTGAATTCATACTTTGCAGCCGGAGGGCGCTCTGTGCACTTTTAGTCCACAAATGCCTGAGCACTAAAGAAGAATAGGCAATCCAGGAAATAACTGAACTAACAGAGGCCAGAGATCGCTAACTATGGCTATTCAAAACACTTTTCAAGACAATAAATACACGATTGAGATGATGAATGCATGCATTGACTCAGAATTTGCGTCTGAATAGCGCTGGCTCCGTGGGCGTGGCCGCATTAGCGGATAATGAGCTGAATCACTGATTTCTGACGTGGCTCTCTTTTCATACAGATTACATAAACACAGAAGGTTTGTTTTCGATTTGACTTACAAGATTTAAAACCTGACATTTCAACGTTTTTTTAGACATAAGTATAATTTTTTTGTCATTAGTATTCACTAAGTTACAGTTAATTTTCTGAGAACTATCAGATTGGACTTCGTTCAGAGGGAGACGAGAGATCACGCATCTTGTTAGTTTTCTTTATTTTACAAAAAGCACAACATTTTGTTGTTACTCTGAGTGTACACAAATAAAAGAAGATATTCCACAGATTAAAATGGTGTATAACTCTTAATTGTATGTGCAACATTGACAGAGTATTTTGAGTCTCTTTCACACTGGTTAGAAAAAAAACGCGGTGATCACGCCGGCGTGACCGCCGACCCGAGAGTGTTAAGAGCAGCGGTGAGGGGACCCACTTTATATTAAGTGGCCTTAACTACTATGTACTTACATTTAAATTAATCATTTAATACAATGTACTTATTGTGTACATACATGTTATTACATTGTACTTATATTTTAAAAACACCTGCATGTAATTACATCTGTAATTAATTTCTGTAATTACATTTATAATTACACTGTTGACCCATCCCTTACACCTTAACCCTACCCTTAAACCTACCCATACCAGCAAAGCTTTCCCTAACCTTACCCATATCCTACCCCAAAAGCTGCAAAAGTGTTTTGCAATTCAATATGAACCCAATAAGTACATTGTACTTATTTTTTGATGTTAGTACATAGTAGTTAAGGCCACTTAATATAAAGTGGGACCTCTTGCTTAAATAATGCATAAATCAATGCAAAACAAACAAATACCCATAAAGCAACCAGCTGCTGGAATTGAATGCTGGGTCAGACAATGTATATAAACTACTTTTGCAAACTATTTTTTTGCTTAATCTGAGTAAAACCAATGCAGTATAATATTCTGGACCCTCTAGATTAATAGTTATCAAAAAATCTGAACTTTTGTATTGGGATGAATATAATAGGACCATTTTAAATTGTGGCCTTGATCAAGTGTACCAAAAAAACTCCTCAAGGAAAGCTCAGATCATCTTAAAAATTAGAACTTGTGACATATGCCTTTAAACAAGCATGCAAAATTTCAGTCAGATCGGACAAAATGTGCCTCTATAACAGTAAAAAATACGAAAAATGACAATGTTTCTATTAATATACAGGTGCTGGTCATATAATTAGAATATCATCAAAAAGTTGATTTATTTCACTAATTCCATTCAAAAAGTGAAACTTGTATATTGTATTCATTCATTACACACAGACTGATATATGTCAAATGTTTATTTCTTTTAATTTTGATGATTATAACTGACAACTAAGGAAAATCCCAAATTCAGTATCTAGAAAATTAGAATATTGTGAAAAGGTTCAATATTGAAGACACCAGGTGCCACACTCTAATCAGCTAATTAACTCAAAACACCTGCAAAGGCCTTTAAATGGTCTCTCAGTCTAGTTCTGTAGGCCACACAATCATGGGGAAGACTGCTGACTTGACAGTTGTCCAAAAGACGACCACTGACACCTTGCACAAGAAGGGCAAGACACAAAAGGTCATTGCAAAAGAGGTTGGCTGTTCACAGAGCTCTGTGTCCAAGCACATTAATAGAGAGGCGAAGGGAAGGAAAAGATGTGGTAGAAAAAAGTGTACAAGCAATAGGGATAACCACACCCTGGAGAGGATTGTGAAACAAAACCCATTCAAAAATGTGGGGGAGATTCACAAAGAGTGGACTGCAGCTGGAGTCAGTGCTTCAAGAACCACTACGCACAGACGTATGCAAGACATGGGTTTCAGCTGTCGCATTCCTTGTGTCAAGCCACTCTTGAACAACAGACAGCGTCAGAAGTGTCTCGCCTGAGCTAAAGACAAAAAGGACTGGACTGCTGCTGAGTGGTCCAAAGTTATGTTCTCTGATGAAGGTAAATTTTGCATTTCCTTTGGAAATCAGGGTCCCAGAGTCTGGAGGAAGAGAGGAGAGGCACACAATCCATGTTGCTTGAGGTCCAGTGTAAAGTTTCCACAGTCAGTGATGGTTTGGGGTGCCATGTCATCTGCTGGTGTTGGTCCACTGTGTTTTCTGAGGTCCAAGGTCAATACAGCCGTATACCAGGAAGTTTTAGAGCACTTCATGCTTCCTGCTGCTGACCAACTTTATGGAGATGCAGATTTCATTTTCCAACAGAACTTGGCACCTGCACACAGTGCCAAAGCTACCAGTACCTGGTTTAAGGACCATGGTATCCCTGTTCTTAATTGGCCAGCAAACTCGCCTGACCTTAACCCCATAGAAAATCTATGGGGTATTGTGAAGAGGAAGATGCGATATGCCAGACCCAACAATGCAGAAGAGCTGAAGGCCACTATCAGAGCAACCTGGGCTCTCATAACACCTGAGCAGTGCCACAGACTGATGGACTCCATGCCACGCCGCATTGCTGCAGTAATTCAGGCAAAAGGAGCCCCAACTAAGTATTGAGTGCTGTACATGCTGATACTTTTCATCTTCATACTTTTCAGTTGGCCAAGATTTCTAAAAATCCTTTCTTTGTATTGGTCTTTATTAATATTCTAATTTTCCGAGATACTGAATTTGGGATTTTCCTTAGTTGTCATTTATAATAATCAAAATGAAAAGAAATAAACATTTGAAATATATCAGTCTGTGTGTAATGAATGAATATAATATACAAGTTTCACTTTTTGAAAGGAATTAGTGAAATAAATCAACTTTTTGATGATATTCTAATTATATGACCAGCACCTGTAATAGCATATATTCTACTGCTCAGTATTATTTTTTTCCAAGGGATTTTTCATTTGAAGTCATATTTAAAATGTATAAATCATTATAACTTTACAAATTATATTTTGTCAAGGTTTTCCACTTCATTTATTCATTTGAGGTATGTTTTTGCAATAATGTTGCATTGAGACCTGAAAATTAAGTTGAAACCTGGAAGAAGCATTTTCTTACATATAATTTATTACTAATATCTATATATCAACAAAACATGTGTTTGTAATAATGTTTTATGGCATTACCACGGAAAATGTGCTTTGAAACCAATACCAAAAACATGAAAGTGAGCCATTGATTGATACTCTGCTGCTACCTGCTGGTTAAAATAGCAATTACCATTTTAGCATTTACTATCACTTTTTGTCAGAATTCATCACTTCTATTCATCAATTCCATTCAAGTATTAGTTTTGACAATTGTGCTGCATTATGAGTAAAATAAAACCTGAATATGGTGTTATACTGATGAGATTTGCAAAAAAAAAAAAAAATTGCTACCCATCATATATTTCAAATACTGAATCTACAAAAAAAAATAATAAAATGTGTGTGTAAGCATGCTCGGTGTGTATCAAGTAATACTGTTTAAGCCTTTTCATTCTCTGAGTGTTTTGGCATATTCTTTTTCAGGCATATTTTATGGTGTCAGCCCTACATTTCAGGTCAACATAAACCCAAACACATAAATGGCACAAAGGACTTAAATGCTTGAGCCCCGATAATTGCTGCTCACAGCTATATTTTTAAAGATTATTTTTGTTTTTCCAATCATTTTTGTGCACTTTATTACACCCATATGTGACATTAGAATACTAAGCAGAAAAACAAATTTAAAAAGTAATAGTAAGTTCAGCAAAACTTTGGTGTAAAAAAATAAGTAGGCCTACCAGTTCATTTTTTCTTAAGAGTATAATTAAAAACTAGAAACTATTGGAATAATAACTAGTATGTAATGAATAAGTAGGCTACTTGTAACTTTATAAAGGTATTAGTACCTAAAAATAAAAAACTAAGCACTAGCACTTTTAAATTACAAGTAATTCATGGAATAGATACTAGTGTTACGGTACACAGGAGGCAGACACAGATGTAAACAGGTAACTAGCGTTTATTGACACCAGTAGAGCAGAGAGCATGAAACAGGTAAGCAGAGTAGAGTCAATGGATGATTAGATGATAATGATGGAGATAGTTACTGTCCTTTTCCTTTCAGATATGTACACGCTGGAGCTTGGAGATCGCTGGAGGTGACTGGAGCTGACTGGAGCACACCCACACAGGAGACGAGGCACACAGAGGGAAGGAGACATGCTGGAGACAGGTAGGTATAGAACGAGGAGTCCTTGAGGTAAGCATTAACAGAAGTATATGTGAACGAGACCGGACATGGAGTGCTGTGTGCGTGTGCTCTTTATGGTGCTGCTGATGAGTGTGGTGATGAGGTGCAGGTGGCGGTGATCAGTACTCTGGGGATGGTGTGCGCTGGGATTGGTTGAGGTTGGAACCTGACGTGTCTGTGACAGTACCCCCCCTCCACGGCCCGCTCCAGAGCTCCACGCTGTGGTGGTCGTCCTCTTCCCCGCGGTGCCGGTCTATCAGGGTCGTGGAAAGTTGGGATCAAGGATGTCGTTTCTTGGGACCCAGGAGCGTTCCTCGGGGCCGTATCCTTCCCAGTCGACTAAGCATTCCAGCTGAACACCACAACGCCGGGAGTCCAAGATCTCATGAACCTCGTATGCTGCGCCGTCCTCCAGGATGAGTGGAAGGGGGGTTCGGCGGGAGCCACGTCAGGTCCTGTGGAGAGAGCAGAAGGGTTGTAAGGTTTGAGGAGTGAGACGTGGAAAGTGGAGTGAATGCGGTAACCTTGTGGCAGCTGGAGTTGGTAAGTGACTGGGTTGACCTGCTTGATGATGGGAAATGGGCCAATGAACCTGGGACTCAGCTTAAAACAGGGCAGATGCAGTCTGATGTCCCGGGTGGACAGCCAAACCTTCTGACGGGGCTGGAAGACAGAGGTGTTGGAACGGCGAAGGTCGGCTGTCATTCTGCGTCTGTGCAGGGCTCGTTGCAGCTGATGGTGCGCTGAGTCCCAGACCCTCTCGCTCTCTCGGAACCAGTAATCCACTGCCGGAACATTGGAGGGTTCCCCGGTCCAGGGGAACAGTGGGGGTTGGTAGCTGAGTACGCACTGGAATGGTGTGAGTCCTGTAGTCGGCTGCTGGAGAGAGTTCTGGGCGTACTCGGCCCAACCCAGGAACTGGTTCCAAGAGTCCCGGTGGTCATGACAGAAGGTACGGAGGAAGCGGCCGATCTCCTGGACCTTCCTTTCCGTCTGCCTGTTCGACTGCGGGTGGTAAGGTGCACACAAGAACAAGATGGTAAGATCCAAGTGCAGCGATGTTTATTACAGTAAACTCCAGGCACGTAATCCAGAACACAGGCAAAGGTTAAACTCCACAAAACAGTCCAATAACAGAAAGCCAGAGAAACAAAAGTGCACGTAACAAAATAACAAACCACAACCAAGGACAGAAACAACTGAGACTAAATAGACACTAATGAACAAACACAAAACAGCTGGGTGCAATGAATGGGATAATGAGTCCAGGAGGTGAGTATGGGTAATGAAGTCCAAAACAGTGAAACAAGACTCCATGTTAGAGTGCCCTCTGGTGGTATATATACAGCTATGGAAAAAATTAAGAGACCACTTAACATTGATTTCTGAACTTGGAGTGGTCTCTTAATTTTTTCCATAGCTGTATATATATATATATATATATATATATATATATATATATATTAGGGCTGGGCAAGTTAACGCGTTTTTATCGCGTTAACGCATTAATTAATTAACGCCGGCAATTCGTTTATCGCGCGTTAACGTACTTTTTATTTTGAAAGTCCGTTGCTCACTGCGTTTGAATACACAAAGATAGACTGTAATAATACAACAGAATACAACACAATCCATGGGTCACAGGAGGGGTGGGATGTTTATCAGTAGGCTACTGGCTGCTTGGGATGAGCGTCATCACGCGTTTCAACCAATGAAAGCATTTGTTGTGTGCCTAAGAGAGCTACAGCGCGAAACAGAAAATATCTGGTGCGGACAGAAAAATGGAAAAAGGTACCGAAATCTTAAATGGACATTTTTATTTTAAACCTCTTCCACACGACGTGAGTTTGTGAGTTGATAGAACTAAAGCTATTTGTAACCACTGCAAAGCTGAATTGTCTTATCATCCCGAGTACTTCGAGTCTGAAGTTTCACTTAAATGCAATGCACACCATTGATGCCAGCAAATCACCCACCCAAACAAACAGTGGAGGAAGGCTTCGGCAGACTACATTGGATGCAGCATGTGGGAGAACTATAGATAAACAAAAGAAAGACAAACAAATGCCATTGCGAAGTGGGTAGCTACAAACTGCAGGCCGATTAATATTGTGGAAGATGTCGGTCTGAAGAATGTTATTAGGATCGCAACGAATGACTGCACGTATGAGCCTCCGCCAAGACACAGCATCGCAAGAAAAATACATGAATTGTATGAAAAGAAGAGGACTATAAAGGCGACGGCGTTACAACGTGCACCAACTGTTGCCCTCACCGGAGACTACTGGATATCGCTGGGTAACCATAATTACCTTGGAGTTACAGTGCATTACATTGATGAACAATGGGAACTGCATTCACATGCTCTGACTGTAATGAAGACACAAGAGAGACATTTTGCTGAAACGTGCGCTGAACATTTAATTCATGTTGCACAGCAGTGGGACGTTTCAGATGAAATATGCTTCAGCAAGAAATATGATCGCTGCTGCAAGACATCTGCCTTTTGCAAGAAATGTTTACAAGAAATGTTAACTGCCACTAACTTTTTACTGCTGTAAAAAAGCACTTTATTTGTTTAAAGTTTTGACAAACCAAATGTTATTGCACTTTTGTTCATACAGCAGTACTTTGAAAGAATAAAATTACGCAATACACTACTTTTGATTTCATTATTGAATTTTGCGCATGCTGCGATTAATCGCGATTAATCGCAGAAAAATCATGCGATTAATCGCGATTAAAATATTTAATCGTTGCCCAGCACTAATATATATATATATATATATACACAAACTAACTTGAGTTTATGGTCATTCCTGGTAAATGTTACATTTTGTGACATATTTGATTGCAAGTTGTTATATTGACTTGATTTCTGTGGTTAAAACTCTGATTAAGTGATTACATCAGAGATGGTTTAATTTCAGTAAGTTGTACTGTATCTTTCAGCTTACTTTTTGAAGTTCATTCATGTTTATTTCATGCTGTAATAGCAGAAAAGAGGAAGAGATAATAGGTTAACGTGTCGCTTGACCTGAGGTGCAACATTACTGGAGGGCTGCATTACAGTATTGCGCTACAGCGCCCCACTGGTCAAACCGTGTAATTGCAGGCCCTTCAAATAGGTTGTATGAGATCAAGAGACTTTGACAACAAAAATAACATGGACAGAGCAAGTAAAATGTATACATACACACGGTTCAGATGAATTGAAAGCTTGCCCTCTTTAATAATACAGTTAAACTTTGTGCAAAACTGAAATAGCCTTAACATTAGTAACCACCCCAGGTACATGACGAGTGAACCATTAATATGTGACATAACAGGTAACAGATAATTATATTATAACTGTATGAGACTGTAGTGCTCGTAAACATTTAAATATTCTTTCACATTTCTCCCTTGTGCTCGGGAGTTTGTTGTTATTTTCTCCGTGCTCATTTGTTAATATTCATCATTCTGTATGAGTGTGTTGTAGGTCTGTGCTTCATTGGTTGTTCTCTCCTCTAAAAAATAGTTCTCCTTATGCGTTCAACTAAGTCAGATAATTTTTTTACGCAACACGAAAACATGTGCATAAACTACGATGGGACGGCATAACTGGACCAACCAGCCGACCGATCTCATTTCAAAGCATCCGTTTTGTCCATTCTGTAATGCCTGAGCAAAGTCCAAAAAGAGAACTTGTCCGGGAAACAGAGGACATATGTAGCCCATTTTTGCTTCCTCGATATGCAAAACGTGGACTGTTGCTACGACACGTCAACGCGTCTGCCATATTGTGCAGGGCAAGACTACGCTGTAAACAAATGCAAGTAAACGGGCGAGCTGCGGTTTTTCTGGATAAAACAAAAATAACATTTACATTTATCAACCAATTTCAGTGGTTTATAATGTATGTGGTGTACAAAAAGTTAGAGTTAGACAATTTATTCGAATAAGAAATAGTCAAAGCTCAGGCTTGTCATGTATTTAGCTGCTTTATTCTTGCATAAGAATTGTGAAAACGCCCATACTGAGATGTAATTTAATTTTCACATTAAATGAAATAAAGTGTTCTTATTGTGGAAAAGGCATTTTCTGTCTTTAACGCAATTTTAGTTTTTCTTGAGCTTAGAATTGACCACCATTGAGAAAAAGAAACACATCATCAAATAGAAATCACACAGGCTGCTTTCTGCATTTTTATAGCACTAAAATGATACAGATATTTACAGATAGATACTCCAAAACACACAACAACAACGATAACTGATGGATTCTTTACATATGATATGGTACAACTACAGTGCAATGCAAATAG
Source organism: Ancherythroculter nigrocauda (assembly GCA_036281575.1). NCBI lineage: Eukaryota > Metazoa > Chordata > Actinopteri > Cypriniformes > Xenocyprididae > Ancherythroculter > Ancherythroculter nigrocauda. Next base: position 81,435,858 of record VTFQ01000001.1, on the reverse strand, counting down.
TAAGTATAAGATAAAGTGAGAATAGTAAATAGTTTGTTATACACTATATATAAGAAATAGTTTATGTATTATATAATAATATAGTCAATAATAAAGTAATTAATATTGTCAATAAACAAACAGTTTACAGCAAATAAAATAGTAATGAATAGTACAATTATATAATAATATAAGTACAATAATATATCAATAATATATTGATAATAGCATATAGTATGATAATACTATAATAATAGCAATAGAATATGTAGTTATATGTAAAAAGGTTTTTGTGCATTTGTTTTAGAGATTGTTTTGTCAATAAATGTAGAGGGTTTCAATTTGCATTTGTGTTGACTGTAATATTTTGAAATACTAACTTCATTATTATATGTAATTACAAATAATGTAATAACAAATGTATTAAATTAAATAAAAATGTATGTAAATAATGTAATTATAAATGTATTAAATTATATAATAGATGTAATGTTTTCAGCGCTTAAGTGCATTCTATTTGTAATTAGTTTCAAATGTATCACAGGTTAAGTTCATATTAAATGCAATTAGTTGAACTTCTGAGTGATTTTTTGAAACAACTTAAGTGGGACTTTAATACAATTTTTTTTATGTACTTTGAAATGTGGTAAAAGTGTACTTTCGAATGTACTAACAAGCAATTACTAAAATATACTTTAATGTAATTTACATGTACACTTTAATTCACACTTTAAGTGTGATAACTGATATTAAAATATATTTTAGTTCACATTAATTGCTTTAGTTCACATTAATTACATCCAGTCTGAAACAGACAGCGACTTCACAACATGATGAGAATAATGTGGAAACATCACAAAAGCAAAACAAAACCATATCATGACTGGTGATAATAACAAGTATAACATCATCTTGTAAAGTCGTTGTCTATTTTTTCTGTGCATTTGTGCTGAATTACCTCACAGAAATAAATTATATTATCATCAGAATTATTTTATTTGACTGCTTTTGAAATAGTTTTAAATCAGGTACAGAAGGTTGTTTGAGTTATGTTTGACACATTTCAGGGTTTTGTGCTGCAATATCCTGCCTTGTCAAACTTTAAATAAACTTTAATTCAGGCCTTTATTGAAAATAAGAACATGTTCTTAATAATTTGCCTGGTAAAATAAAGGTTAAATAAATAAATAAATAAAATAAAATGAAACTAAACTAAAATTTCCTATCATAATTATAATATTGTAAACAAAAATAACATTCTTTAAGTAGCCGCTGGCATGAAGACTGTCATCAAAACTACGGGTTTATATTCCAAAGGGATATTTTATTACCTTTTCGAAATAATCTGTTAAATAGTTGCAATTTGCGGAGCGTGAACTAATATTTTCAGTTCCATTGGCTTGCGCGTTCTCTCAAAGACACGCCCACAATATGACGATCTCATGAATATTCACGTAAGCGCCACCCAGAATATTTCTGGAAACGAATATATTGTAACACCTGTCCCTCCCGCCAGGTTAACTTACCCACAGAGTGACATCACTGACATGGACACTCGAATCTTCTTAATAAATCACTCCAGATGATAGGAAAACATGAATCCCGTCAATGTCGCACTCCATTCCAGTATGTGGCGGAGTATGCATAATAAGCTGGCCATAAAAAACACCAGAAGAAGAAGAAGCAGAAGCAGAAGCACCATTTCGTGGGCGTTGTCAGTTCCCCTTATCTTTGAGTGTGTTTTAGAATTACGAACACGTCAAAGGTTGTAAAATAACCCAATTAGCCATCTTTATTAAATTCAGCATCTTCACAGCTCAACATACGGACATGTTATCCGTCTTTCTGTTCTTACTATTAATCTACGGTGAGTTTCGAACCTGTTTTCCTTTCGGTTTCAATGTATGTGCACAATAGCTCCGTCTGTTCCTCTGCAAGACGCATGCAGTTTTGTTTATAAACCGCTCCAAAGAAACACTTGCAGAGTTTAAAGTCATAGATGCAAATGCTATTACCACGGATCAACCGTTAGCCACATTATTCATAGATATTAATGTTATTACTCATTTTCATGCATCTGACGTAGATATTATAATTAAGACTTGTGTTACTCCGCAGCGGTGACGACCAGTCCAGTCCGAATATAAACACTTATTACAGGTGTACCGCAGTGATTCAGGATAAGACAAAAACTGGTTTGGAAAGTGGATTCATGATGTTGCAAACGGCCCTGAAGTAGCCCTAATGCTAGGCTGTCCGTATAAAATATCTGAGGATATTTTTGCATATAACATGTTCCTAAAATAAAAAGCCTTTGGCTGCGTATTGACAAGTTAGCTATCTTTAGTAGTGATTAGTGATTATACTTGGTTCGTTGCATTTGGTTGTTACAAAGACATTATACCTGAGCCAGTTTTGTTTGGGGTCCAAATATGTCCAGTAGTCAAAAAAGGTTCAGATTCAGTATGCTAGAAAGTTATTCATATTCACACTCGCGTATCCAGCTCTCTAGTCTAGCACATGGTCATAACAGCAGAAATAAAACGCATTTGCTGTACATATTTCCTTTTGTTAGTTTTGTGTGTGTGTGTGTGTGTGTGTGTGTGTATGCACGGATGGGGGGCGCCATTGTGTCAAAACAATTCTTTGAATAAAATTTAAAATACATTTTAAAATTATGTTTGTTGAAAATTAATCTTTGTTTAGCATTTCAAATGAGTAAAACATATATTTTATTATATCAAGTGAAATCAGCTGCTCACCATTTTGACATACAAGAGCCGTTCTGTTACGGACAGTCACATGTCCAAAACGGATTTGTCCATTTCTGCAGAACAGAAAACATAAAAAAGAAAATGAAAAACAGTGTCTTAAAATGAGGACATCAATGTCCAAGTGGATAACAAGCAATTGTCTTTTAAGAATGGTCCGCTGAATCATTGATTTTACTCGGTTCGTTGAAAAATGAACAATGTATTAATAAACTTTTAAACAAATGTAAATTCCACTTTGCCATGTAAATAAGGCTTCTTTTAAGCCAAATGAAAAAAGGAAGGAGGAAAAGAAAATTACATAAATAGATAATAAAACAAATAGGTGATCTTGATGATGCAGACAATTGTTGATGTGCGTCTTTTTAGACCCCAAACAACATTTGCTCAAATAATAATAAAAAAATGTTCTCTTTGTCCAAATGACATGAAACATTGTACAGTGGTTAACACTTTCTAGATCTACAAATACAAAAAATAAAAATAAAAAAAAATAAAAAATGGAGTGATATCTTGTTTTTATGTTAGTGTAGAAAAAAAAGTCACACTCAAAATGTAATTTTGTTACAAATTATATATATTTTTTAATCAAATGTAATTTTACTCTGTTTATTAATGCTTTTACTTCATATTTGTGCAGTTTTTGGAGGATTTATCATATCTTTTAAATTTATATAAATAAATAAATATTTTGTTGAATAGGTTTTGTTGAGCTTTTTCTGTAAAATTCACTTTATAAAAGACCCACATTTCTAACTTTCATTCATGGGGATCACATGGATAATTTGACATGGTTTAGTGTGAGATTTTTGCCCATCTTTTGGAAAATGCAGTTTTAAAAGTAAAAAATGGTCACTTTATCCAGTAGATGGCAGCAGAGCTCCACTATTTGCTGTTTGACTGACTGAAAGACTCTTTTCACACATATTTTTTTCAGTTGATTCATATCTAAATAATATGAAATCACAAGCATTTTTTTGTACTGAAAAAAATAAGTTTTTCAAAAATGTTGATTTTGAGGATAAATTTTGTTCATTTTCTAAGTGGGGTCTCTTCATAATGTAATAATATTGAAAAACTGATTTTTATCTTATTACAAAAAATATTAAACTTTGACAAAAAGTAGCTTTTATAGTTATAATTGTGATTTCATAATATTTAGATATGAATCCAACTGAAAAATACTTGTGAAAAGATGTCTTTCAGTCAGTCAAAGACTGACCATGTACCACTTGCATAAACACCGCATCTGTAGGGTCTGCCATTGGTGTTTTGCGGGCTATGTAACATGCTCTGTTTATCATATTAGATACATTTGAGTGTATTGAAAATGATGTTATAACGTTACTCTGTGCGTTCGCTCGCAAAAAAAATCAAGAAAATTAGATTTAAACAATAAGACTAAACGTGTTCAGTTATATAACAACAATTCGTTTTATGTCTATAAATATATCAAAACAGTTGTTCCCTTGTCTATTAAAAGCGTATTTGGTGTTTCCGTCAAATGTTAAGTGTCCCCAACTAAGCAAGCCAAACTCCAACAGGTGACATGCTGTCTGATTTCATAGTAAACGGTGCATCTTCATTGATAGTTTAGTGAACAGTCAAGACCTAAATGTTAAATATTTTCTTATTATGTTTTATGAAAAACTTACACCCCAGTTGTGCAGTGCTAGCAATAAATCCAACAGACATAACACACTGCAATAAAATTAAATCTAATAAATGAATCTAATAATTCAACTTAATACAATTCAAGAAGATCTGTTCAGGTTGAGTGATGTAGCACAGAAGAGCTGGTACCAGGGTATCAAATGGAAGACTCAGACACAGAGAGTGCAGTTCAACCAAGATACAAAATTTATTCGGCCAGTGAGCCAATTATATATTGAAAATATAGGAAGTGAAAGTGACAACTCAGCATTACTACAATGAATAGGGATTGTACAACACTCTAAGAAAAGCAACATGTTCTCTGAGCATGACATAATGACTAGACAGAGATACAGAGATACAAAAAAATAGGCACATGATGTTCTTAGAATCTTACAAGTATTTTTGTCATGAGGCAATATGTATTTATTTGAGAACCAACATGACAGACTATATTGTTTTCACAGAAAGCAGTGTAGTTCATTGTTTCACCTGTATAAAGCGATGATTTAAAAAAAAATGGGGGAAAATATTGTTTGTTTGTGCAGTGTTTCTTCTCAAGTAGGCTACATTTATCTTGTTTTTATGCTTATGTATTGTTGTGTATGCTCTTGAATTTCATATTTTTTTCCACAATCTTCAGAAGTTCCATCGTTACCAATAGAGTTCCACAGAACACCATAGTTTTCTCATGATGCTTTTGGGAAACGCACCCCAGAACAGTAAACCAGTATCTGTTTGTCTTCTGAGCTGGTCTGAAGTTAGTGTGGTATCAGTAAAACTGGTTGTTTCTTTTCCAGGTGTGTCTGATAAAGAGACAGAAGAATCTAAACCTGAGCCGATGACGGTGATGGAGGGAGATTCTGTGACTCTACACACTGATCTTACTGAAGTACTGAACGATGATACCATTCTGTGGCTGTTTGGACCTAAAGACTTGCTCATATCTCAGATGAGGCGAAAAGATGACTTCACTCCGGTTTTTTTCACTGATGATCCTGGATTCACAGGCAGATTGCAGGTGGACCAAAAGACTGGATCTCTGACCATCAGAAACACCAGAACCAGACACACGGGACAATATAAACTCACCATCTCTAGAGAAATTACTACAACAAAGACATTTAATGTCACGGTCATTGGTGAGTATCTTGAGTCCTTCATTGCAACAATGATCAAAAAGCTTCAAAAAAGGTATTTAAAGAAATATCTTTCTTTGAATCTAACATTTTAAAGTTGTTTACTGTTTTTTTTTTCTGTCTTAAGATAGTGGCATGCACGCAGTGGCTTTGCTCTGCTAGTGTTTTTTGTTTGTTTTGTTTGTTCTGTGCCAATCAGCAACTCTACATATAATTGAAATGTTCTGTTAAAGGGGTGATGAACTGAGAAATCAAATTTCCCTTGAGCTTTTGACATATAAGAGGTCATCATACTATAAGAATATCCTGTAAGTTTCAGAACTGAAAACTTCCTTGTTAGTCCAATAAAAGCTTTTACTGACACCAGATCCAACGAAAGTGGGGATCTATGAGGTCAAAGGGCAGCAAGCACAGCTTCTTCTTCAGAAGATCAACGCCTACTTCATCACTGCCTGTTTAGCCCCGCCCAACGATTCACACATGACATGCAATAGAATAGGTAGCCTGAGATATAACCGCCACTCTGTCATGCACAAGCTTTAGCTACACATCTATATTAGGGAGGACTTGCTGTTTGTTCATAAAAAAGGTCTTCCTGTCTTACTAGTTGTGTAAAATAACCAACCCACAAAGTAGTTTCAAAAATATGCAAAGAGATATATTCATAAGAATTAATAGTTGAATGTCTTGCATAATAGCATTGCAATAAATACCACCAAATATAAACAATTATGAGCAATAGAGAAACAACAATTCTTATCTGGAAAAAGTTGGCGAGAAGTCCATACAGTTAATGTCTGAATCCCCCAGGCAAAAAGTCAGACAGAAATCCAAACGCTGAAGGTCTTACAAAAATCACAAAAAATATATAATCCACAGTTCGTGTTAAGTCCCCAAAGACAGATGTACGTACTCCTTGTGAAATGTTGTCCATCATCAGGAATTCACACAGGTTGAGGCATTTGTTGCACTTCAGAAGAGGTCTACTTTGCTGATATGGCTTGGGTGACATGAGGTTGAGGGGTTCCTTCAGGGAACCAACCCCCTAGGGCCCCTCCCTCTCTAGCGCATTGCAAGCTGTGCAGTTTCTGGATTGGATTGCTGGTCCTTCTCATAGGGGAACCTAGCATTTCATTCAGAGCTCCAGCTGAGGGTCAGACGTTGATTGCAGCATCGGAGAGAGTGCTGTTATGCTCTGGAAATGAGGGTGACGCTGCCCACTGTAATGGTGTGTGCTTATGCTGACTCAGATTCGGAGTTTACAGCCATGCTTTCCCGGGTATTCCGGATGTGCATGGAAAACTTGGCAGTATGGAGGTATATTGGTGCCATAAATATGGAATGCCAAGAGTGCCAAAATCTGTATAAGTTTTTCCTCTCTCACTGCCCTCTTGGATGGGGTGGCTGTACACAGACCACTCCCACCTGCATGTGAGGCCAAGGCACTCTTTATGCATGAGGGTAGTTCTGAGCCGGGGTTGAGCTGCGCTTGTTGACTAACCGTGATCAAGTCACGCCACAGGCCCTCGGCCAGACGATGTCCACCTCAGTGGTCCAGAAGCGCCCCCTGGCTTACCTTGTGAGGTGCAAGAGGTTGTCAAGCTAAATGCTTTCTCAACGCTCCCATCTCACGAGGTGGCCTTTTCGGTGACACTGTCGAGGACTGAGCCCAGTAGTTTTCCTCAGTTAGTAGCAGACCGGGGAGCTTCCCCATGACAAACCATTGAGTTCCTCTTGGGCCGCCCCTCAGTCTGCTCTTCGCTCTGCGTCCCCCCAAGTTCAGGGGCATCCTCTTCACTACAGTGAAAGATGTCTGCTCCTGTCTTGCGGTGCGGAGATCGCAGTCCTACTGGCAAAGGACGCGATAGAGCCGGTCCCTCCAGCCGATATGAGGTCAGGGTTCTACAGTCCCTACTTCATTGTACCCAAGAAGAGCGGTGGGTTACGACCTATCCTGGATCTGCGAGTGTTGAATCTGAGCCTTCACAAGCTACCATTCAAAATGCTCACACAGAAACGCATTTTCGAATGCATCTGTCCCCAGGATTGGTTTGCAGCGATCAACCTGAAGGACGCGTACTTTCATCTCTCGATTCTTCCGCGACACAGGCCATTCCTGAAGGCTTGGCGACACTCCTGAGTGATTGCCACCCGGAACGTGCCGTGTTGCCACGCCCATCTCGGGACTCGGCCGTGGAGCCAGTATTGAAGCGGTCTCATATGAAGCGGACCGAGTGGTATTACAGCCGGTGCGGCCGCTATATGCCCCAGGAGCCTCTGAAAATATTTAAGTGGGACCGCTGTCCTGCCGTTGAACATATTCAGGCAGTTCAACACCGACTGAGCCACGTACAACGGGCTTGCAGTTTCAGGGGTTTGGACGGGACCCCATCTGCAGTGGCATATCAACTGCCTCGAGTTGCTTGCAGTGCGCCTTGCTCTGAGCCGCCTCTAAGGGCCGCTACGGGGAAAGCATGTACTGGTCCATATGGACAACACTGCGACCGTTGCGTACATCAACCGTCAAGGTGGTCTACGCTCTCGTCGCATGTCGCAACTCGCCCGCCATCTCCTCCTGTGGAGTCAGAAGCATCTGAGGTCGCTTTGCACCATTCATATTCCCGGTGTGCTCAACCGTGCGGCCGACAAGCTTTCACGAGCTGCGCTGCCGGGAGAGTGGCGACTCCACCCCCAGGTGGTCCAGCTGATCTGGAGAGAGTTCGGAGAGGCTCATGTAGACCTGTTTGCCTCACCAGAAACCTCTCACTGCCAGCTGTTTTACTCTCTGACCGAGGAAACACTCGGGACAGACGCACTGGCACACAGCTGGCCCCGGGGCCTGCGCAAATATGCGTTTTCCCTAGTGAGCCTACTTGCACAGACACTGTGCAAAGTCAGGGAGGACGAGGAGCAGATCCTGCTAGTTGCGCCCTATTGGCCCCTATTGTCCCCCTCCACCCTCAAAGTCCACACTGCTGCTACGCTTACCACGACCACATAGATGGCAAAACTGTTGGTCAGCACGACCTGGTCGTCAGGTTCCTTAGGGGGGCGAGACGGTTAAATCCTCCTCGACCTCCCTCCTTACACTCTTGAGACCTTGAGACCCTGGTGCTTCGAGCACTTCAGATTGCTCCCTTTGAGCACTTGCAATCAGCAGACTTAAAGATTCTGTCTCTGAAGACTTTGCTGCTGGTTGCATTGGCCTCCATCAAGAGAGTAGGGGACCTGCAGTCGTTTTCCATCGACGAATCGTGCCTAGAGTTCGGGCCGGGTGACAGCCACGTGGTACTGAGACCCCGGCCTGGCTATGTGCCCAAGGTTCCTACCACTCCCTTCAGGGACCAGGTAGTGAGCCTGCAAGCGCTGCCCTCGGAGGAGGCAGACCCAGTCCTGGCTTTGCTCTGTCCAGTTTGCGCCTTGCGACTGTACATAGACAGAACTCAAAGCTTCAGGACCTCAGACCAGCTCTTTGTCTGTTACGGAGGCCAGCAGAAGGGAAAGGCTGTCTCCAAGCAGAGGATGGCCCACTAAATAGTGGTTGCCATCGCCCTGGCTTACCAAGCTCAGGGCGTGCCCTGCCCGCTCAGGTTGCATGCTCACTCCACGAGAGTTGTAGCATTCTCCTGGGCGCTGGCTCGTGGCGCCTCGCTAACAGACATTTGTAGAGCTGCGGGCTGGGCGACACCTAACACGTTCCCTAAATATTAAAGCCTTCATGTCGAGCCGGTCTCCTCCCGTGTTCTCGCCTCAGGTCAGAGGCACGGAGAGGAGAGGCCCCGGCTTAGTGTCGGCTTGCTGCGCTACATGCGCTCTTTTGCTCCAGAGAGTTCCTATGGGCAGACCCTGTTAAGTCCTCCGGTTACCCTTCGGCAGCCGACGTGGCGGAGCGTCTGGCGCCAGGCCTATACTCCGTTGCATCCTTGAGAACCGGATTTAGGCTGGGTTCCATATGTGTGACCCTACGGGGATCCCATATGGTTTATTCCATGGTTGCTCCTAAACGAAGCCCTTGTCTTTCCCTCTGGGAGAACCCATCTCTCATTGAGTTGGAGTCACCCATATGGTTAGCCCATATGTACTCCTCCACATAACTCCTTCGGGGAAGGATGTGGCTTCCTCAGCCACATCCCTTTTCTAACAAAAGGTTACGCTTTCCCAGCGTCATCCAATAGTCTCACTGAATGGGTTTGGGAACAGCAGTGATTGACCCTTTCTGTGTGTTAGCCCTGTCCCACCGTCCTCAGGCAAGGGGGTTCAGGTGGCTTACAACAGAGCGCTGGAAAAGAGCAGCTCCTGTGGTGCTTTGGTAGGGATTCCTATTCGTCGGTCTGTCCGACGTACGTCGAACGTGATCGACTGAATGGGAACGTCTTGGTTACAAAGGTAACCCTCGTTCCCTGAAGGAGGGACGTCCCGTCGCCACAGTGGTTGTCCTGCTGATGCTGCCACCTGCTTGGTTCGGCTCCTCAGCGAAAACCTGAAGATGCAACGCACCTGCTGCTCATTATATACCCGCGCTGCGAGGCGAGCAGCTGATGCATATGATTGCATGCCAATGTGCATTGGCTCGTTTCAGTTACACTCAAAGTAGATTGGCCTCTCTAGCGAGATTCCTATTCGTCCGTCTGTCCGACGTACGTCTCCGTTCCCTCCTTCAGGGAACGCGGGTTACCTTTGTAACCAAGACGTTTCAATGATGAGATCACTGCTTTCATGAGCTCAACAACATGTCTGTGATCGACTACAATGATCATCACTGCAACCTTTCATGCCACAAACCAGGTTACTTATGATATTAAACAAAGTCCCAGCTTTCAAACTGTGTAGTTTTTTAAGAAATTAAAAAAAAAGAAAAAAAGAAAGCGTTTTGTGAGTCTTTAATGTGTCGTGACCATGGTCGTGACAGATTGTTGTAGTGCCTCAGCTCAAGAGGCTCATAAACTGATCATCTCTTCCTACTAGTCCATTTATAGCGTCAAATAAACATGAGAAGAAATGTTGTTTCAAATGCGTAAAGATGTCAATACACATCATTTTTCAAGTTTAAGTCCACCCAGGTTAATCTTCTAACTCCTGACTGCTTTGTCAGACAAAATGGCGGATTCGGCGTTCTGACTGGTTAGATTGCTTGTCAATCAAACTAACGGCGAAGGGTCAATTCTGATGATTTTTTTATGTAAAAATCATTCTAACATTATAAGTGCACTCCAGGAAACATTATAAAACAATAAAACAACACAGTTCATGACTCCTTTAAAGATCGGAGAGTCGTGCTCCGAGCTAGACTCGATCCAGAATTGTTATTATTATTAACAGTGTACAATTCCTGGAAGAGATTGTCCAACCAGCGGGATCTCCGCTGCGGATGCAGCGGCGCAGTGAATGCAGGCAAAAGGCTGCCAGGTGGGCCTACAAACAAGGCTAAAGAGATCACGCAGCCCTGAAGTATCAGCAGAGATTGAGTCAGCTAGATCATCCATTGTGAAGGCCTCATCGACACGACAGCCAGTAGCACAGTTCCTCAACAAACCGTCCATACCGGTGTGATGAATATGATCCGCAACTGGACGGAACTGAAATAAATACTTTGAATGTTGCGATCCTATCAGACTTATGATAGCAACCTGAATCATAACAAAGCACTGTTCACCAGAGGACAACTGGCCCCCCGACTAAGCCTGGTTTCTCCCAAGGTTTTTTTCTCCATTTTAACACTTGTTTGCCACCTGATGTCACCTGATGGAGTTTGGGCTCCTTGCCGCTGTCGCCTTTGGCTTGCTTAGTTGGGGACACTTGACATTTGACTTGACATTTGATATTCAACAGTATTCTTGACATTTATTCAACAGTGCTTTGATCTGCCTGCATTGACACTATTCTTTAAGAGCTGCTGTGCAGCCAAAATTATGTACCAGTTATCAATGTAAAGCTGCTTTGACACAATCTGCATTGTAAAAAGCGCTATATAAATAAAGGTGACGTGACTTGACTAAAGAGATCACCCCATAAGCCTGCACTGCCCAACATCTTCCTCACAAACACTAGATCACTCGGCAACAAAACAGAAGAACTGGATCTGATAGAATTTTTATAGTAGCGGGGGATTTTAATCAAGCCAATCTAAAAACTGTTCTTCCTAAATTTCATCAGCATATTACATGCCCCATGAGAGAACGTAATGTTTTGGATCATCTTAACAGCAGCATAAACAATGGATACAAAGTCACGTCCTTCCCCCACTTGGGCCAGTCTGATTATAAATCCATCTTTCTCACCCCTTCATACAAACATCTCATCAAGAAAACTAAGCCATCTGTTTTAACAATAAGGACTTGGCCTGAGGAGGCTTCCATTCAACTTCAGAGTCACATCAGTAATAGGGACCCCCGAAGAGTTTGGCAGGGTATCCGACATCTCACTCAATGTAAAATTTGAAGTCAACACGAATGAGTCTGAGTCTGTCCTCTGCTGTACTCACTATATAAAAGCAGCACCAGCAACCCACAGCTCAAACAATAATTAAATTTGCAGATGACACCACTGTGCTGTGGCTGATCTTGAATGGTGATGACTCTACCTACAGAGAGGACTGTGTTGGCACTCAACACCTCTAAAAACTAAGGAGCTCATCATTAAATTAAATTCCGGAAAAAGAAATAGAAATCGCCCCTCTATACAGTATATTGTAGGAGAAATGGTGGAGAGAGTGACCACCTTAAAATTTCTCAGCACACACATCTCCCAGGACCTCACGTGGACTATTAAAGTGTTAGTTCACCCAAAAATGTAAATTCTGTCTTTAATTCCTCACCCTCATGTTGTTCCACACCTGTAAGACCTTCGTTCATCTTCAAAACACAAACTACGGTATTTTTGATTAAATTCGAGAGGTAAATGACTCGTCCATAGACAGCAATACAATCAACACTTTCAAGGTCCAGAAAGGAACTAAAGACATCGTTAAAACAGTCATGTGACTGCAGTGGTTCAATCTTAATGTTATGAAGAGACGAGAATACTTTGTGTGTGCAAAAACAACACAAAAATACAGACTGTATTCAATTGTTCCCCTTCCCTGTCAGTTTGTTACGCAGTTGCATTGCAGCACTTCCAGGTTATATGTCAGAACTCTGGCTCAGTATTGATGTGATGCTGACGCAGGATCCGGCCAATAATGAGTCGGCATTCTGACGATGAACCTGGAAGCGATGGACGTAAACAACATGTGAGAATGACACAGAAAAGAAGAAATTGTTGAACAAAGCCGTTTTTGCACAGAAAGTATTCTCGTTGCTTCATAACACACACACACACACACACACATATATATATATATATATATATATATATATGTTTAGATTTGCACTGTCCACTACACATATCTGTTTGAATTTGCACTATTTACATTGCTTCCACATTTTTGTGTGTGCGCATTCTATTCTATTCTATTCTATTCTATTCTATTCTATTCTATTCTAGCCACCTGATTTTCTGGTTGTGCTACCTGACTTTTGCAACCAATCTTACACTGATCAGGCTTCTATTTGTATGCCTGTATTAGATTTTGCCAAAATTAAATAAAATAAAGAAGTTTAAGATAGTATTTCCTTGTTTTACATTGTTGTTCCACCTGATGGGGAACCACAAGCAGGATTTCATAATGGTCTAACTTGTTCAAAATTTGTGAAGCACTTTTATCAAGGTTCCACTTGTTTTCCAGCTGTGGTTAGTGAGACGGATGGAATAAAGTCAGAGTCAGTATTAGTGACGGAGGGAGAGTCTGTCACTTTACGCAATGATGCTGAAATACAGAAAGATGCTCTGATGCTGTGGAGGTTTGGAGATAAAGGTGTCCTCCTGGCTAAAATCGATATCGAGGCCAACAAGACCTCATTACACGACACTGATGAGAGATTCAGAGATCGACTGCAGCTGGATCTTCAGACCGGATCTCTGATCATAACAAACACCAGAACAAATGACTCTGGACTTTATGAGCTGCAGATCAGAGGCATTGAGAGCTCACGGCGATTCCTTCTGTCGGTCAATGGTGAGTAATTGAAAGATCAAGTCTTTTAATGTAATGGCATGAATCATTTCAGATCATCACACTGACTGACACCTTCACCGTCTCCATTTATAGCTGTACCAGAACCACAGCTTTCTTCAGGTGCTAAAGCAGGGATAGGTGTTGGTGTTTTAATTCTTGTTCTGCTGCTTGTGGCTGCAGCTTTAGCTGCAATTTACTACCACCACAGGATCTCTAAATTAAAAAAGAAAATGGGTAAGTATAATATACTTTAAACAGGATTCCCATCTCCTACAAAATGTCATAACTTTCTTTAAACTGTGGACATTAGAGGTTTTCAACCCCGCTCTTAGAGACCCAATGTCCTGTTCCAACCAGTTTCAACACACCTTCAGAGGCAGGGGTGCAGAATTCAGTTCCTGGGGCGTCACAGTCCTGCAGAGTTTAGCTTCAGCCCTAATTAAACACACCTGGAGCCTCGTTAATAAAATGTTGTGCAGAAACAGTCCAAATTTCATCTTGCGATCATTTCTCAAATGTACATACGTGTGATTCATAGAATGAACGTACGCACAGAAAACATGTATATGCCAAAATCTCTTTCAAGGAAAGTCTGTTCACTCGTCGGCCATATTTGCAGTGCCTCCAGGCAGCTATTTCAGGCGTCCAAGACCAAGTCCTATCTATTTGAATATGGCAATCCTGAAAGATCAAACACTGCTTGGTGAACTCACAATTAAATTACATATTTCAAATCAGTAACAAAATCTGACATGAACTGTCTCATAAATGTTGTTTCTTATGCACAAATAGTGTTACAAAAGCTTATTTTTCAGGCTAGATGCGCATTTGCAGTCCTAAGGGGTGTTCTATGGGAACACTCTTTTAGTAAGAAGGCAGGACGTATTTTGCCATTTTGCGTGTTGCAGTTTCTCCCATTCAGAATTAATATGACTGCACCTTCTTTGTATATCTATAGTCTTTGCGTACACCTCTCTTTCAGATGTGGATTTTATAAATAACAGATGAGCTTGAACTTGTGCCCTTCTGAATGGTTTCAGTTCTCTGCCTTGTACACGACTCCTAATTAATGTCATTTATATACAAAAAATGATCATCTTTGTCCTTAATCCTTTAATTTAGAATGACGAGCTGCAAGAATATCTTAGATTTCCAAAAACTGCAGTAATCTGATAAGGCAGGGTTTCCCAAACATTCCTGGAGCCTCCCCAACACTGCATGTTCTCCATGTCTCCTTAAAGGGTCATGAAAACCCCCTGTTTTACCCTGGTCGTTCACACCTCTGAGTTTCAAAAAGTCTGTGGAAATGTGCATGTAAAGCTCTGGAAAAGTGGGAGTGTAGAGGGGGGAAGAGGGGAGAGAACAGCCAATGAAACAGAGACATACAACACACTCATTATACAGAATAATGAATATTAATATATGAGCACGGAGAAAATGACAACAAACTCCCAAGCACAAGGGAGAAATGCAAAATAATATTTAATAGGGCTAATAATAGGCTTCTTTGATTACGTTTACGAGCACTGCAGTCTCAAAATCAGTCTTTTGTCTGTTAGAATGATCGTGTCGTCGCGTTCAGATAGGCTACACCACTGTATCAGTGTCCAGTTTGCACATATAATTCATTTGAAGAAGACTTGATGAAATATGTGTGCATAACTACACCGTGCTGGTTAATGTTTGGTGCAGGAGAATGTGTGAAATAAAAACTTTAAACACGGATACTTTATTCTGTATGAGCTATGTGCCACGTGGCTAGTGTTATTAAACTCATCGCGGAGCTCCGTGCTGAAACCGATCATATGCGCACTCCTCCGCCTGTATATCATAAAAACAATCGTATTTTTCATGTGTTCGTATTTAAACTCCAGTTCTGACTGCATCACGAGCAAAATACAAACAACACTCATGTGCTGCTGTGCTGAAGGAAACATACATACGGCTCATGTACAACCCATGTCTCTGAATGACAAGAGACAGAGGGAAGAGAAGCGATACTTCCTCAGGCATAATACCGCAATTATAATCTTATGCATACTACAGCGCAGTGATTGGATTGAATGAGCTTTATGTCATGGATAAATGCAGAAACTATTGACGTGGTGTGGATTTATGCGTACACACATTCTAAGATCAAATCTGTGTGGCCACTTGAGAGTTCATGCACGACATAGAAAGTAAGGCTGCAGGAGTTGAAAAATGGCAAAGCTCAGTGCGCTTAATGCACACTAAATCCACACAATTTCTAATACAATCTCTAATACGGTCTAATGGAGCGGTCTTTGAGGCCAAGCGTATTCCATCATTTATCATTTATCCCATGATTTACTCACCCTCAAGGCATCCTCGGTGTATATGACTATTCTCTCAGATGAACACAATTGAAGTTATATTAAAAAATATCCTGGCTATCCAAGCTTTATAATGCCCAAAAAAGCATATCCATCCGTCATAAAAGTAATTCATACAACTCCAGGGGGTTAATAAAGGCCTTCTGAAAGTGCTCTTTTCCATACAGTGGTGATCACAAAGTTCAAGCTTTAAAAAGAAAAGTACCATAAATGCACTATGTTGTCATATATTCAAAGTCTTCTAAAGTCAAATGATAACCCTGTGTAAGGAAGATAACCCATTGTTCAGTGATAATCTTCTCTTTTCCACATTTCTGTTCTCCGTTTCCACATGTTGCTGTGACAGATGAAGAGAAGAAGTCAGTGATGGAGGGAGATTCTCCAACTCTACTCACTGGTCTTACTAACAAACAGGGTATTGATACGATAGAGTGGTGCTATGAAGATGAAGACAATTGCATTGCTGAAATTAATAAGGGGGAAATTAAGAAATCTACCGGTGCTGATGGGAGATTCAGAAGCAAACTGAGGCTGGATAAAGACACTGGAGATCTCACCATTAGCAACATCAGAACCATACACTCTGGACTCTATATACTAAAGATCAGCAGCAGCAGCAAAAGTGTTACCAAAAGCACCACAAGAACAAAACGCAAGAGATTCATTGTTACTGTTGGTGGTAAGTATATCTAAAGTGTTAAAGGGTTAGTTCACCCGAAAATGAAAATTCTGTCATTAATTACTCACCCTCAAGTCGATCCACACCCGTAAGACCTTCGTTCATCTTCAGAACACAAATGAAGATGCATGAAATCTGATAGCTAACTTACACATTCAAGATCCAGAAAGGAACGAAAGACAACATTCACGAGTTCACACTTACAAATAATCAGACAGAAAAATGTATGCGTAGTAGTATGCGTATCTGGCGGGCTGTCCGAGGGCTCCGAGCTCGGTATTTTGGCCCGAACCCAGATTACTCCCCCCATTCTGGTTAGTATTCCGGAAAGTAACCAGTGCAGGTGTGAGGAGACGGGGTGGTGGAGGGATGCTGTCAAACTGTCGAGGAATATGGGTGAGTCGACCGTGTCTTATATATATATGCTTTCACTCGTGCTGATTGGGTAGATATGTTGATTACTGATTGCTGACAGCTGGCCGAGATGACGTGATGATTAGTCAGATTATTTGAACGTTGCTCCTCCCGAATTTTGTTAATAAAACATCATTTCACGAGTTCACACTTACAAATAATCAGAGAGAAAATAGTATGCGTAGTAGTATGCGTATTTGGCGTGCTGTCCGAGGAGAGGGCTCCGAGCTCGGTATTTTGGCCCGAACCCAGATTACTCCCCCCAAAAATTGCAAACCAATGCAGGACAGCAGCCGGAACATTACTGATGACCCCCAAAATTGCCTTGCTTAGGCTGAATGTGCTGCTAGGAGGGTTAGTAAAGGACCGGTAGAGTTATCGTCATATGGATGAAGACATTGGACAGCGTTGAGCTCCTGCGGGAGCCGACATCACTGCTGCGGCAGTGGAGGAATTAGCCAGAAGAACTGAGCTCCTGCGGGAGCTGAGGTGACATCACTGCTGCGGCAGTGGAGGAAATAGCCAGAAGAACTGAGCTCCTGCGGGAGCTGAGGTGACGACACTGCTGTGGCAGTGGAGGAATTGGCTTGAAGAACTGAGCTCCTGCGGGAGCCGAGGCGACATCACTGCTGCGGCAGTGGAGGAATTAACCAGAACTGAGCTCCTGCGGGAGCCGAGGCGACATCACTGCTGCGGCAGTGGAGGAATTAACCAGAACTGAGCTCCTGCGGGAGCCGAGGCGACATCACTGCTGCGGCAGTGGAGGAATTAACCAGAACTGAGCTCCTGCGGGAGCCGAGGCGACATCACTGCTGCGGCAGTGGAGGAATTAGCCAGAACTGAGCTCCTGCGGGAGCCGAGGCGACATCACTGCTGCGGCAGTGGAGGAATTAACCAGAACTGAGCTCCTGCGGGAGCTGAGGCGACATCACTGCTGCGGCAGTGGAGGAATTAGCCAGAACTGAGCTCCTGCGGGAGCCGAGGCGACATCACTGCTGCGGCAGTGGAGGAATTAACCAGAACTGAGCTCCTGCGGGAGCCGAGGCGACATCACTGCTGCGGCAGTGGAGGAATTAACCAGAACTGAGCTCCTGCGGGAGCCGAGGCGACATCACTGCTGCGGCAGTGGAGGAATTAACCAGAACTGAGCTCCTGCGGGAGCCGAGGCGACATCACTGCTGCGGCAGTGGAGAAATTGGCCTGAAGAACTGAGCTCCTGCGGGAGCCGAGGTGACATCACTGCTGCGGCAGTGGAGGAATTAGCCAGAACTGAGCTCCTGCGGGAGCCGAGGCGACATCATTGCTGCGGCAGTGGAGAAGTTGGCCTGAAGAACTGAGCTCCTGCGGGAGCCGAGGTGACAACACTGTTGCGGCAGTGGAGGAATTTAGCCAGAACTGAGCTCCTGCGGGAGCCGAGGCGACATCACTGCTGCGGCAGTGGAGGAATTAACCAGAACTGAGCTCCTGCGGGAGCCGAGGCGACATCACTGCTGCGGCAGTGGAGGAATTAACCAGAACTGAGCTCCTGCGGGAGCCGAGGCGACATCACTGCTGCGGCAGTGGAGAGAATAGCCAGAGGAACTGAGCTCCTGCGGGAGCCGAGGCGACATCACTGCTGCGGCAGTGGACAAATTAGCCAGAAGAACTGAGCTCCTGCGGGAGCCGAGGCAACATCACTGCTGCAACAGTGGAGAGAATAGCCAGAAGAACTGAGCTCCTGCGGGAGCCGAGGCGACATCACTGCTGCGACAATGATAGAAAATTTCCGTTGTATTGGAATGATGGTATTAGTTGAGTTGGATATGGTGGCTTGCAGGTATGTGTGAGAGAACGAGCTGGAGCTGAAACTAGCTGATAGGTGTTCGTTGGGTTTCTTTAATATGGAAGCGATTAGATTGGATGTAGTTCTTAAAAGCTTCTGATGACCAGCGACCAAATGTTTGAATCTGATGCTGGGAGAGGCCTTTTTGGGTGGCTGTAGTTGCTGCTCCTATGCAGAATGGATTGTAGGGTTCTAGGGGAGACAGCTTGAAGAAAGTAGTTGAGAGAAGTGTCAAGGAGAGTTTTAAGTGGGTGGTTTATGGAAATATCAGCTCTGAATAATCAGGTACAGGGGTTGGGAATGGGTCCACATTCCAGGCAATTCGTGCCAACAGCTTGAATTTCTAAGAGGATCTGATGTTGTTGGCAATGGGGTTTGGTTCCAGGGCTCTAGCATTTGGTGGGATGGGCATCAGTATTGTAGTAGACAGGGTGAACGGCGTTTTGCTTATGGGAAAGTGCAAGGAGGAAGAAAGGCCGGGACCGAGGCCGTTAGCGGAGGCAGCCTCACGCTCGGGTCGGGATGAGGAGGTTAGAAAAGAGGGAAACTGAGAAAGGGAAATTGAGGTGTCCGGGCCTGCACCGTTAGCAGAGGCAGCCTCTTGCTCGGGTTGGCCGCTGGAGCCTGGGAAGGAACAGGGTGGTTAGAAAAAGAGGGAAGCTGGGGAAAATAGGATGTCTAGGCCTGCGGCGATAGCGGAGGCAGCCTCATGCTAAGGTCCGTAGTTGACACTGTAGACCAAAGACAAAAGAGAGGTAGGGTGAGAGATGGTGGGATGAAATGGCTGAGACGGCTGAGCTTGCTCCGCTAGTAGAGGCATCCTCACGTTAGGAGGGAAAGCATTCACCAAGAGGGGCAGGCATTGTTGGATGGTGTGCGGTGCCGGTGAAAGCCGCGGTGTGTGGCTAAGCGGAGGGAGGAGGAAAGTGGGGAATCTGGGGCATGACCCAGGCTTGCTGCTGCTGTGGCCTGACGCTTGTTTCTAGCACATGAATTGAAGATACAAGAGTGAGGATGTAAGATGAAAGACTGGCCTTGTGGAATTACTCGCATCATGAAGTTTAAGTAGCTGAGCGAAGATAGTAATTCCTGTTTAGAACAGTTTGGACTGTTTAGGAAGGTGGAAGCAAAAATGAATGTCCTATTGATTCCTTATGCCTGGAAATTAACTGTATTCGAGTTAAATCCCAGAAATTCAATGGACGTGGCTGGACCCATCGTTTATCCGGGGCGATTGGAAACCTGGGCTCAGCGAAACAGTGCAGGGCCGAGAGATAGATTATTAAACTTTGTACATATTCTTATTTTCTCAGAAGCAGCCTGAAATCTTTTAAACCTGCATATATTCGCCTCTGACACAATGGTTTGATACTGTAAATGACAGTACTGTTTGTACTATCATTGCTGTTTGATGATCATTCAACATCAAACAAAGTACAATATGATTTGGATGATCCTTGTTCTTTAACTGTTGCTGGTTTGAGTCACAAGCACCTTCATTTAGTGAAGCTCAAAAGAGACCCATTTGTAAAAGACAGAGCTTTGCATAATAAAAATGTGCACCTTGAATTTATTTAATTGTTTTCAACAACCGCTAACATTTAACCATGGACATGCTGCTTGTTTAATATTGTTTATTTATATTTATTATATTTTCCATCCAGACCTGGAAATTACTCAATTCCATACTTTCCAAACTGTAATGTAATTAGTTTATTCATTGGTTATCTGTCTATGGTTTGTTAAGTTACTTACAGATTTCTGCTCGTTATAAAACAGATACAGACGAAAAGGGAACGGTAAGATTTATTTAAATGCATCAAAATAACGATTTGAAAAGAATTTGTCCTACCAGTCTCCAAAAGTGAAGCTGTGGTTATACTTCAAAACAGAAATACATATTATGACTAAGTTTCTAAGCGATTTGTTGATGAATCTCAGGACAGCGATGACAATAAGTTCTGAGTTTAATGAATCTATGCGACCGTGCGTGCAATCTGAACGTCATAGGCTACGAGCATATAACAGCTGATTGAGTGTTTAAACCACAAGCGGCACGTTAATTAGAACGGCAAACTTTACGGAAACAGTTTAAAATGTGAATTCCCCCGATCAGCATTGATACAGATGTCATAATGTGGAAATTAATTCAGGGACGGAAAACGAGAAGGATTTTAACTGTGCTTTTACGGGGTTGAGCCGATGGGGAGGAAAGTCCGAGCTGGCTGGGATTGAATCTGCGATGCGGCGCGGCTCTGGCTTGCTGAAGGCCTGCTGCGGCGGCCTGATGCTGGAACAAGGCCCGTTCCTTCGCGGGAAGAGGCGGCATTGCCCGAGACTCGAGCTTGGTGCTCGACTGCCTTGTTGTCCATTTCTTTATGGCAGGAATGATAGAATGAGCAGGACTAGGAAATACACGGAAGGAGTGACGAGAGTCGGCCTCGGCGTCTTGGCATGCGGGGACCCGTTTGTTTGGGCTGACGCCCCCCCGAGATGTAATTGCTCCTAGTAAGGCCAGAGGATTGTGGCAAAGAGGACGAAAGATTCTTCATCGGACACAAAGAGATTAATTTCGGATATGGTGGGAACTTAGATGATTAGTCAGATTATTTGAACGTTGCTCCTCCCGAATTTTGTTAATAAAACATCATTTAAAGTTAAAATGGTCACATTAAAATCCATGTGACTCTAGTGGTTTTATGAAGCTATGCAAGTGCTTTTTTTGCACTCACACACAAAAAAAACTTAATTTACCACTGTATTTACAAAATAATATAATCTACAGCGCGTTCACAGAATGCATTATGGTGCTCTATAAAAAATAACCCTGTCCAAGCCTTTTCAGCTCTATTCTCTCACTGCATGTCTTTAGTAAATCTTGACAAAAGAGGGTTTGCGCTGGCGCAAGCTGTTAGTAAATCCGGCCCTATAAATGTATGTTATGTACAAACTGCAGACTAAGTTCATTCAGTCACTTGTTTGATTTTTTTTTTTTTTAATATATTTCTATGTTTTGCTGTGACATGAAGTGAGGACACGGACAGCGAAGGTGGGAGAACATGTCACTCTTGAGACTCATGCTGAAATACAGAGCGATGATCTAATGCTGTGGACATTAGGACCCGAAAACCGTCTCGTTGTTAAAACTGATTCAGGAGGGACTAGCATTAGTGAGAGATTCAGAGACAGACTGGAGCCCGACAACGAAACTGGATCGCTGACCATCAGAAACATTGGAATCACAGACTCTGGACATTTTAAACTACAGATCATCAACAGCGAACGGACCATATTCAGAAGATTCAATGTGACTGTCATCGGTGAGTAGAGCGCCATTTATTATAATAACATATTGATTTTCACAACAGGAGCAAACTGATTGGTCGGTGGTGTTCAAAGAATGCATTGTCTTTTTGCACATTCCAGATTATAAAGTTATGATTATTCAAGTTTTAAGAAAACATTTTTTGCAAAGAAGCATTTTAGTTAGTGGTCTCTGTCTTTTGGACTTTTTGGATATTTTTATTAACTAACATGAACAAAGATTAACAAATACAGTAACAAATGTATTTCTCATGGTTAGTTCATAAATGAACCTCATTGTAAAGTGTTACCACAGACAAGATGCTTGAACACATGTAAGATCCAGACAGGTGAAACTGAATATTTTTGTAAGTTGGATTAATAATGACTTCATTTGTTTCTTAAAGAATGATTCAGTGGTAGAGACATTTTTAACAGTAATTTGGCGTAACAATGCAGTCGATACAGTCGTTACTTGAAGTCCAGTTACTTTCAGAAGGTAATTTATTATATTTTGATTGGTAACATCAGCGTTTCTATCTGAATAATAAACTTTTGTATATTTCTGTTATAATTGGAATATTTGTCACACAGAAATAATGATACTGTGCATTTGAAAAGATTGTTTGTGAAGCTGTTTATTTATTTATTTATTATTTTTTTAAATCAAAGGTTTAATATACACATGCAAATCATTGTCTTTCAGGAATTAGATCTCAGATTTGATATCTGACGTATATGAGTAGCGCGAGGGCTTTTCAGTGCATTCATTGCTATAATATTCATGAGGTGAGACATCTCTATTAAAGGATACACTCCCAGCACTTCACCCACCCGTCACACCAGAACCGTTTTCAGAACCAAAACTTAGAAATCTTGCACGGTTCTGGTTCTTTTCAAAAAACACTACTGGTTCCAGATGTGAAAATATGATTTATCTGTGTATTTTCTTTAAGGTTCCACAGAAGAACACGTGAATGAAGAGACACAGCAATCAGTGGAGATGGTCCTGTTGGAGTGAATGAGCAGCAGGCGACAAGTTCCATTTGACAGGGTTTGTACCTTCATGAATTTTTTTTTTTTTTTTTTTTTTTACAATATTTTACAATATTACAATATCAAGAGCATTAATTGTCAAGTGTTCCTGTTCATTTTATAATTTGAGTAACATTAAACAGTCTGTGTAAATGAACATGCATGCTTTTTCAGGTGCAGCTTCTGTTCCACCTTTGCAGTGTAAAGATGGCTTTTGTTAATGCAAAATTTTATTGGTAACAGTCTATATAGTGTTCTGATTGACTTAAGTTATTGGTTACAGTCAATCAATTGCAGAGAGCCCCATATTAGAAAAGTTTATTTCTGAACGTGGCATGGGGTTATGTCTAGCGGTTGCAG
The DNA here is from genome assembly GCA_036281575.1 of Ancherythroculter nigrocauda. NCBI lineage: Eukaryota > Metazoa > Chordata > Actinopteri > Cypriniformes > Xenocyprididae > Ancherythroculter > Ancherythroculter nigrocauda. The sequence continues at coordinate 81,412,296 of VTFQ01000001.1, read as the reverse complement.
TTTGTATAGGTGTAAATTAAATAAATTAATAAATAAACTTGACTGTTTTGGGAGAATTTAAATAGGGATGTTATCTTGTTGATGATTGATGGTTTTCCAATTAGATTAATGGTAAATAGGACTAACAGGCTGAGCTGATTTTACATCTTTTTAGTTACCAAATTTTGTATTACAAAAGTTCGTCTCTAGCCCTGCAACCGTATAAAGTTACAGTCAGTGTTACTGCACACTTTTTTAACATCATTTCCTCCCATTGATGTATGTTAATCTGTTGCTAGGGTCAGACACAGTATTTTAACTTACTGGTGTGTCAGCATTCATTTTGTATTAAACTACATGGCTTGTCGTTAATTAAGTTATGCTGTGATTTGATATTTGAACATGGATTTTTATTCTTATTTTACATACATATACTGTTGAATTATATCAAGAAAAATGCAATTACCCTGCCTCCTGTTTAGATTTTGGATGTCTGTTGCTACACATTTGGCCAATGTATTAAACATTAGGCATTGCTTACAATATTATTAGTATTTATTTTTGTTTGTTTCTCAGGTCTGGCAGGGATTGTTGGTGAGGGGAGGGAATATCCAGTGCTTTCTCCACCCTCAATACCACGACTGAGGTGAGACCCTTGAGCAAGGCACCGTACCCCCAACTGCTCCCTGTGCGTCACAGCAATGGCTGCCCACTGCTCCGGGTGTGTGTTCACGGTTGTGTGTGTGCACTTGGATGGGTTAAATGCAGAGCACAAATTCTGAGTATGGGTCACCATACTTGGCCACATGTCACTTCACTTTCACTTTCAGAAATGTATTATACTGTATGGCCAGAGTGTGTGTTTTAAATGTGCCTTAATTTTAAGTGTATCAAAATAAACTACAAAATACAGCAGCCACACCATGTATCAAAATAAGCTACTATATTTTTGTATTTTAAAAATACTAAATAAAATACTTTTACAAGTGTCATTCAGTCGTTCCGTGTTCTGTCACGCCTAAATCTGCGATCAAACCTTCTCAGTGATGAACTGCAATAAATCAAACATGGATCTTGACTATTATTATTATGCTTTATTTATTCACCTTTATTTAATCAGGTGAGTCAATTGAGAACAATATAAATGAACTAAGCTTTATAGTCTGCCGCAGATGATTCCAATCATATGCAGCAGAAAACTGAAAAGAGCAACGACCAAAGGAGGTATGGACTTTGGGTATGCAGAGATTAAAGGAACTGCTAGAGCGCAGATTACGACCTGTATTATAAGCAGTTAAAAGGGACTGTAAATATAATGGAGCTTTACCAGTAAGAGTTTTATAAATAAACAGAAGCCAATGAATTTGCCTATGCGAATGGAGAGAAGACCAATTAAATAAAGAATACAAATGGCAATGGTGGTAAAATTAACTGCAGGTGGTTAATCCTTCTCTGGAACAATCTTCCTAGCATTGTTCGGGAAGCAGACACACTCTGTCAGTTTAAATCTAGACTAAAAACACATCTCTTTAAACTGGCATACACATAACACATTATCAATTTATATTTTCAAATCTGTTAAAGGATTATTAGGCTGCATAAATTAAGTCAGCCGTAACCGGGAACACGATCCTCAACTGGATGGAACTGAAATAAATACTTTGATTGTTGCGATCCTATCAGATTTATGATAGCAACCTGATTGTAACAAAGCACTGTTCGCCAGAGGAGAACTGGCCCCCCGACTAAGCCTGGTTTCTCCCAAGGTTTTTTCTCCATTTTAACACCTATTTGCCACTTGTTTGCCACCTGATGTCACCTGATGGAGTTTGGGTTCCTTGCCACTGTCGCCTTTGGCTTGCTTAGTTGGGGACACTTGACATTTGACTTGACATTTGATATTCAACAGTATTCTTGACATTTATTCAACAGTGCTTTGATCTGCCTGCATTGACACTATTCTTGAAGAGCTGCTGTGCAGCAAAAATTATGTACCAGTTATCAATGTAAAGCTGCTTTGACACAATCTGCATTGTAAAAAGCGCTATATAAATAAAGGTGACTTGACTTTTTATTATTTAAAATCACTGCAGGTGCTGTATGTGGATCACTAGTGCGCAAAACTCGCATCTTGTTTACAATATTTTTGCTTTTAAGATGGAAAATTGACAGGCTTGTGTTGCAGTTACATGGCTGTTTTGCCCTCCAGGGCTCCGTGACAGTCACATGACTGAAAACATATGTTGATATGTATTGGATGTTTGTTTGTTTTTTTATTGTTTTCCTCCATCATGTTATAAAGAACATACTGTATATATAAAATTTCTTTTTTTTTTTGGTTGATGTTGGTCTTTATGGTTTGTGCAATACTGGTTGTATTTGTTTAATGTGGACAATAAAAAAGTAAAAAATTGTTAAATGACACCTTTCCCACTGAAAACTGAAGACCATTAATTAATTCTTGCTGTTCATTTACGTGTTTAGTCTATAGGTTTGTGCATTTGAATGAGTAGATGCTTGGTCTTTTTTATTAAGTGATATTGCCAAATTACTTGTCTGGTCCACATACAGCTAAATACTTCCTGTTAAAGGTGCCACAGAATGGACATTTCACAAGGTGTCCCCAGAATGCGTCTGTGAAATTTTAGCTCAAAATACCCCATAGATTTGTTATTATACCATGTTTTAACTGCTTGTTTTTGGGTGGGAGAAAAAATGTTGGCGGTGTACGCCTTTAAATGCTCATGCTCGTGCTTGTGCTCCTCGCCCCTAACAAGTTCACGTACAATACATTGCATTTACACACAGCAAATATAACTCTCAAATTGGATCATTACAAACAGTTGGTGATGCAGCATATAAGATCACGTAAGTATGGCATGTATTTTGTGGATGTTTGCAAACATTCGATTCTGAATAATTTTGATAGTGTTCAGCTAAACACTGTTGGAGAGATTTATAAAGAATGAAGTTGTGTTTATGAATTATACAGACTGCAAGTGTTTAATAATGAAAATAGCGACGGCTCTTGTCTCTGTGAATACAGTAATAACTGATGGTAACTTTAACCACATTTAACAGAAAGACAGTTTACAAATATCACTAAAAATATCATGTTATCATGGATCATGTCAGTTATTATCGCTCCATCTGCCATTTTTCGCTATTGTTCTTGCTTGCTTACCTAGTCTGATGATTCAGCTGTGCAGATCCAGACGTTCTGTCCTTGTCTAATGCCTTGAACATGGGCTGGCATATGCAAATATTGGGGTCGTACATATTAATGATCCCGACTGTTACGTAACAGTTGGTGTTATGTTGAGATTCGCCTGTTCTTCGGAGGTCTTTTAAACAAATGAGATTTATATAAGAAGGAGGAAACAATGGAGTTTGAAACTCACTGTATGTCATTTCCATGTACTGAACTCTTGTTATTTAACTATGCCAAGATAAATTCAATTTTCAATTCGATGGCACCTTTAAGACTATTACTTTTACCTCATTCGGAAAAAACGGGTCAGGCCATCGTTCCAGCACCTCAGACACCATTGGCACCACTTCCTCAATCTCTTTTCATTTTCTGTCTGATGAGGATCTCATTTTTAGTCCTCTTCTTTAGTTCCGCTACCAATATGAGTCTTTCCTCCTCCAGAGTGTCATCAGACTGGTCTGCAGGATGATCCAGTAAGTAATTAACCTCTCCTCGTTTGGCCGTTTTTAGAGAGTTTTTCCTGTCTTCACCATCTCCCCCTCCTTTTTATCCTGTTCATACCAACTTTATGGCAAGCAGCTGATCACAGTTTTGACCTGTAATTGCTAAGTTTGTATTTTAGGCTCATTTTCCACCCATGGGCCAGGGCTCTGGGAGGAAGACGCTGACACACTGGCAGTATCAAGAGAGGAAACAGATAGTGTGTCAGACAGATAAATCTTTGTCCCACACAAGTTTTAAAACAGAAGAATCTTTTTTTATGTTTAATATTTAATTTAGGAAATTATGCTGCTTAACCATAAGAGTATTTACCTTTATGAAATAGTAATTTTGTTTGTGTGTGAACACATCACAGATTATTTATCTTACTCTGAGGAATCTAGCTATATATAGATGAAGTGTGATGTTGATGCATCTGCTCATTTAAACTGCTTCACTTCTGAAGGATGTGGATTTGTGGTTTCACAAACTTAGTAGCCGTTTGACCTAGTGAAAGCCTCATGGTGCACACCTGAAAAAAACTCATAAAATTGAACTAAAACCTGTGAATGTGAAGGCAGTGAACAGAGCAACACACAAATGGAAACATTAGTAATATATTATTGGTTATGGTTTTTTTGTATTAATTTTGAATCAGTTAATTAACAGTCATGTGCCTCAACAGTAAAGTCAAAACATAACTATACCACTTTAGCATAGGTAACATGTATTCACTATTAACTATGACTTTTCCCTCAAGAAATCAGCATATCGAATCATGATTCAGATCTTCTGTCAAACCGCCAAACTGCTGAAATCACGTGACTTTGGCGCTCCGAACCGCTGATTCGACACGCTGATTCATAACGCTCTGAAGCTTCCTGAAGCGGTGTTTTGAAATCGGCCATCACTATACAAGTCGTTATTTTGTTTTTTTGGCACACCAAAAATATTCTCGTCACTTTATAATATTAATATTGAACCACTGATCACATGAACTGATTTAAATATGTTTTTAGTACATTAATGGATCTTGAGAGAGGAAATGTCATTCCTTTTGTCATTTGTGTTCCGAAGATTAACGCAGGTCTTACGGTGTGGAACGGTACGAGGGTGAGTAATAAATGACAGAATTTTTGTAGTAATCATTAATAAATGTTTTATTTCTTCATACAGTCATAAATTAACTCATGATTATCTGTGCATTAGTTAAGAATGGATGAATTCATAGAGCCTTGTATTGTAAAGTGTTTCCAAAATTTCAAGCAGCATGTTTTTATTTTTGAAATTGGGAATGTATGATTGTTTCTGCATTGCACTAAAATAGCTTTTAGTACTCACTTGTTGGTGGTTAGTTAGATAAGTTGGTTACCTAGATACTTCACCTAAATAACAAACCCTTTTAAAATTGTGGTAGTGATGTGATGCAAAAAGATTGTGTAAATGACAAAAATGACACTGAGATCACTGAATCTGGTCACTAATTCACGGCACTTTGTTCAGTGCCAAACACAATCCTGGTTTCTGGATGACACTGTCCAGTTCAGCTCACTTTCTGTTCCAGAGCTTTTCACATTAAACACAGTTTCACAGCAGAGATCTTTCTGATCACTTCTTGTCTTGACTTTAGTGACTGTCAGTGAAATGCAGAGCTGTATCTTAGTGTCAGGACTAAACACTCAGTTCAGATCAGAGGAAGTTCTCAACCACAGGAGGAGCTGATGATGATTAAAGGAGGAGCTGTAACTATATAATGAAGAGAAAGACTGACAGAAACAGAAAATGGCTGATCAGTGTGATCTGTGTCTGCTGGGACTGATCATTCTCTCTTCACTTCTCACAGGTAAAGAAATCTGGATTTTCTCTATTTAGTGGAATTAGTCTGGAAAGAGTTGATTTGAACATGCTCAGTTTATTCTTGTTGCGTCGTGTTTCATACAGATCAAACTGTATTATTCCTGATACTGCCATCTGATGATGAACAATTATTGTCATATTTAAGAATGATTCAAACAGCTCTCTGAAAAAGAAAAAAATGTTTATTCTGGAAAGTGTGATGTTTGTGTTCAGTGAGGGAAAAAATACTGAATGATCTGCATCTTCTGCTTTTAATGTTGGTATGTTTTATATCTACATTTATTAATATATAAGAATGATCACTCAAATATACTGTGTTTCAGGTACCAGTGGAGTGAATGATGATCATGTGTTCATCAGTTCTGGTGAAAATGTCCGTCTGTCCTGTAATAATGCTCTTTCTGACTGCAAATCAACTACATGGATCTACTATAACAGATTTAGAGGTTCAGCAGCAGTTAAACTGATTGAATTAGGGATAAAGAATAAAGACACAGAGAGACATGAGAGACTGAGTCTGGGGTCTGACTGCTCTCTGAACATCAAGAACGTCACAGAAGAAGATTCTGGATCTTACTTCTGCAGACAATATGTGAATGGAGGAAAACAAGGAACTGATGCGAGTGTTTCTCTGCATGTTCTTCATGGTAAGTTTATGATCATGTATTTATTTACATAAAATCAATTACAGTGGTGTGAAAAAGTGCTTGCCCCCTTGTCACAGTCGGCTCAGTGCCGCGACAAATGAGGGAGGCAACGAGATCGAAAGTGAATCAAAAAATGTTTATTAACAAAACTGAATTTACAAATCACAATAATTAACATTGAAAGCACTGCTAAGGAAAAGTAAATAACTAAGTAAGTAACGGAAAATAATAAACCTTCTAACATACCAAACAGGCCTGCAAACCTAAAGCCCCAAACTAAACTAATACATAAAGCAAACAAATAATCACAACAAAGCAACCCAAAACTAACGAAAACAAGAGGTTAACTGAAGGGGGCAAATCAGAGAACCAAAACTCTTATGTTGTATTCTGCAGGTGTTTCACATGATGAATACCTCATAAGTCCCGCTCCACAAGCAAAACGGGCCAATAGGACCGTCACACCCTTCCTGATTTTTAATTTTTTTTTGCATGTTTGTCACACTTTAAAGCTGCAGTAGGTAACTTTTGTAAAAATGTATTTTTTACACATTTGTTAAACCTGTCATTATGTCCTGACAGTAGAATATGAGACAGATAATCTGTGAAAAAATCAAGCTCCTCTGGCTCCTCCCAGTGGTCCTATTGCCATTTGCAGAAATACACCGCTCCTGGTAAGAAACAACCAATCAGAGCCAGGAGGAGTGTCTTAGCAGTGTCAATCAAGCTCGTGTGCGCGCTGATCACACTCCTGTCATGCAGCACAGCCATAGTGCACAGCGCGTACAGGCGTTCAAATTCAAGATTACCGGTGTGCAGCAGCTTTGCTTATGGCGGACAAACAATCCAGTTTCGTCCGTATAATACCCCGTAAAGTGCGTATCATATGCACGCGAAAAACTCATTTTGGCGTATATATTCTACGAGATTACAAACTCGTACTATTGATATGCATTTTCGTGTGATCGGGCTTTATTATGTCACGATATGCAGTTTTAAGAGTTTTTCAGGCGAGAATGTGCTGGTTTAAAGCTCAAATTTGTGGTTAATTGATAAAGATTGCGCCTTTCTGAAAATTTGATCTGACGTTGTCGGAGTTGTGAGATCCAGGCGATCACCGGACGCTCAGCGCTCATGAGAGCAGCCTTACCTCGGCTAATCCTTCTGACGTTTGCCGCTGGCTCCATTTGGCTGAGGGCAACGTGACGTTTCATAAATTTATATATGGCTATTTAACTTTTGTATCATACTAAAGCGCTGATTTTGTACGCTTGACTGAATTGTTTGCTTTATTTCTTATTGTATATTTTTATACATTTTATAATGGCTATTATTGAACATTAAAACTGACATTTAACAAAAAGAGAAGGTTGTGTTTTATGTTAAAGCCTATTTCATTTCATTACAGTAAAGATAATCAGAGTATGCACAAATAGTATTACATTTAATATGTTTGAAATGTAAACGAAAAGAGGCAGGGTTGTTTAATATTTCGCTTTGTTATAAATATAAGCAGACATTGCAGATAATTAATCACTCGTTGCCTGAGGCTATTAATATGTTTTTGTTTGTTTCTTTAAATAAAACGAAAAGAGGCAGAGTGGTTTGATAACAAATTTTGTTTTATTCTTGGCTAAACTATACATACAGAGATAACCAGAGAAGCCAGCGCGAGCTGAGTGACGTTATCAAGTTACGCTGCTGTTCCATTTGCAGAATCACCGGACTTGTGTTCGTTCTCCGGAGTCGAACTTGCCAAGTCCTAACTACCAAGGACGCGAGTCCGAACTTAGTGAACTTTGTTTTGAGAAACGCCTAGTGTCAAAACTCTAGCTGCATAACATACAGATAAAATGTCACGCACTGTGCAAAGCAACTATTGAAACCTACTAATTCACTGGCTTGTCATGTTGCTGAAATAATGTACTAGCAAACCTTATTTAGCATTACATATCGATAGAATAATTACTTGCATACTGTAACGTTAGTTACCGTTATATTATCTTACTAGCTATTTATTACTTATAGAAATAGTGCATATACGTCATATATAGTTACATTACATGTATTGCAAAATACGTAATGTTTTTGAGGACCAAGTTTGTAGTCAAAGTATGGGCAGGCCATAGTCAGTGTAAATCATATTGTTGATGTTTCGTCCGTATCAGTGAATGCGCTATAACTGTTTATCCGCCGTCATCGGTCCTGCTTGCTTGCTTACTAGCCTGCGCGTTCACGGCAGGCTCCGTTGTGATGGGGGAGGAGCTGTGGAGGGAGGGCTGTAGCGCAGCAGAGAGCAAGGGGGAGTGACCTGTGAGTTGTGCTTGTTCAAATTTTCAGGCTAAGTCAACGTTTTCTAAAAACTCCCTACTGCAGCTTTAATGTTTCAGATCATCAAACAAATTTAAACATGAATCAAAGATAACACAAGTAAACACAACATGCAGTTTTTAAATTAAGGTTTTTATTATGAAGGGAAAAAAAAATCCAAACCCACATGGCCCTGTGTGAAAAAGTGATTGACCCCTAAACCTAATAGCTGTTTGAGCCACCCTTAGCAGCAACAACTGCAATCAAGCGTTTGCGATAACTTGCAATGAGTCTATTACAGCGCTGTAGAGGGGTTTTGGCCCACTCGTCTTTGCAGAATTGTTGTAATTCAGCCACATTGGAGGGTTTTCGAGTATGAACCGCCTTTTTAAGGTCATGCCACAGCATCTCAATAGGATTGAGGTCAGGACTTTGACTAGGCCACTCCAAAGTCTTCATTTTGTTTTTCTTCAGCCATTCAGAGGTGGACTTGCTGGTGTGTTTTGAATCATTGTCCTGCTGCAGAACCCAAGTTCGCTTCAGCTTGAGGTCACGAACAGATGGTCAGACATTGTCCTTCAGGATTTTTTGGTAGACAGCAGAATTCATGGTTCCATTTATCACAGCACGTCTTCCAGGTCCTGAAGCAGCAAAAGAGCCCTAGACCATCACACTACCACCACCATATTTTACTGTTGGTATGATGTTGTTTTTCTGAAATGCTGCGTTACTTTTACGCCAGACGTAATGGGACACACACCTTCCAAAAAGTTCAACTTTTGTCTCGTCAGTCCACAGAGTATTTTCCCAAATGTCTTGGGGATCATCAAGATGTTTTCTGGCAAAACTGAGACGAGCCTTTATGTTCTTTTTGCTCAGCAGTGGTTTTCGTCTTGTTACTCTGCCATGCAGGCCATTTTTGCCCAGTCTCTTTCTTATGGTGGAGTCATGAACACTGACCTTAACTGAGGCAAGTGAGGCCTGCAGTTCTTTGGATGTTGATGTGGGGTCTTTTGTGACCTCTTGGATGAGTCGTTGCTGTGCTCTTGGGGTAATTTTGGTCAGCTGGCCACTCTTGAGAAGGTTCTCACTGTGGTTCATTGGAGTCCCAAAGCTTTAGAAATGGCTTTATAACCTTTTCCAGACGGATAGATCTCAATGACTTTCTTTCTCATTTGTTCCTGAATTTCTTTGGATCTCAACATGATGTGTAGCTTTTGAGGATCTTTTGGTCTACTTCACTTTGTCAGGCAGGTCCTATTTAAGTGATTTCTTGATTGTGAACAGGTGTGGCAGTAATCAGGCCTGGGTGTGGCTAGAGAAACTGAACTCAGGTGTGATAAACCACAGTTAAGTTATGTTTTAACAGCGGGGGTCAAGCACTTTTTCACACAGGGCTATGTGGGTTTGGATTTTGTTTTCCCTTCATAATAAAAACCTTCATTTAAAAACTATATGTTGTGTTTACTTGTGTTATCTTTGATTCATATTTAAATTTGTTTGATGATCTGAAACATTAAAGTGTACAGAGCCCGGCACGTCACCTATAGGAGAAAAAAAAAACAATCTGTGCCGACAGTTTTGCAATCCGTTCCCTCAGTTTATAAACAGTGCTCACAAATTCTTAAACTGTTCCCTCAGTTTCCCTCAAATCTTGCCCAAGGATTAATAAACAGTACCGACAAATTCAAATCCGTGTGCACGCTTTCACAATCCATTCCACAGGCTTGTAAAAACTGTACTCACTGATTTTTTTTTTTTTTAAATAAAGCATTCATTAATTATTTTATGATAAACATACTGTCTTAAGTGCACTCATTTATAGTCATAAATTAAAAATAATTTATAAATAAATAGGCTACATTTAAAAAGTAAATACAATAAATAATAATTGTTGTTGTAGTTATTATTATTATGTACCTATTGTTGCATTTAGAAGAAGAAAAGAGGAACAAAGAAATGAAAGAGTCAGTCATAATACACAATGCCAGGTTTATTAGGCAATAATAATTGCCTAAAAAAGTGCTAAGATTATCACAAATAAAAGATTTTGACGCACATAATTCTTATTAAATCTTGTATTCCGCTACTCGTTGATAGAGAATCACTGCAGTTAATATAATTTGATGAATAATACACAATAAAACAAAGATTCATTAACACTTGCCTGGCCCAGGTGAAAAAAATAGTAATTCATTGTAAATACTATAGTGTTTTTGAACCATATATAGTAAAGTACCTGAATTAATTTATTGTGGTAATTCTATAGTTGCTGTGATAATATAACAACTAGTAATATAAACAAATTACTTTACCCAATATTGTACTAAGTTTTCTACAACTTTAGGGTATATTATTCTACAATATACATTACAGTTTACTGTAGTAAAAACTAAAGTATACTACAGTATTTATTACAGTTTACTATAGTTAATACTACATTATGCTGTAGCATTCATTAACAAAGTATTGCAAATACTATAACATATACAGTATACTACAATTTACTATAGTATGGTTCAAAAACACTATCATATTTACTATAATATTTTTTCACCTGAGGGAGTTTGCTGTTCTTCTTCTATAATGAATCTGTGAGTACAGTTTTTGCAAACCCCTGGGAAAGGATTGTGAAAGCATGTGCACAGATTATGAATTTGTGGGAACGGATTTAAAAACTGAGGGTACAGTTTGCAAAATCTGAGCGCACGGATTTGAAATTTGTGGGTACGGTTTATTAATCCGTGGGCACGATTTGTTAAACTGAGGAAACAGTTTAAAAATTTGTGAGCACGGTTTACATGGTTAAATTTCTTTTAAAAAATAATTTTTGCATTGAATTTATCTTTTGGTTTTTGGAGTGAAAATATTTCTTGGCATTATTTGTGAGATTCGCTCATCTGTTTTGTTTGAGAGAGGGTGGGGAAGAGGAGGGTCATTCTGGACTCTGTCTTTAATAAATAAACAATAAAGAAGCCAGAGCTTTTCAATCCCTTTTATATCTCCCATGACATTCTGATGGATTACAGCCATCTGCAGCAGAATGTGTTTGTGAGCGCACAGATTTGAAATTTGTGGGTACTGTTTATTATTCCGTGGGTAAACTGAGGGAACGGATTGCAAAACCGTCGACATGGATTGTTTTTTTTGTTTTTTTTCTCCTGTGTGACGTACCGGGCTCTAAAAGTGTAAATACTAAAAAATTAAAAATCAGCACTTTTTCACACCACTGTATTTGTCTTTAATCTTACATGATTATTGAAGCATCTGTGTTTTGTGTTTTGTGTTAAATTTCAGTTTCTCGATCATCATCATCATCCTCACAGACTGAGATCAGTCCAGGTCGCTCTGTGACTCTCTCCTGTCAGTTGTATTCATATTCTGGATTCTCCTGTGATGTTTGGGTTCGTTCTGAGGGACTTCAGCTGTTGTGGGTGAATCAGACTGGTGTTGATCTGAAGACAGACTCCAGATATCAGATATTATTCTCATCAGATCACTGTAACATCACTCTGACTACAACACTCCTGAATGAAGATGACAACAGAGAGTGGAGATGTCAGCTTACTCTCAAAAATCAACTCAAGACCTCAGTCAGATACACGCTCAAGTATTCAGGTGAGAAAATGACTTGTGTTATGTCTGTAACTTTTGTTCCTTGAGAAGGGAACAGGACAGTGAATTGACAGTTTGGGGAACACCCTCAGCGTGCAAGTATCTGAAACATGTGAAACTAGACCAATCCTGGTCAGCTTCTAAAAGGTTGAAAAGGTATACGAAGGCATAGCAAAGGGATGCAGCATCTCAATCTCTTCTCAGGGAATAAGGGATACAGTCGTAACCCAAGACGTTCCCTTTTTAGGGAACTCATGCTGCATCATCATGATAACATTTTGGGCAATGCAGTGCCCAAGGTGCCATGCCAAGTGCTGTCTGTCCTAGTGTGAAACTGTCCAGGCACAGCTTAGGATGCAGACTATAAAATCTCATGAAAGTATGCAGGGTAGCCCGCCGCATCACATAAGTCTTGCAAGAAGATCCCCAAGAGCAGAGCTTTAGAAGACACCATGCTTCTAGTTGAATAAGCTCTTATGGCTAGAGGTGAGGGCACACTGTACACCTGGCCGGCCAAAGAAATTGCCTCGACAATCCAGTTGCTGTTTGCTTGGAGGCCGGGGATCCCGAGGATCTGATTTCCTCCAGCGAGAAGATCTTTGAACATAAAACTGAACAGGGCAGAGTAAATGAAGTCCCTCCCCTTCTGCCAATACATGCTGTAGAGTATGAAAGTCATGAAGAATGGTAGATCTAGGCACATTAGAGGGTATGTAGCCAGATATAGGGTGGAAGATAGCCTTCACCCTCCCAGGAGCAAATTCCAAGCAGGGAGGGGAAATAAACAGAGCTTGAAGGTCCTTGATTTATTGTAAAACATTTTTTCAGTTGGGCAGAACAATGTTACTTATTCAGATGACATTTTCTGGTAAAATTTCTTATTTTGAACATATATAAAAGATGTAGAATCTGATATGACTATGTATGTACAGTGAAGATCCACACTGGTGCATTGACTGACAGCACCAACACATAGCTGCAGCTGCACCTCAAAACATTAGATTCATCCGTGCTGAGGAGCCGTGCCAAAGCACAACCCACGTAAAGGTAATTCTGCAAATTAGTGCAACTGCAGGTTTCAAACAGAGATGGTGACAAAGTCAAGTCAAGTCATCTTCATTTATATATCGCTTTTCACAATACATATTGTTTCAAAGCAGCTTCACAGTGACAACAGGAAAATTATTATCGAGCTAAAGTTGGTTTTTGATTGAATCACTTCCTTTGTAAAAACTTTAGGGGTCGCTCAAATGACACCTTTCCCACTGAAAACTGAATACCTTTAATGCATTCTTGTCGTTCATTTACATGTTTAGTCTATAGGTTTGTATGTTTGAGTGTGTATTTGTGCAGAAGCTTGGTCTTTTTTAAAAAAAAAAAAAAAAAAAGAAGTGATATTTGCCAAATTACTTGACTGGTCCGCATAATACAGAAAAATTAGTTGTGTCCGCGTATCTATGCGAACTGGAATAATTTTGATAACGTTTTATCTCTACATAGGGAAAGGAAAGGGAAGGAGTTCTGAGATCACATTAGACGTGAAGGACTATAATGCTTTAAAAGCTTGCTCAGGTACTGGGGAGTTAAACCATTTAGTGCTTTGTAAGGAACCCCCCACTGGCCCTAAAATGGAATCCGACAGCCTGGGCGAAAGTTAACGCGTGTATGTCTTTTCAGCTCCCCTGTGAAGTTCACTTAATTTCACTCATTTAATATGACTCCAATTTCAAATGATTATTACTCTTAGGTTGTGTTTCCAATTAGAAATTAATCATTATTATGTATTAATTTAGATAATTGATGATTCTGGGTATCCCATATTTCAATTATTTGTTCATCAAGGACCCGATGCCGCACAGAGATACTCACCCCGGGATTTGCGGTAAACTCATGGACATAAACTCGCCAGTCTGATCTTCGTCTTAGAGTGTAATTAGTTGGCTAATACCTTTAACTGCTCACTCAAACAAAAGTGTATTTAATTTAGCCACTTCCATACAACTTGCTATTCCTTTAGGATATTCTCTCCAGATGAGTTTGCTTTATTGCAGGATGCTTGATCTCAGTTTTTGTCTAGCAGGAAAATCAAGTCTTACAAGTGCTTTGTAAGTAATTAGCAATTTTAAAATCGATACGATGTTTAACAGGAAGCCAATGAAGTGATGACAGAACTGGGCTAATATGGTCGTACTTCCTAGTTCTAGTAAGAACTCTAGCTGCTGCATTTTGTACGAGCTGTAGTTTATTTATCAAGCGTGAGGAACAACCACCCAGTAGAGCGTTACAGTAATCTAGCCTTGAGGTCATGAACGCATGGACTAACTGTTCTGCATTCTTCATTGAGAGCATATGTCGTAGTTTAGATATATTTTTAAGATGGAATAATGCGGTTTTACAGATATTGGTAACATAGCCTTCAAATGAAAGATTGGTATCAAAGAGCACACCCAGGTTCCTTGCTGACGAAGAAGACTTAACAGAGCAGCCATCAAGTGTTAGACAGTATTAAGTGCAAAAGAATTACACTTAATAACAAAGGTGAATTATGTCTGTCACATTCACTACACACGTCCCCCCAGAATTCACCATATCATAAAACCCAACAGTCAACAGGGAGGTGGGTGTATCAACCGTCCACAGTGACTGCGCTTTACCTGAGGTCGAGGAGACCCCACTGCAGCCAGTGTACCGTCATTACACGGGTGAGGGGCATGGGGTGTGGGAGGCTTGGGTGGGAAGGGAGCACGGGGTGGGGGCAGAGTAGGAGGCCGTCCGCGTCGTGGGGGTTGAGCCAGGTCAATACGCCTGGCCACGTCCAAATGAGCCGCTTTAAGGCGGTCAATGGAGAGTCGCTCCGGTTTACCACCCCTGTCCACCACAAAGTGTTTGTCCCCTGTCTCCAGAACCCAGAATGGGCCCTTGTAGGGCGGGCGTAGCGGTCCCCTGTGGGCAATGTGGCAAATGAAGACATAGTCGGCTGTTTGAAGTCCAGCGGGGATGTGCGATTGAGGTAGGCCGTGACAGGAAGTAGGGACAGGTGCAAAAAGCCTTGCATTATCCAGTAGAGTAGACCGGTGGAGAGTAGCAGACCAGGGAATCGTGGTGCTAGGGACAAAATCCCCTGGTACTCACAGCGGCTGTCCATAAACAAACTCCGCGGACGAGGACTGAAGGTCCTGATACCCAGCATCACCCACAGGAGCTTGTCGACCCAGTTGCTGTCTTTGAGGCTGGCACGCAGGGCAGCCTTCATCGATCTATGAAAACGTTCACAGAGTCCATTACCCTGCGGGTGATATGCAGTTGTGCGGTGGAGTCTCATTCCGAGGCTCTGTGCGACAGCGTCCCAAAGCTCGGACGTGAACTGCGTGCCTTGGTCAGAGGACATGTCCGAAGGGGTGCCGAAGTGGGCAATCCAGGTGCCAATAAATGTGACTGATGCCACCGATGTCAGTGGCACAGCCTGGCCAGTGGGTGGTCCTGTCAACCATGGTTAACAGATATGTAAAACCTTGAGAGGAGGGCAGAGGACCAACCAGGTCCACGTTTACGTGGTCAAAACGCCTCTTAGGAACCGGGAACGGTTCTAACAGGGCTTTAGTGTGGCGGTGAACTTTGGCCCGTTGGCACTCAACACAGGTGTTAGCCCAGTCCCTAACGTCCTTCTTGAGGTCGTGCCACACAAACTTTGCTGAAACAAGCCTCTGTGAAGCTTTTGCACCTGGGTGGGAGAGACTATGGATGGCATCAAAAACTTGACGCCTCCACCCCGAGGGAACAATAAGCCGAGGACTACCTGTGGAGATGTCACACAGGAGCGTTGTGCCAGCATTGCCAAAAACCATGTCCTCGATCTGCAGCCCTGTAGTCGAGGTTTTCAGATGTTGCACATCTGAGTCTGTTGTCTGAGTCGCGGCCATGCGGTTGTAATCCAAACCAAGATGGACTGCCCCTGCCACAGCCCGTGATAGGCAATCCACCACGTGGTTGCTCTTACCGGCAACGTGCTGCAAGTCTGTGGTGAACTCTGAAATGGAAGACAGATGCCGTTGCTGGCGGGCGGACCATGGCTCAGCCACCTTGGCCATGGCAAAAGTCAGCGGCTTGTGGTCCACAAAAACAGTGAAGTGTCGGCCTTCCAGCAGAGAATGAAAGTGTCTAATGGCGAGGTAGAGACCCAGCAGCTCCCGGTGGAAAGTGCTGTACTTCCGCTCACAAGGGCGCAGCTGATGGCTAAAGAAAGCCAGTGGCTGCAAGGTCCCACCTACCCACTGCTCGTAAACAGCACCGACAGCATAATCAGAGGCATCTGAGGTGATGGCGATGGGGGCTGTAGGAGAAGGATGTGCCAGCATGGTGGCGTTCGCTAATGCTGCATTAGTGGCATCAAAAGCCTTGACTCTGCTCTCAGTCCAGTCCACAGCATGTTTGGGTTTACCTTTCAAGGCCCCGTGCAAGGGCCCCATGAGCTGAGCGGCTCGAGGGATGAAGCAGTGATAAAAATTCACCATGCTGAGGAACTCCTGCAGAGATTTGACAGTGAGTGGGCTTGGGAACTGGATGACTGCCTGCACCTTTGATAAGAGAGGAACTGCCCTATCCTTAGTGACTCTGTGTCATAGGAAGTTGATGGTGGAGAGACCGAGCTGGCACTTGGTGGAGTTGACAATTAGTCCATGGTGGCTAAGCCGCTCAAAAAGGGTTCGGAGGTGCGTCAGGTGCTGAGACTTGGACGTGCTCGCTACCAGGATGTCATCCAAGTACACAAAAAGGAAAGGCAGCTCCCACAAAACAGAGTCCATGAGGCGCTGGAAAGATTGGGCGGCATTTTTAAGGCTGAACGGCATGCGCAGGAACTCAAACAGACCAAACACCGTGGTCACTGCTGTTTTGGGAATGTCCAGTGGGTGTACTGGCACCTGATGATATCCCCGGACGAGGTCCACTTTGGAAAAAAATCACCTTGCCAGCCAGGTGTGCTGAAAAATCCTGTATGTTCGGGACTGGGTATCGGTCAGGTGCCGTTGCCTCATTAAGCCGCCGGTAGTCACCACACTGGCGCCAGCCGCCGCCAGGTTTGGGGACGATGTGGAGGGGTGATGCCCACGGGCTGTCGGATCGGCGTACTATGCCCAGGCATTCCATGTTTGCAAACTCAGCCTTTGCAACGGCAAGCTTGGTCGGGTCAAGGCGCCAAGCACGGGCGTAGACAGGTGGACCAGTAGTAGTGAGATGGTGCTCTACACCATGTTTTACAGTAGATGCAGAGAAAGTGGGCTGAGGGCTGGGAAACTGGCCAGTAGACATTGGAAATCATCGGAAGCTGAGAGCATGCTAGACAATCGTATGGAGTCTGCCTCACTGAGCGTGCACGTATAAGAACAAAACGTGACAGCATCAATCAGACAGCGGTTCTTTACATCCACCAACAGTCCATGTGCACACAAAAAATCAGCGCCAAAGAGGGGAACGGCAACCTTTGCAGTAACAAAGTCCCAACCGAAATGCTGTCCTCCGAAACACAATTTGACATACCTCATTCCATATGTGCGATGGGGCTACTGTTGGCAGCTTCCATAGGGGGGCCGTGGCTGTCAGTTACCATGTCCAAACGGGATGCAGGCAGGATGCTCCTTTGTGCTCCCGTGTCGCACCGAAAACGGATGAAAAGCAGCCTGCCAACATGGCCGACACTCATGGCCACTACTGAGCGCCGGCCCTGGCATTTCCCGAAACACTGAAACTGCATGGTGGATGGCATTTGTTAGCCTTGGTTCCAAACTTTGCATGATAGAAACACAATCCTGAGGGCTGTTGGCTGCCAGAAGACTACTGCCGACGAGAAGTGGTGCGCAGCAATGAGTGTGGAGTCGTCCCCCGTCACCAAAGAGATGTGCATGGGAAAAAGTGCAGCCGCACAATGTCCCTGACCCGCCAGGAAAAATTTATCAGCCTCTTCATCTAGTCTACAACAGTCAGTGATTGTGGTATTGGCTAATGCAGCTCTCACTTGGGAAGGCAGCTGATGCAGGAAAAGCTGGATGAAAAGAAAATCAGGTCTGTGTTCGCCCAAAAGATCCAGCATATGGTCCATGAGCTCAGACGGTTTGCTGTCACCCAGTCCTTGAAGTGAGAAAAGCCTGCTGGCTCTCTTAGCGTCCGACAGTTCAAACGTTTTCAACAGGTGGGCTTTAAGTGCTGTATACTTCTCATTTCCGGGAGGATTTGTAAGAAGGCTCACCACTCTGGATGCTGTTGAATTTTCTGCCGTGAAGTTAAACCGTTCTCTTTGCTTTACCGTTCCATTCCGTTCTGAGCCGGCCGGTACAGATATGGTTTAATTTTCCACTGTGGGCTATAACAGAGCTCTTCAGTCGTTGCCTTAGTAACGCAATAGTTTTTAAAATTGATCACCCGAGTGGTTCAGCGTATTTAAAGATATGGCGGGCCGCCAGTTGCCCATCCCTGATGTATATAAATGAACAAACTTGACACTCCACAAAGCTGATACTTTAGCTGATGACTTTGTTTTAATACATAAAGTGATGTATAAAGAGAAATCGTGGGATCAAACTCCTGTTGTTCCATCAGTTTTATCCTCTCGAAAGTCATCAAACAATACAACTTTCTTCTGATGACAGTGTTTGCATTTATTGTAAAGTTCCTGGTCATTTGATTGAAAAATTGTCTTGTTCTTTAAAAAAAAAAAAAAGTCTATTAAATGCCGCTTCATTTGAAAGCAGGTGATGGCGTTTTAGCGGCAATCAGGGAACCGGCTTTACTGACGAAATGCGCGTGACAAAAGCATTCGATATATCGCCCAGCCCTAGTGTGATGGAACATCATAGGCAGGTGACGTCATGACCAGGAAACTATAAAGCACACCTGAATCAAACAGTGTCTTCTGTGTCTTCAGTAAGCTCTCTCTGTGAAAGTGTGCGTCTTATTTGTGACAGTGTGTTACTCCCTGCCCTCGTTACATTACAGGTGGGGATACAAACAAGTTTGTGTTGTTTGTTTGGGAGAGGAGCATGCCCAGGCAGCCCTCGAGGGGGCTGGCTGCAAGCATTGTGAACAGCTGTCTCTCAAGACGCTACGCTCCCTGGATCTTGCAGAGGAGTTAGATCTCTACCTTTACCTGCAGGACCCAGCGCTTCATTTCAGGAGGCGTAAGCATACTCTGTGGTTTCTTCCACCTGGTGAAGCACCAGTACTGCAACATTCTAGTTCTGAGGAATCAGGCATTGCTAGTATCGATGAACTCGCCACCTCACACACAAGCTTATGAGGAGCTGGTTGAGGTTGTGACTCCACCACAATTATCTAATTACAGCAATACATTAGAGCTGAAAAGGCATGGTTATAGGGAGATGCCTCAGGTGGAAGAGACGCTTGCGAGCTATCTATTGCGAGTCTGCATCTTCTCTAAAAGACCAAAAGTTATCCACTAAGACACTTCAAAAGAATCTTGATGAGGATGGGGAAGTCAGTTGCGAGGCTTTTGTTGAGCTTCGTAAAGCAACCGATTTATCTCTCCGGGCTACCAAGGAGACCGCCAAGTCAATCGGGTGGTCTATGGCAGCCCTAGTAGCCATGGAGAGGCATTTATGGCACAACTTTGCTGATATGAAAGACCGTGATAGATCTTTTCTTTTGGATGCCTCTCTCACACCTCCTGGCTGCTTCAGCGACTCTGTTAACACAGTTGTCGAGAGGTTTCAGGAAGCCAAGTAACAGACAGCGGCATTACAAAAGTTCCTTCCCGGCCACTCTCAGGTCCCAGCTGAGTATGAGCTCCTCACACAGGCCGCAACAGAAAGCGAGTGTTGCATCCCGTGCTTGTTTTGGAGAGGAGCATGCCCAGGCAGCCCTCGAGATTCACATGTGCTTCAGATGCTTGTGTTCCCAAAAGTGTAGTCATGACAATGCAGTGCAAGTTCCCTCGAACTATTGCTAGTCTAAATCATGATGTTAATGTCCTACAGATGAAGCATCTGAACATTCATCTTCTGCAGTGGATTCAACAACACTGATTCCAGTCAGCAGCTCAAACTCTGAGAAGAAATCAAGCCAAACTACAGCAGCAGCTCCTACACAAGGTTCATGATCACATGATCACTACCACACATCATCAGTCTCTCACTTTAGCGGTTCACACCAGCTCTTACAGGACATACTCATTTCTGGAATCAGTATCTAAATGAACTGAATCTTCATCTGATCACAAGCTTTGACTCGAGACATGTTTCATTTGTAATCCACATCACATTCTCATTTCACATTCTCTCACACATCACCAACAATCCAGAAACATGAAAACTAATGTCATGTGAAAAGTAACTCTATTAATGTCAAAGAGGCATCATTTTCATTGAGACAGTCCTAAAAAATTATATAGAGAAAATGACCTCAGAAGATGTCAGTATATTGCTGTGTTTCAGTGTTCATGCTGTTGCTCGATCAGTTGTTCTGTACAGTGCAATTGACAGTTTTTGTTGGTGGAAACTTTAATATAATAAACACTTTTTAGCTACAGATCCATGAATTGACAACAGTAGGACGATCACAGCTGTGATAAAGTTACTGAAATTCCAAAAGTCCTCATCACAAATTTTCAAGTATCAGTTTTTAAATGAGGATTATTATGATATTAAATGTGTCAATTAATTTCATTTGTAATTATTTTTATATATTTATTTAAACACAGTAATTCTGAATGTGTCTCTCTATAGTCTCTCTCTCTGTGATTGTGATTGTTGTCGCTTCATTCGCTGTTCTCCTTCCTGCTCTTATTCTCTGGATGATTCGCAGAAAAAGAGACGGTGAGTTTTTACAGTTTCTCATATTTATAACAGACAAAAAGTCCAAAACATCTGATAAAATAAATATGTAATTTAGACAGTATTGCTGTAATTCTACAGCACTAAAATTCCTCCAAATATTATGTGTTTGAAACTGTATTGTGTATTTGGTTTGTGTTTGATCATCAATATTTTCTTGACGTTATGTTTCAGATAACAGAAGAGGAACTGATGACTCTGAGGTGAGTATTATAGGTCGATCCATGAGTTATTAGAGTTTATAAGCTCTGATCCTGAAATGTCAGACTCATATTCATTGGTTCCATCATTTTTATTCTTGTCTGTGACTTCAGAAACAGTACAAATACACTAACCGGTCCATTATATAATCTTTTCAATCATTTCTGAATATTTGTGTATATTTGACCCTGAGCAGACAGATGATCATGTGACTTATTCTGAGGTCACTGCGTACAGTAAAAACCAAGACCATAAGAACAAGGTGAGAAACACTTCCTTGATGTTGTCCAGCTTCTCTCAACATGATAGTTCGTGTTTTCTTCTGAATTTGTGTCATGAATTGAGCTCAAACATCATGCTGTAATAATTGTGTGTTGAAACAATAACTGTGATGTTCATTCAGGTTCGCTGTGATGATAAAGTGACTTCTGCTTCCATCAGAGGAGCAAAAGCTGGATCTCAGGAAAACTGCAGTGAACTTTATGCCTCTGTGAACAAGAACCATCACAAATCAGTCAAATAATGACACAAAAACCACATGAGCAGAAGAAGATGAATCTAATAGAACTGAGTCCTAATGGTGTCATTCAGTGCCATTATAAATACTTTCAATGTCTTTTACATGTTCACAAACAAACCCAAGTGATGCTCTGATTTATTTGTAGTTATTGCTTATTTTTCTCAGTTCAGCATGTTTTTTGTATAGTTTCTGTCTGCTTGTTGATCAGTTAATGCTAATGTCTTTATTATTCATTCAGAGCTGCAGGTTTGGACAAAGTCTAGAAGATGACAACACTTTTACTCTCGCACATCATTCTCATTAAATCATGTATTTTCTCCAGCAGTTAATTAACTGTCAGCTTGCACTAATTATGAGAACAGACAAAGCTATTTTATGTATTTTTGATGCATTTGATGTATATTTGATGTAAGCGTTCATCACAATATGATATTTTGTCAATAATAAAATAGTCAATGTCAAACATGTTTTTATGGTGAAATATATTTTCCATCATTACACATAATTTCTTGAGCAGACTCTGTAGACGAGACACAGAAACCTCTGTTCACACTTCCAAAAATAAACCATGGTTAACATAAAAAACATGCTCACAAATCAACCAGGGGTTTGCTACACTAACCATAGTTTAACCATGGTATTTTTTTAATAAAAAAACAACAACATGGTTATTACACTTTTAATATCATAAACCATGTTTAATTTTCATAAGGGACTGGTCCTCAACCAGGGGTCCGGGGAAACTCAGAACGTCAGTGGAGAAAGACATATAGTTCATCATAACATCGTAATATATATCATACACCCGCCATATTGCTAAATCTACATGATTTTTCATGTCTTTTCATTTTCATATCTTCTCTCGAGACTCCTCTGCTAGTTCGCTGTTAATGATATGCTAAAGCCCGCCCACACGTTGACATGATTGGTTACAAGATAGTTTGTGATGTCAGAAACACCAGAGATTTCAACATTAAAAACTTGATTTTCACCACAGGAGGACTTTAAATATGCAAATGAAAGTATGGATTTCTCCATGTCTAAACAGTGTGGTCAAACTAACACACTTTTTCTTTTGTCCTCGTTGAGTTTTAGTGTTTTCAGAACTGTTTGCGTGATCTTTAGTCTAGTTTCACAGTTTAGATATGCTTTCTGTGGTTTTTTCAGAGGTGTGATCTCACTGTTAAGGTCTGGAAACATGTCACTGCTGAGTGTGAGAGCTCAGTTAGTTTGACCACACAGATTATTAAAGAAACACGCTTAAAGAAAGAAAAGGAAATGAGATCTGAGATCACCCAACTCAGTTTAGACTGATGGGTGTGAATTTTCACACTTTTGGGGAGCGTTTACACAACACCATTTTCAACTTGTGCACAATGTTTTGATCATTCATTTACATGAAAATTTAAAGGTCCAAGTTTTGGAAAAGAATATCTTTATTTTCTCCCTGTAAACAACAAAACCAAACATGAATTTGTGTAAACGGTGACATCATGAACATACATATGATGTTTTCAGTTTATATGTGTAGTGTTTCTTTACAAAGTAACATTGCCAACACTTCTCTCACAGCATAATGCAGTCTTTTGTGCTCGATAACGCACAGAAGAAGTTCGCTGAAGTGTTTGTGAGGTGTTTATTTTTCTCATGCTTCAGCAGCTGACGAGAGCGTTTTGCTGATTGAGGATACGTCGTCTCTTGCGTCCTCATGATCAGCAGACAGTGCTCTATATAATTTTCGAGTGATATGTGGGTTTGTGTTCAAGCATTTGAAATCTAATCACGCACATTACTTGTGTGTTGTTTGTTTGGGCGAGGAGCGCACGTTCATCTCTTGAGAGGGCTGTTTACTTGCACTGTCAGCATTTCCCATAGGCAACCCCAGTCTGTGTTATCAATCTGCTGCTGGTTGTGTGAGATTAGAGATATGTTGATGCCCCCATCAGATGAGATGTTTGCGAGCTATCTTGTGGCTGGAGAGGCATTGACGTTGAAAGCTTTGGATCTGCCCATATATGACAGGACATACATGGCAGCAGATTATGCTCTATGCTCTGTGCTCCCCCACTCTAAATCAAGCACTTTTAGAAAACTACAGACCAGTATCCCTTTTTCCTTTCATTGCTAAGGCACTTGAGAGAGTTGTGTTCAACCAACTGTCTACTTATCTCACACAGCACAACCTCCTCGACAACCACCAGTCTGGCTTCAAGAGTGGCCACTCAACTGAGACTGCCTTGCTCTCAGTCACTGAAGCCCTGCGACTGGCATGAGCGACTTCAAAATCATCAGTACTCCTCTTGCTGGATCTGTCTGCTGCCTTTGACACAGTGAACCACCAGATCCTCCTGTCAACACTCATGTCAAAGGGCATCTCGGGAACCGCACTCCAGTGGTTCGAGTCTTACCTCTCAGGTAGGTCCTTCAGGGTATCTTGGAGAGGTGAGGTGTCCAAGTCATATCATCTTGCTACTGGGGTACCTCAGGGCTCAGTGCTTGGACCACTTCTCTTCTCCATCTACATGTCATCACTAGGATCTGTCATTCAGGATCATGGTTTTTCCTATCACTGTTACGCTGATGACACACAACTCTACCTCTCATTCCAACCAGATGATCCGACGGTTGCTGGTCTCATCGCAGCCTGCCTGACAGCCATTTCTGCCTTGATGAAGGACCACCACCTTCAACTCAGTCTTGCAAAAATGGAACTGCTTGTGGTCTGTGCCAACCCAACACTTCATCATAACCTTTCAATTCAACTTGGGTCGTCAACCATTACTCCTTCCAGGACAGCTAGGAACCTTGGACTGGTGATGGATGATTCTTTAAGCTTCACAGATCATGTTGCGACAATGGCCTGGTCCTGCAGATTTGCCTTGTACAACATCAGGAAGATTAGACCCTTCCGGAACATTCCACACACATTCTTGTCCAAGCTCTTGTTCTATCCAGACTGGACTATTGTAATGCTCTCTTGGCTGGCCTTCCAGCATGCACTGTCAAGCCTCTACAACTGATCCAGAATGCTGCAGCAAGACTGGTCTTCAACGAGCCGAAGAGAGCGCACGTCACTCCTCTCTTCATCAGTCTGCATTGGCTGCCAATAGCTGCTCGCATCCAATTCAAGGCTCTGATGTTTGCCTACAGAACGACCGCTGGCTCTGAAGCACTATACCTAAACTCACTATTTCAGACTTATGCACTCTACAGAAGCTTGCGTTCTGCAAGTGAACAGCGCCTTGTGGTGCCATCCCAAAGGGGCACAAAATCACTCTCACAGAAAAAAAATCTGACGTGGAAGCACTGACCTGGCACCGCATATGCCTCTGGCCACTTTGTAAAATAGTCCATTGCGACCAGGAAAAAACGGTTGCCTTGACTAGGTACTGCTGCAACGCCGCATGAGAGCGTTGGCTGGGTCCCTTCTGTGCCATGCAAACATTGCAGCAGTGAACGTGCAGCTCTGCATCCTGCCGACATCCAGGCCAGTAGAACTGCTGCCGCACTTTCTTGGAGTTTCTCCAGCTGCCCTACACTGTAAAAAATGACCGTGATTTTAACAGTAAAAGACTGTAAAAATGCTGCGGTGAAAAACTGTCAATTGGTTTACAGAAAGTTTCCGTACTATATACGGTGAATAACTGTAATAGATGTAACGGTACAATTAATGTAATTTTACGGTAAAATACCGTTAAATTCACAGTTTTTGGAAGTGAAAAATAACAATTCATTGTAAAATTTACAGTGAAAAACCGTAAATTGACATTCCCATAATTCCCTGCGTGACACTTCACATTTGATATATTTTCGTTGAAATAACTCTGTTTCTTCTTAGTTTTTCTCATTTTTTTTCTAATCAGTTATGTACATTAGGGTTTTATGTTACATCTAATGTTGTTAAATTAATGTTTATTGCATTTTTAAAATGTCATGCATGTTACCATGATGGTGTTTAGTGTGTGTGTGAATGACACTGTGTGCACCTTCTATATGTTAGTTTTGTCCTCCTCAGACAGCTTGTGGAAAAGCTGCTTGTGATGAACTTTGATTCATCATGTGATTCTTATCACCACTGTGTTTGGTGACTGTCAGTGTATTATAAAGGTACAAAACAGATATTAGTACTTCATTAGGTTGGTAAATTAACATTATATCAGTTAATGAAATACGTTATTTTACCGTAAATTTAACAGATTTTTTTTTTACGTTGCTACTGTATTTTTTACGGTAAAGTTCTGGCAACCACAGCTGCCGTTTTTTTACCGTAAATTTTACTGGGATTTTTTTTACAGTGTATGAACCCAATGGAGGACCTCCAGCCGCAAGTGTAAGGGAACCAGGAGTTGCAGATGGTCGATTCCCCTGCCAGGGGCCTGTCACCACCTGTAGATCATGCCTTCGTGGAGATCCAGGCTGCCCCACTGAGAATGAAGTGTCTTGATCTCGGGCCCCTGGGAAGACACGGCTGACCAGTCTGCGACGTGCTTGAGCCTCCAGCCAGCACTTGATCGTTCACCTGCTGTTGCCTCAACTGCTCAGTGGTAAATGGCTCCCCATCTCTACTGCTGTCACCCGGCCTTACTGCCGCCGACGAGGGCCCCATACCTCTTTATTCCTGGCGACTGCAGTACCGACATTTTTCAGCCAAGCATGGGCGTCTGGAGAGGGCGTTAGCATGCTGCCGCCCCGGTCAGTGCTGAACCTCGAAGTCATACTCCTATAGTAGGCCACAACTCGCTCTCCATTCTCCCCCCTCTGGGAGAGTACAGCCCCAACCCCCATGTTACTGGCATCAGTGTCCACAAGGAATGGTTGGTTGGGGTCAGGGTAGGCCAGGACAGGAGCATCGATGAGAGCGGCTTTCAGCTGCAGGAAGGCCACTGCACAATCCACAGACCACTCGAACTGCCGGCCCTTGTTTGTCAACTGATGCAAGGGGCTGGTGATGGTTACAAAGTCTCTGACAAATAGGAGGCCAGGTTGGTGGGGGCCTGGCGCTTGGCGAGAGGCAGCCTATGGGCAAGCGAATGGGGGCAGCAGTGCCAGTGTCAATGTGATGCTGTACCAGAGCTGTTCTACGGTACAGTCCTCTTCTCTGGCTGCAAAAATGTCCACAAAGTCTCTCAAAAGTCATTGTAACTGCTCCCGCTGCAGCACGCTCAGATGCTCACTGTTTCGCCGCTTCAACTCCTCAACAACAGCAACAGTCTCAGGTGATGGGAGGTGAATGGAGAATGCGGTGGTAGTAACTGGGAGGCACTGGTCTGAGCTACATGCTTCACCGTGGCTCCCCCTGAGTCTCTGCAACTCTCGTGTGACGGCTTGAGGTCGGAGCCAACAAGCACTGATGTCTGGCTGATAGCTGTGGGGTGGTGGCTTCTCCATGACGGCTCTGGCCCGACCGTCTCAGTACCGAGGCAGAGGGCAGCCCCCGACACATCGACACATGCTCCCCAGTGAGCCAACAAGTCCAAGCCAACAATGCACTCATACCTGATGTCGGCGAGCCAGAACTTGTGGCTTGTCTGGATCATCCCCCCACCACAGATAACAGCTTCGGGGCAGGGCAGTCCCTGGTGAAATGCCCCAGTTCTCCACAGCAGTTTAGTCTCATCCTTTGTCGGGGGGGTCACCACCGGTTGGACCCAGCTGACCTCCTCCTCCGACCGGGCCCCTTCCACCTCCTGTTCGGCTGCTCTTGTCAGCTGACGTTGGAGCAAAGATCGACCTGTCGCCGGCCCAGCCTGTAGCACCTCCTCAGCTCGCTCAGCCTCTCTCAGCGTCTCACTCAGATCACAGGGTGACAACAGGCAGACATGTTGGCGGAGCCGCTCATGTGTAAGGCCCTGCAGGAAAGCGTGGAGGCTCAGCTCTTCCCTCGCTGCAGCCAGAAGGTAGGGTATCCCTTCCGGGCGAAAACTCGGATGTTGGCGACGAAGGTGCCCGCGCTCTCTTCTTCACATCGACGCCGGTTAGTCAGCTTCTCCCTGCTCTGTTCTGCGGAGGTTCTCTGCCCAAAGCGACGGTTGAGAGCAGCGGTGAGGGTCTGGAGATGACGCCGCACTTCAGGAGACAATGAGGGGATGATCAATGAGGACCTGGAGCGCGGGACCCTCCAAGGTGAGAGCCAAGTGAGTCGCTGTCTCCTCGTGGCTTCACCCATCGTGGAGAGCAGCCAGATTGACCTGTGCCAGGTAGGACTCCAGGGCGTCAACCCATTGTATCGTGGCAGCTTAGCGAGCAATCGTGCGAGGAAGCCCAGCCGGCCATGGATTTGGAGTGTTGGTGTGACGGCCGGTGGTTCGTTCTGCCCAAGACTAGGAGAGCGGTACACTGCCCAGGGAACGCTGGAGCCATCAGGCCGCTGCAGAGCCCTGCTCCTCCATGTTGTTTTGTTCGTCAGACGTTCTAGCATGATGCGGTTCTCTTGAAAGGCAACCTCTAACTCGCCTATATTTTGCTCCATACTGGCGTCTTCTAAATGACCACAATCCCACTAGCACGAGCACTCGTGTCCCATACACCACATGACCATGAGTGCCTCTATAGGCAAAACAAAACAGCAGGGGGCAGAACTGCCTTTTCTCCTCTTTATTCTGAATACAGAATAAGAACTACATAGGCAAGGCCAGATCGCCAAGTGCCTCCCATACACATCTCTTTCCATGATGGTGAGAGCCACACTTTTTATATAACCAGGTGGTAAATGAACCAAACCCACCCAAAGTAACTTTAACATAAACACACATAACTTTGCAAAAACCCAACCATCTTGCATACATAATGCATAAATCAACTCAAAACAAACAAATACCCATAATGCAACCAGCTGCTGGTATTGAATGATGGGTCATACAATACATATAAACTACTTTTGCAAACTAGTCCTAGGTTTTTTGCTTAATCTGAATAAAACCAATGCAGTACAATTCTCTGGACCCTCTACATTAATAATTATCAAAAGAGCTGAACTTTTATATTGGTATGAATATAATAGGATCATTTTAAATTGTGGCCTCGATCAAGTGTAACAAAAATTCCTCAAGGAAAGCTCAGATCATCTTAAAAATTAGAACTTGTGACATATGCCTCTAAACAAGCATGCAAAATTTCAGTCAGATCGGACAAAATGAAAAATGACAATGTTCCTATTATTATAATAGCATATATACTGAAATTTCCATTAAACCACCAGGTGGCAGCAAATTACCACTCATTGGCTCATTCTGCTCAGCATTATAGCTCATTTCAAGGGTTTAATCATTTGAAGTCATATTTAAAATGTATAAATCATTATAATAATTGTACAAATCACATTTTGTCAAGGTTTTCCCCTACATTTATTTATTTGAGGTATGTTTTTGTAATATCACATTGTGGTTACCTGAAAATGATGTTTTATAAGCCTGTAACTCCTCAAGGAAGCTTCTACATATGCTTCAAAACAAGCATGCAAAATTTCAGTCAGATCAGGCAAAATGTGCATCTATAACAGTTAAAAAGGTGAAAAATGATCCTGTAATTATAATGGCATATTTCTTGAAATATGAGGGGGCGGAGAGCGCAAGCAATTAAAGGGGCCGCAGCCTGAATCGGCACATTTCTAATTATGCCTCAAAATAGGCAGTTAAAAAAATTAATTATGGGGTAATTAAAAAAAATTATGGGGTATTTTGAGCTGCAACTTCACAGACACATTCAGGGGACACATTAAGACTTATATTACATCTTGTAAAAAAACGTTCAATGGCACCTTTAACAAAATGTGTGTGTTTGTAATAAAGTTTCATGGCGTTATGACAGAAAATGTGCTTTGAAACCAATACCAATACTCTTTTAAAATGAAAGTGAGCCAATGAATGGTACTCTGCTGCCATCTGCTGGTTAAAATAGTAATTCGTCATACTACTCACTAATATTGTTCTATAAAATTCACATTTAGACTTAATAAAGTCACTATTCTAACATTTACTATCACTTTTGTGTCAAAATTCATCACTTCCATTCAAGTATTAGTTTTTAAGTATTAGTATAACAGTTGTGCTGCATTATGAGTAAAATGAAACCTGAATATGGTGTTATACTGATGAGATTTGCAGAAACCATAGTAACCCATCATATATTTCAAATATTGTGTTTGTGTGTGTGTGTGTACGTACGTATGCTCGGTGTGTATCAAGTGTTACTGTTTAAACCTTTTCATTCTCTGTGTGTTTTAGCATATTCTTTTTCAGGCATATTTTATAATGTCAGCCCTACATTTCAGGTCAACATAAACCCAAACACATACTGACACAGAAAACCTGATTCAGTTCATATAAAACTGACCACATGGTTTTAATATTGCTTTTATTGGTTTGTAATTTAGCAATTGTTACTAACAGAAAACTGACAGTGAGTCATGAACAGATTAAAGCAACATCAAACCAAAATCAACGTTATGAACTACAGAAATATAATAACATACTGCTGAAATAAAAGGGGTAAAATTTTACACATTAAGATAAAGCAAGCCCCTTTAGAAAACATGAGAACAAAGGGTCCCAAACAGGGATAATAACAAATCAAACTGCTCTCAAAATTGGAAAGATTATCATAATGGTGCATCTGAGTGAAAAATCCTAAACGGGTTTTTCCTTGATCTGTGACATGCGATATTCTTTAGCAGCCTTCTTTGTGTGCAGGTCTGGCTTTAGGTGTGCGATCTGAAGCACATCTTCCGTCAGTGGATCAGTGCTTCCATGCCTAAAATTATAATGAAAGTCAAAAATATAAAATTAAAACATACATTTTCCGCACACAATAGCCCAAAGAGGTACTTCAATATAAGATTTGTCTAATGTAGATCTGTCAAACTGGTAAATTCTAGTAAATTCTTCAATTTAAATCCTGGGAGGGAAAAAAAAATATTCCAGAATAATCTGCTTTATATTTAAAGATATTGTTATAGTTAGCTTTTTATTTGTAGATAACTTACTGCTTCACATGATCCTCAATAGCACTGCGCTCATACACCATCCCATCCGTAGTTTTCACTGGATCAATAAACAACTTGTGTGACAGAGGACAAGTTAAAGTAGGAGGAGTGACGTTTTTCTGCAACTCTGGACCTACATATCTCTAGAAAGAAAGAAAGAATGTTTAGAATAGAATATACTTGCTCTTTACATAGGAAAAAAGGAAAAATGAGACAGACACGTAGATGATGTAAATCCTAGTAGTAAGAAGGCTTTTTGGTAACTTCATAGAATTGCCGTTTTGAAATTACCTTTTCCAAGTCCTCCAGAGAGGAACTGGCATACATCTTTGTGCTTTTCTTGGCTTCTTCCTCATATTTGTGTCTGTTGCTCTGGAATTCTTCTGCCAAGATGCTTCACAAATAGAATAATGACTTTGACAACTTTATGACAAATCTACTTTAAAATCTCCGTAACCCTGTTAGAGCCTATATATATTCACCTGTCAAGAGGATCCTCTGGTTCAGGAGCGATCAGGAGCCCAAATATGGCATCCAGGATCTCTCTCATGGTAATGTGGGCCGAGTAATTTCGATCAAATACGTTGTGACAGATTCTTCCCACATTGTTCACATTGCAATGGTAAACCTTTATAAATGACTGAAGTTAAGGGACTGCATTAAAAATGAAGTGTTTTTAAACTGGACGAATGTCTCTGTCACCCATCTGTATCTGCTGAAAGAAGACTCGTATGGATGTCCCAAACGTGAGGACCGCAGAGGGAAAAGGATACAGGGGTGACGAATCTCACAAGAGGAGGTTTGACGGGGTATTCAGGACCAAACTCACAATACAGCTCAAACACTCCATCTTCATACGGCGTGTCAGGTGGACCTCTCATGAGGATCTTCCAAAACGCTGAAGAAGAGAAAAACTGGATTATTTAAACAGTCAAATCATTTAATTAAAGAAAGCCATTATTATAAGTTCATACACTATTATTAATATTAAACAGCATCAGTTTCTTACTGAAGTCCGCCTCAGAGGGCAGCACTGTGCAGAAAGGGTGAGGGTCGCAGTGGAGATTTTTGAGCTCTTCCAAAATCCTCCTGTCCTTCTCCAAAAAGATCCCCGTCTTGGATTCCATGATCCTCTTCTTCAAAGCACTGCAATTAGATTTGGACACTTAATGTACAGTACATTGATTTATCAGTCTTAAATTAGAAATAAGTTCAAATGAAACATTTTGAAAGAAATTATTAAAGAAAATTTAAATTATTTAGTCAAATAAACTGAATGTTCATGCAATGTTCATCATGAGGTCCAATTGAAAATGTAAGCTAAATTCTCAAAATACAGTGAAATTACAGTGAATCATCTGAATTGACTGTTAGCTCTTACTTCTTCGTCAGTGTCACTTTGTTGTGTATCTGTGGAGGTAATTTAACCTCTGGTTTGACATCATAACCACACGTCCTGAAGATGTTCAGGTCATTCTGTCAAACACATCGATAAAAACAACTGGTGACAATGCTTTTTTGCATCATGTTTCAGTCTGTTGTCATTCTTTTCATTTATTTTAGCAAACGACATTCATGATCTGTATGACTGAAATATAAGGTAAATGCTGTACCACAGTGTTAATCGATGATACATCGAAGTGTTTCTTTTCCTTCCTCAGCTCCATTGACAAGACTGTTTCCATCTCAAAGAGTTGCAAGGCTTCTTTGCTCGTTTCAGGCTTAAAACAGCAACCACCTCAACGCAACAACACAATCAGCCAATCAAAACAATATCAAGCACAGTTATATAAAAAAGCCTTGTTACTTATTTTATATATAAAAAAGTTTTCATATAAAAAGTTACCTGTAACATTGCTGATCCCGTGCAGCTCAGTGTTGTGTACTGCTCCAATCAGCACAGCGTCAACAACGATTTTTGAAGACATCAACTTCTTTGCAATGTCAACCGGCAAACACATCGATCTGGATTTCATAAGAATATGATATCATTTTAAATATTATACTCGTTAAATTAATCTTAAATGATCTTCAAGATGTACATCTTATTCAGATGAATGTTGCTCATAGTATATATAATGCAATGTGATTTGATTTAAACGTTCCCTCATGAGATTCTGCAATGATCGGCAATACTTTAGAATCCTTAATTAATGAATAACTAAATGAGTAACGCACTATTAACACTCTAGTAACTACTATTAACTAACAATAAACTCTGATGAATGAATTAGTCAGTAATAGTGCTCAGTTGAATGTGGGAGTTCACTATTAGCTAATCAATAACTAATTAATTATACATCATTCACATTAATTATGAATCTGTATATATAGTCCTCTGTGAGGTATGAAAAAAATAGTAGTTATTGATTAGATAATAGTGAACCTCATTCCTCTGAGTGCTAATACTGACTAATTCATTAACCAGAGTTTCTTGTTAGTTAATAATAGAGTGTTAATTGTATATTACTCATTTGTTACTGTTTAGTTATTCATTATATGTAGGGCCCTATGAATTTTTTTTCACATTTTATTTGTTTTAATTTTTTGGGACTTAATTGTAATGGTTAAATTAAATTTTAGTAATCAAAAAACATGTCTGATTAATTGAAATAGTGAAACTTATACAGTTTAACAACAATTTATTACAATTATTTATTAAAAGACAATTTATTAAAAGTTAACAAATTATATTTTTAGGGCCCCATTTTTTCTCAAATTCCATTTTATTTTTAAAAATATTTTCATTTTTATTTTTATTTCTAAATTCTGTTTGAAGTTTTCTGGATTCTATTTTAATGCTTTAAATTTTAATAATCAAAAATAATGTCTAATTACTATTATTATAAAAAAAAAAAAACAATATTAATGTAAACATTTCTATGAAATGTTTTTTTGTTTTTTTCAGAAATTGTGTATTTTAATTTTTCTGGCAATCAAAGTAAGCATAAACATTAATTTATCTTTTAATCAAGTAAAAAAAAATGTGAAAAAGTGCTGCACAAGAGATTTACTGTTACAATAAAAAAAAATTAGATTTTCATATTTAAATAGTCTTTTTGCAGTTACATATTTCACAGAAACTAGTCTATATGGTCATTTAATTTAACTGTACTGACCTACTTTTATTATTATTAATAAAATTCCGTGACATTCCGTGTTATGCAGTAAATTCTATTTTTATGACTGGATTCCGAGATTTCATCTATCTTTTCTGCATGACGGAAATCATAGGACCCTATTTATGATGGAACAGTATCTAAAGTGTTACCAGATGATGAAGTATATAAATTTTATAACTTTTATAAATTTTGAAAACGCACCCGCAGTCATTTCCATCCGTCAGACATAAAATGCGACATCTGCAGTCTGGAAATCTCTGTCTGATCTGGTTCAGTTCTTTGCATCCGCGATTTAAAGCATCATACAACAGAGTGGCTCCAGACGGCTGAAGTGCATGAACATGCTCCTGAAACACAAGAGAAGTCAGATGTATTAGCCACACCTCGTCAGAATATCACACCAGTGTCACTTACACTTTCCTGTGTTTATTTATTTCTAATTGTGTGTATTGTTATGATATACAATTTTTGTGCAAAATGCTTCAGTTGTTATAGCATATGGGCGTTAAAAAAAAAAAAAAAAAAAAAACTAAAATCTCAAACACTTTAACTAACCTTAAAGGTTTCCACAGTTTCTGTGAATGTATGAAGAGTTTTGACCACAGAGTCAAATTTCACGAGGCAGATCACTTGCTCAAAATTATAAGCCATGCATCGGTTGGCAAAGCTGTCGAATATTTCTTTGACGGCTTCAATTCGCTTCATTTTGCAGTCTTTGTCGAAACACTCCTCGCCCATGGAGGAACTTGAGTCTAGAAGCACCTTTAAAAATGAAACGCCACACAGATTACATGATGAAGCCTTCTTATGTCTGACATATCCATGTACGATAGTAAACGCACCACTATAGCTTCTTTTGGAGTCTTGGTGACTTTGAAAGTCAGATCTTCTCTGACGTCTCTCAGTCTATAATCAGAAATATTGATAAAGCTTGCATAGCAACATTAATGCTTATGCACAGTGTTGTATGTAGTATTTCTACAAATCTGTAGATTATGCATTGTTCAATTCAATATACACAATATTATTTACCTTGGTAAATAATAATTTATTAATAACATGTACTGTACGTGAGTTTTTTTAACTCTCCCTTGACTAAAATGATGAATGAAGAAGAATACGCACTTGTTGGCCAGCTCATCGATGTTCACAGTGATGTGTTTTCCAGCAAGAGGTTCGAAAACAACAATGCTCTGAGGAGTCCCTTTATCTTTATAGCTGTACATGCCAAATCTGTCTGTAACAGTAAAGCACTAGTTAATATTAATATCATTAGAGTGTGGGATATTATCAGCTCCTCTAAAGCGAGCATGATCAGTTACCAGGACTGAGGAGGATCAAGCGTGGGGCGCACACTCCGAAAGCCTTCAGCTGTAGAGGTGGAGTTACCACCAAATGAGAATAATCCTCCACTTTCTTGTTCATTTGGGCAAATGTTTCCTCTGGATTGATGTTAAAACTGATATAAAGAGCAGGATAAGCATTACGGATAATGAGAATGATCTGTATTACAGAATATAAGCCCTTAGTCTCAGTCTGTTCCCTGTAGTTTAAACATTTAAAATGGTCAATTTAAGGCTAATTAAATTATTTAAAGCCTCGATTTGAGAGACAGGAATGACGTGTTCTGGTAGTTTTAGTGCAGGAGGAAACGTGTCACACCTGGAATCAGGTGTAGTGCCATCACAGTCCGTCCAGAGGGGGAAGGACTCAATAAACGGCGGGAGACTGAGCAAAATCTTTTCGACATCAGTGGCTTTTTTCAGCGATGTCTCGTTCAGGTTCAGTTCACTGCAGTTTGGAATCCGACCACCCTCTGAAAAACAGAATGATTATACACAAGTGTTGTCATGGGGTAGACTGAGTTTACTCAGCTCGATTCTCTGCGTTTCGGCTGAACTATCTCATTTACAGTGGTGGCCAAAATTATTAGAACACCTGACAGATCTGAAAATATTGACCTTTTTTTGCCTCCAAAACTTAATTTCATAATGTTCATGACACATGCAGATGGTTGCTCTGAGCACAACAAACATCAGATGAAGTGAGTCAAACAGCATAAACAATCAGATGAAAAGACTTTTACCTCTAATCACATCCAGCACATCCATTCTCTCAAAGACTTCCGGCACGCCTGGTACACGCACCGGCTCACAAAAACGCTGATTTGTTGACGGTGCCTTCATGGAAATTTCAGTATAGTTTTCATGCTCTGTGCTCATATCCTGCAGGGAGAAATACTGAGTTTGTTGAAATATTGGTATGAATTAAACAACAATCGATTGGGTGAATATATGGAAGACACTAAAATTTGTCATTGTTGTAAACTTGAAATGCTTCATTTTGTGTTGCATGACCTTTTAACCCCAACCGTAAAACACCTGTGCATTACTCAATGCAGTTATACCTTTGCTTGAGACATGAGGTAGGCCCAGCAGACTGGGGCATACTCAAACACATCCATGTCCTCAATTATCCTGTCATCGGATCTTTGTGTATGGCTGGGTAACAACTCTCGGAAGAGATAGTAAAGTCCTTCTACTAGAGCAATCTGCAAGTATAGGCAAAATAACAAATTAAGACATTATATGCTGTACATATATAGCATATTAACAGAAAAAAAAAATATTTATGTTAATTTGTACCTTCTGGACCCGTGTACCAGTGACGTTTTGGCACATAACCTGAAACAAGATCTGGGCTAAGGCATTGCATCCACTGATTTTCCGAATGTATGCAATCACTTCCTTGAACTCATCTCCTCCATCTTCAATTCTCTAGATGTTCAGAATTAGTGAAAGCATGGCATCAGATTTCCATTTGAGCAACAAAAAAGAGCCTATTCATGATACATAAGTAGGCCTAACTATTATAGCCTAATGTGATTTATTGTAGTTTATCGGTTTATGAACCGTGTATCAGGTTAGTATATTAGAGAGGAGAGTTTGATGTGCTATAGAAGTATGGTGGCTGAGAGAGCTCAATGCTCTGCAGCTTAAGAAAACACACGCAAAGCAAATTAAGAAAACATATTCAATCAGTTTGACAACACATGTCAAAAATACACACAACGCAACTAGGGGTGTAACAATACATCAATCTAATGTCTAACGATCCGATGCATCGATGCAATGCGTAAAAAAATCGATACCTGTGGGCTATTTATAGAGGCACCTTTGTTTTAACACTCTCCACATTTTCACACAATATCAGTCAATGCATTATCGCCAACGCGTGCATTCTCATTTAAACTACCTTTCAGAACTTGTGAAAGAAACTCGGGAGAGTTGATGGAACTGTCACTGAAAGAATATGGTCAATAAACTGACGCTGTGACTCTGTGTTGCTTCAAGCGCGTCATTCTGCACACGGGATAGTGCTTTGTGCTGCTCTTTATTAGAGCCTTTATAATACGTTTGCACAATGAAAGAATATTAAAGGATTAGTTCACTTTCAAATCAAAATTTCCTGATAATTTACTCACCCCCATGTCATCCAAGATGTTCATGTCTTTCTTTCTTCAGTCTAAAAGAAATGAAGGTTTTTGATGAAAACATTCCAGGATTTTTCTCCATATAGTGGACTTCAATGGAGCCCTACGGAAGAGGATTAGGGCCAAGCAATAATAAAAAAAATAAAGCCATCTCGAGATTAAAGTTGTTAAATTTCGAGAAAAAACTCGTTAAATTTCGAGAAAAAAGTCGAGATAAAATGTTGAGAATAAAGTCATTAAATGAACTAATTTATTCTCGTAATTTAACGACTTTTTTCTCGTAATTTAATGACTTTATTCTCGTAATTTAATGACTTTATTCTCAACATTTTATCTCGACTTTTTTCTCGAAATTTAACGAGTTTGATCTCATAATTTAACGACTTTTTTCTCGTAATTTAACGAGTTTATTCTCAACATTTTATCTCGACTTTTTTCTCGTAATTTAACAAGTTTATTCTCGTAATTTAATGACTTTATTCTCGTAATTTAATGACTTTATTCTCGTAATTTAATGACTTTATTCTCAACATTTTATCTCGACTTTTTTCTCGAAATTTAACGACTTTTTTCTCGTAATTTAACGAGTTCATTCTCAACATTTTATTTCGACTTTTTTCTCGTAATTTAACAACTTTTTTCTCGTAATTTAACGAGTTTATTCTCAACATTTTATCTCAACTTTTTTCTCGAAATTTAACTACTTTTTTCTCATAATTTAACGAGTTTATTCTCAACATTTTATCTCGACTTTTTTCTCGTAATTTAACAACTTTTTTCTCGTAATTTAACGAGTTTATTCTCAACATTTTATCTCGACTTTTTTCTCGAAATTTAACTACTTTTTTCTCGTAATTTAACGAGTTTATTCTCAACATTTTATCTCGACTTTTTTCTCGAAATTTAACGACTTTCTCATAATTTAACGAGTTTATTCTCAACATTTTATTTCGACTTTTTTCTCGTAATTCAACGAGTTTATTTTCAACATTTTATCTCGACATTTTTCCCGAAATTTAACGACTTTCTCGTAATTTAACGAGTTTATTCTCAACATTTTATCTCGACTTTTTTCTCGAAATTTAACGACTTTCTCGTAATTTAACGAGTTTATTCTCAACATTTTATTTCGACTTTTTTCTCGTAATTTAACGAGTTTATTCTCAACATTTTATCTCGACTTTTTTCTCGAAATTTAACGAGTTTATTCTCAACATTTTATCTCGACTTTTTTCTCGAAATTTAACGACTTTCTCGTAATTTAACGAGTTTATTCTCAACATTTTATTTCGACTTTTTTCTCGTAATTTAACGAGTTTATTCTCAACATTTTATCTCGACTTTTTTCTCGAAATTTAACGAGTTTATTCTCAACATTTTATCTCGACTTTTTTCTCGTAATTTAACAACTTTTTTCTCGTAATTTAACGAGTTTATTCTCAACATTTTATCTCGACTTTTTTCTCGAAATTTAACTACTTTTTTCTCGTAATTTAACGAGTTTATTCTCAACATTTTATCTCGACTTTTTTCTCGAAATTTAACTACTTTTTTCTCGTAATTTAACGAGTTTATTCTCAACATTTTATCTCGACTTTTTTCTCGAAATTTAACGACTTTCTCATAATTTAACGAGTTTATTCTCAACATTTTATTTCGACTTTTTTCTCGTAATTCAACGAGTTTATTTTCAACATTTTATCTCGACATTTTTCTCGAAATTTAACGACTTTCTCGTAATTTAACGAGTTTATTCTCAACATTTTATCTCGACTTTTTTCTCGAAATTTAACGACTTTCTCGTAATTTAACGAGTTTATTCTCAACATTTTATTTCGACTTTTTTCTCGTAATTTAACGAGTTTATTCTCAACATTTTATCTCGACTTTTTTCTCGAAATTTAACGAGTTTATTCTCAACATTTTATCTCGACTTTTTTCTCGAAATTTAACGACTTTCTCGTAATTTAACGAGTTTATTCTCAACATTTTATTTCGACTTTTTTCTCGTAATTTAACGAGTTTATTCTCAACATTTTATCTCGACTTTTTTCTCGAAATTTAACGAGTTTATTCTCAACATTTTATCTCGACATTTTTCTCGAAATTTAACGACTTTTTTCTCGTAATTTAACGAGTTTATTCTCAACATTTTATCTCGACTTTTTTCTCGAAATTTAACGAGTTTATTCTCAACATTTTATCTCGACATTTTTCTCGTAATTTAACGAGTTTTTTCTCGTAATTTAACAAGTTTATTCTCAACATTTTATCTCGACTTTTTTCTCGAAATTTAACGAGTTTTTTCTCGTAATTTAACGAGTTTATTCTCGTAATTTAACGAGTTTATTCTCGTAATTTAACTAGTTTATTCTCAACATTTTATTTTGACTTTTTTCTCGTAATTTAATGAATTTTTTCTCGTAATTTAACTAGTTTATTCTCAACATTTTATTTTGACTTTTTTCTCGAAATTTAACGAGTTTTTTCTCGTAATTTAACAACTTTAATCTCGAGATGGTTTTATTTTTTATTATTGCTTGGCCCTAATCCTCTTCCGTAGAGCCCAAACGGTTGAAGGTCAAAATTACAGTTTCAGTGCAGCTTCAAAACGTTCTACACGATCCCAGACGAGGAATAAGAGTCTTATCTAGAGAAACCATCACTCATTTTCTAAATTTTTTTTTAAATTATATAAATTTTAACCATAAATGCTCATCTCAAACTAGCTCTCTTCTTCTTCTTCTCTATTAGAATTGTGGCAGTGTAGACACTGCTAAGTGTATTACTGCCCTCCACAGGTTAAAGTTTGAACTAATTGTTATATACTTTATGACAATTTAGTTCAAACTTTGACCTGTGGAGGGCAGTAATGGAGGGCTGGAATTCAAATAGAGAAGAAGAAGAGAGATAGTTCACGGTGAGCATTTATGGTTTAAACATATAATTAAAAAAAGAAATACAAAAAAATACAAAATGAGTGATGATTTCTCTAGATAAGACCCTTATTCCTCATCTGGGATCGCTGTAAACTGTAATTTTGACCTTCAACCGTTTGGGCTCCATT
Organism: Ancherythroculter nigrocauda; assembly: GCA_036281575.1. Lineage (NCBI taxonomy): Eukaryota > Metazoa > Chordata > Actinopteri > Cypriniformes > Xenocyprididae > Ancherythroculter > Ancherythroculter nigrocauda. Next base: position 81,371,974 of record VTFQ01000001.1, on the reverse strand, counting down.
GAAGTCCACTATATGGAGAAAAATCCTGGAATGTTTTCATCAAAAACCTTCATTTCTTTTCGACTGAAGAAAGAAAGACATGAACATATTGGATGACATGGGGGTGAGTAAATTATCAGGACATTTTAATTTGAAAGTGAACTAATCCTTTAATAGCCTGTCTTGTTTTGTCCTACCTATAATATGTTGTTGCTTCATTAAAAACCTGCGCTATACATTTAAAGGAAATGTCTGTGTGTGTGTGTGTGTGTGTGTATATGTATTCCTTGTTTATCAGTTTTTTGACATTACACATTTTAGCACAGAACTAAAATACTTTCTTGACTGTTGTCATGTCATAAGCTGTCATTAGATTACTGTGTGAATTTTTTTATTTGTGGATGTCCCAATCAGGGTTCAGGATGTGAAATTTTGTTTGTTATATATTTTGGTTGCAGTTGTGAGTTAATAAAGATTTAACTGGTTGTGTAAAATAGGCTCAAAATATCGAAATATTGATTGAATCGAATCGTATCATAATCATATCACAGAACTTTTTGATGTATCGGAAAATATCGAATCGCTGGCTATGAGAATCGATATTGTATCAAATTGTGATGAACTGTCCGATTTACACCCCTAAATGCAACCAAATACAGAAAGATATGTTGTTTCTGACAGAGGGAATTTCAAAAGAGTGCTAACTGTTTACGAATGTTGTGTTTTATGTCTTTCTCTCTCTCCCTGTCTGATGTTTTCAAAGCTAATCTACAAATGTTGTGAGAATCAACTTGGGAATGACGAGTCTTTCTGCAGTCAAGGTCAGTCAGGCTGGGAAGAAGCTGAGGGAGTTCGATAAGATGTTTCAAATTAAAAATATTTACACATCACAGGTGGGAACAACTAGTATGAAATGCCCATGACTATTATGGGATGTCGATGTAACCAGAAAATGTACTTATATGATGAAAGGAAGTAGGAGGCTAGAAACCACAAATTATAGAAACCTGCTGCAAATACTTACAACACAACCAAATCCAGAAACACACGTGCTGTCAAACTTTAATTTTTGTATTCGCATGTTTTTTTTCAGTTGCAACATGTTGAGCTCTCCCAGCCACCATACACAAGTGGTAATCATCATCAAAAGACGCTTGACTTCGTCCACTCTTTTCAAAATCCTACTGAAATGCTTTGAAATGCAGAGAATTATTTATTTTGTTGTGTCAAGCAAACATTTTGAATGTGATCATCGTTTAATATTGAAAAAAACGTAAAGAGATTAATCACTTACGATGACATTCAAGACAGAGAAAAAAGCACTGAGGCCCTTCTCTGTTTGTTTCACGGATGGTGTGATATCACTTTGGCAGAATTTATTCATCTCCGGTACTTCACCATGAAATGAAGACAAAGAGAACTGTAGCACCGTGTCCTCACGGATTCCCAGATTATACAGTATTTCACCGACATTCCAGTCATAGTCCCTATAAAAGAGACAAACAATAAGTGTTGATTAAATTTAGTAAGATTTAACCAAAGATATTGCATTTAGAATATTTCATATTAAACTGAAGGAAATTACTTAAGGTGAAGCACATGTGAAGGTATTCCACTCTCAAGTGACAGCCGTCCTCTCAAGTCAGTCAATGTGTCACAGTCCAAGTTCACACGGATGTCATACCTGCCCTGTTTAAGAAAATAATTATATGTGTGTGTGTGCTGTCCATACCTACATTCATATACACATGCAATCAGAATTATTCAACCCCACAGAGACTGAAATAATTCACAAATGTAAGCTTTTCTAAAGATTAAGCCTTTTAATAAGTCTAACAACGCTTAATTTGTTACACATGCATACATTTTGCTCATGCATGTGCTGAAGTGGAGTAGAAAATAAGAGCTTTTGTATATGGCTGGCTAGAGCCAATTATTTTAGCCTTTTTTTTACCTTTAGCATCACATGACAGAAGACAGTGTTTGGGCCTTCGTTTCTTATGCAGTCTTGCTGCTGGGAGTCTGTGGCGGTTCCTCTTAAATTTTCTTTTGGTGTAAATATGGCATACAGTTCACTGCCATTGTCAATGTGCCTGTCTTTCAGAGACCCTGTGAGAATGGACAGAAATGCAAAGACAATTTCAGTTTCTTTAAATGGAGAAAATCAGAGCTGTGTGAACATCCTGAAGAGAGATATCAATGATTAATCAATGACGTAGATTACTACATAAAGTATACTTTAAAATACTCTTGAAGTTTACTTAAGTATATTCAAATGAACTTGAAGTATTATATTTTGTAGGGTTGGCTCGCCACTTCTGATCAGATTACCGAAAGTCTGTTTTAATTCCAGGTGCAACTAATATACCATTTCAAAACTACTTGGGACTAAAGTGGCCCACTTTTTAGTATACTTTAAGTGTAACAGTAGTAAACTTTGAGTACACAACTTAAGTTTTTTGTTTGTCCTGCAACTGTACTTATAGTTATAGTGAGAGTTTACTAGTCAAACGCTTGTAGCACATTTATGAAAGTACACTTTGAAGTATACTCTCAGTAAACTGCTAGTTTAGTCGTTTTATACTGTAACTAACTATACTTGCAAGTTTTAAATTAAATCTAATAATACAAAACATATTTCACATTTTATTATTGGCATGTTTTTAAAGAAATTATCCAAGATATTAGAACAAAGCTGACAGATATAAGCTGGCTAACAGGCTAGTAGTATGGTAAGCTTGTAAAATAAAAAGATAAATAATTAATTTAACAATTTATAGCTTATTTGCTTATTAATCAATATAAACAAATTTAGGGCAGTTAAATTTGCAGACGACGCAGTCAAATTTACAGACGACGTACAGTATATCATAAGAGGAATGAAGAAACTAGCAATCTCAAATGTAATCATATGCATATGTAAAATCACATGATGAATCATTTGTTTTGAATTGAGCGCCAGTCATGTGATTTCAGCAAACGAGGCTTCATTACGTCATAAATGTTCCAAAATTTCAATAGATCACATGACTTCGGCAGTTTGATACTCGCTCCAAACCACTGATTCGAAACAAGATTCCAAAAGTCGTTATTTTGTTTTTTTGGCGCACCAAAAATATTCTCGTGGCTTTATAATATTAATATTGAACCACTGTACTCACATGAACTGATTTAAATATGTTTTTAGTACATTAATGGATCTTGAGAGAGGAAATGTCATTGCTGGCTATGCAGGCCTCACTGAGCCATCGGATTTCATCAAAAATATCTTAATTTATGTTCTGAAGATGAAAGAAGGTCTTACGGGTGTGGAACGATATGAGGGAGAGTAATTAATGACATTATTTTCATTTTTGGGTGAACTAACCCTTTAAGCATTTTTGGTATTAACGATTCTTTAATTAATTGATTGATTACTGATTTTAATAGAAATTCACTATTCATGAAAATTGACATCCATAATTCTAAAATGTTTCATTTAAATCATGTGATTGTTACAAATATGAAGCATTAAAATAAATCAAATTGGTAAAGTACAGAAAGTTTCTTATTTCAGTGCATACGGTGTTACAGCAGCAGATTACTAATGTATGAAAGTATCAATAAACACGAACATGTGTTGAAGAATGGGTCATCTGTCAAAGGCATTCCCTCGGCGGTGAACAGACACACAGTCATGTCGTCACCGATGTTCTCGCCAATGCCAATCCTCAGAAGAAGATCCTCCACCGTGTTTTGAAACGGGTCCATATCTGTGCAAAAACACTCTTTTAGGATATCACACAAAAAGGTCATAATTGTCTCTCAAGTTTCAGGGACTTACCATGCATTTCTTTGCGCCCTTGGCATTTTGGAAACGAGTAATAGAGGGAATATGCCTGCAGTGATTTCCTCAACGGTTCCTCATGGGCAGGAGCTGAACCAAGTCTCTGAATCTCCTCTATCATGTTTCTGAATTTGTTCTTCTGAACTTGATTAAACTCTTGGGAGACACCAAGCAGAAGACGTAATTTAATAATTAAAGGCATATAATAACTTTATTAATAAAAACACATAGAAATGAATTTTTCTGCTCATAAATATTACCCATGTTGTCCAAGTCCTCATCAGTTACACCGTCAATGAAATCCTGCACATCCTCAATCCCACGTTCAACAAACTGCTCATAAAACTTCTCCAGTTTGTAGTTTGTTAAAATAGCGAGTACTTCATCCATCTGAAAAGCACATTGAGATTATATGAGTGAATTTTATTTACCGACAGAAAATATCAATGGTATTATTTGGTATTAAAGGACTGCATGTGATGAATGTCAATAACGCAGTAACAGTGTTTACTCATATAGCTTGACTTCTGGAGAATAAATATGCACATGTTTGGTTATTAATTTGATCATTATACAATCAAATTACTCGGGACGTATTATTTTGTAGAACGTTTTTTCTGATTCATTGTACTCTGTTTTTCTCATGCAGGGGTTAAATTGGGATTTGTTACTGTGGTTCCATGAACGAGTAAACACTGTAATAAACACATACTGTACTATATATATATTAGAAATTATAATACTGCAGTGCATAAATACTACACATAACAAACTGTGATATTATTTAATGAATATGTAATTTTGGTGATCAAAGATGAGTTTTAAGGGATACAATTATTGACTACAGACTTTAACTCATACCATAACAGTATGTGTCTTATAGATAGTATAGAAATAGTATAGATAGTATAGAAATCTTAAAATATGTATTTTCTTCAAAAGGCAAATAAAATTGTATCATATTTTAAATGGACGGCAATATATTTAATCATGTCTGGTAAATTTTGGGAGTCTAAAAAAGATAAATAAACATTAAATATTTAACATTAAATAACTACAGAAAACTATACTGTCAGTACAACATCACTGTAAAAAAAATATGTGCCATCTAATTAAAAATATATATGGTAACAATATTACACGTGATATTTTTGAGTAGTTTTTTGATTTAGATTTGATTTATTTAATGGAATCTACCTGAATACATCATGTAAAAACTCCTAAATCATTTAGTTTGACACAATGAATTTAATTTTTTTAGTGAAATATATATATATATTTATTTTAAGTTGCCTCTTAAATGCATGTTATTTTAAAAGAAAAGACAAACAAAGCAGGAGACGGTGATAACAACTAGTATATCATGCAGAGAAATCACCAGTGACAATTTTCATGAAAAATGCATTTTACAAAATGGCTGCTGCAAGGTATCAATCCACATGTTGTCAATCATGGTATATTCACTAAATTAAGTCATTTAATCCATTTGTATTCTAGTTTTTTAAACAATAAAGTCGGTCACACCAGTGACTTCAACTATAAGCTTCATATGAAATTATGATTTTCTGATTAAAATTTCTGATAACTGAAAAGAGACAGTGGACTTTCTTCATTGATATTCAAGAAAAAGTAAGTCAAGTGATGTCATCAGTGTGATTTTTATTTCTGTTATATGCTAACACCAGTGACACAGCTCCGGCGGACCACTACTTTCATCACGCTGCCAAATATCATGTGATTTCATCATCGTTTAGATCCGGAAAGCAGTTTTTTGAGTACGGTAAATAAATTGCTGAAGTGTTGTGTTTCTCGTTTCATGTGTCACAATAATGATCAATCTACAGGTTATTTGGTGCTGTAACACATCCTGAGGTTTGCCTTGTCAGAATTTATCAGTATGAAAGTAAATCAGGATTAAATATCAGGAGTTCCTGTCGGGACGTAAGTAACACTTGTTTCACTGCTAATGTGGCTTTCTCTGCGTTACAGCATTTATTAAAACATGTTCATGTCGTATTATACTAGCAGAATATGCCAAAGGTGAGGGTCAGAAACACAGACAGAGGTTTATGATTTATGAGAGGGCGTTTCTGGACACATCTGTTGCTGATTTCTGTATGTCACCATTTATTCACTCAATCTGTTTACATTTAGTTTTTAGCCATACCTTTGCTTTTTCACACCCACCTATGAATTTGCAGTGTTTCTATTCAGATGTTTTTATGCATATTTTGAATTTATGACTACTGTTACATTATGTTGAGAATTTATATTATGGTAATTTAATTTAATTTAATTTTCATATTGTTCATACTGTTGAAAAAATGTTTTATAAAATAAACTGACATTACCAAAAAATATATTTTAAACAATTCAAGTTTGTACTGTGGGGTTACTTTTACAAACATTTGATGAAACTGAAATTCTCAATTTAAAATGAAAATGTAATTTAATATTTTTTTGCAAAGATAAAGGACAAAATATATATTTACAAGATCATCAGTTATATTTAATAAAAACAAGACTAACACAAAACAATTACAAAGCTTGTATTGTTTTGTTACTTTTGACCCACCTGACGAAAGTCGAAAGTAACAATGTGCAATTTATGTTCAAAGTGAAATTATACTGAAGCTCCCAGACAGCAACATAGTGTGGCCCAGATCCAGCCCACATCTGGTACATGTAGATTACAAGCGGACCAGATCTGGCCCGACACTATGTTACTGTCAGGGCTGGTATTGATAAACCACACTTGTGAGTTATTGACCACAGCAAAATATATCGCTGTCTAAAACATTATATTTTAAAATTAAATGTTTGTGAAAAATGGTACTTTCGTCCCTGCTCTCTCCTATATTTAATAGTTATGTATACTATACTGTATTTTAAATGTTAGAAAAACCTGTTTGTGACCTCAAAATAAAGCACTTTCCCTCTTCTTATAATTAATTCTTATAATTAATTAAAAAAACAAATACTGCCACACTGATGCTCAAGAAGGTGTTCAAATAACATACTGTTTCATTTTAGAACATAAAGAAAGTGTAATCCTAAAGTGCTTTTCAAGTGTCATATTTCTGTAAAGGCTAGAAACAGAAAAAAAATGTCATTTCTGTATAAGTGTTCACCAGGATTTAAAGAAATTAAATTTGCGATTTTTCGACGAAATCATAAAGGCGATTAAACACGATTTCTGGCTGCATGGCTGCATCTTTGATAAGTTTGTGAGGAACACTGTAGTGCAATCGTTTGTTTTATTCGTGTCTCCCCTATTAAATCCAGTCATTCAGCAGCTCTTTCGTATTTTTACTCTTCGACAGCGATGATGCCATAGAAATATACAGAGTTAAGTGACCCCAGAAACGGATGGCAGCACGTGTTTCTCTGCAGAATAAGGTCTACAGAAACACTCAGGTTTCTGAGAAGAGCGAAAGTACTCTTACCGTTGTCTCTATTGGAGCTGCCATCTCGGTTCTGTGTGATTTTCTGGACACCCCCAGCTCTCCTCCCTGTTACTCCGCAGACAGACCCATCCAGATGAACAAGCGTTTCGATGAAGCTCCTCCTTCCGAAACACTAAACGTGCTGTGATTGGTTAGCTGGCCCAGCGTGCTTTGATTGGCAGCGCTTACGTGTTCGGGGAAATGTCCCGCCCCTTCATAACAGCGAGGAATACCCTGCCCAAATAACAGCGTTGTTTCAACTGCTTTCAGTTGAAACTAGCTAAAACTGGTAGCTAAAAGTCACTAGATGACATCCAGGGCTTGACATTAACTTTTTTTGCTCACCAGCCACTGTGGCTAGTGGTTTTCCAAAGTTACTAACCACTCACTGGCCATAATTTTGCTGACGGGAAATTACATTTTATATGATTTAAGTTGACTTTTGCATGCTAAAATTACTTGATTTTGAGTCATTTTACTTGATTAGCTAAATTTAAAATGTTCAAATGCAGACTGACCACCCAAATCAAGACTACTATATCAGCTGGTGTGCAGGTCTTCTCAAAATCTTTGATTCAGAATACACACTTCATTTCAAAGCGGAGCTGTTATGTCTGCAGAGGCAACAACTGCCTGTCCTTGTTTTTCAGCTAGTATTTATACTATGTGATATGAGCCGAGGCCAAGTTATGTGATCATATTTACCTCATTCTTCTAAACTAAAATATAATTTTCCATACTCATAGACACATTAGTTACGATTCAAATATCTTATGTGTACAGCAAACTTCTTCTTGGAAGCACATGTACAAGCCTCATGCTCCTCATATGATTATAATTGTAAAGTAAAACACATCATATCATGCTATATTACACTCAATTTTACCATAATAAAATCTTCTACATTGGCGGGTGTTAATGTCAAGCCCTGATGACATCATGATGGCAAATTCATTGATCTATATAAATATGAATAGAGATCAGTGGGCAAAATAACATTCTAGAAGAAGTTGCTAGATTTGTCCCTAAACTTTTGAAGAAAGTCTCAAAAGGTGCGGGGAAGTCACCAAATCTAGTGACAAAATCCATAAATTTACAACACTGCCAAATACCCACACTTGTTGTCTTGGCCACTTGAGAGCGCATGCATGCGACAGGAAGTAAGTGCGCAAGACTGTCCCGTGTCTTAAAAATGCCAAAGTGTAGTGCCCTTAAAGCGCACGACTAAACCCACACCATCTCGAATCCCGCTTCGGAGCGTATCCCATCATGCATTATGTTTGGGAACTCCCATGCCCTGAATTCACGAGATGTCAATTAGCCTTTTGCACAAGAATCAGAAATCACGTGACGCAGGGTAAAGTTAGTTCCGCTATGAGCTTAATATCCTCTTTTCTCAAATATCGCTTTCCTGTTTTGTCTGTTTTCCAAGTTGCTGTTGCATAATCTACAAAGAAATTAATTTCTGCTTGTTTGTAGCGTGTACGTCCACTCAGACCATTTCTCGAATTTACCAGCGGGTTGTTTTTATTTCACCAGCTGTCAAACAGTACAGGCTCTCATGACTTTATATCCCGCATTGAAGGATATATTGGGAGTTTATTTTTTTATATATGAGTAAGTTATATAAATAATGTTGGCCGTACAGTGATACGAGCAGGGGAATTATTGAATGAGTAGCATTGTCGTGAGTTTAATACGCTTAAAATATAGCATGCATTAATCTCATAGCATTACATTCCGCATTCAAGCATATGTACACATATTTTACCAGGGGTGAAACATACTTCTCCAGGAGCAGACAAAATATGTTATGAAATGATAAAATATCTCTGAATGAGATTTTAGAGTTTTTTTTTAACAAGATATGAGCCCACAAGGAAGTGTGTAGCCCACTATTATTTAATATAATGATAAATGACATATAATTGGACAAAGATTGGTAAATCTTTATATACGGATGATGGTGCCTTGTGGAAAAGGGGATGCAATATAGCGTATGTGTAGATAGCAGTTAATGAAGTGGAAAAATGGGTAAATAATTGGAGTTTTAGGGTGTCAGTAGAAATAAACGAAAGAAATATCAAAGTGGGGATTGAAAGAAGGGTATATGGAAAAAACAGAAGGCACTGTGTTATGACCAGGCTCCATTTAGGACACTCAAACATTAATTATTCACTGCATATGATGAAAAATTGCTGTGGAAACTCAGAAAGAAACAGCAATACAGTTAAGAATATATTTCAGAATGCACAGAAACAGTAAGAGTGTATAATTTTCTTCTAAAATATTTAATACAGATTTGATTAGTAAGAATTTGGTATTTTTTTTATCACTTTCGTTCATTGGGGATTCACACTCCATCCGGTAGGGGGCGGAAATGCGCCTTAAGCTGGTTTACAAACCGCTAAAAACACAGAAGAAGAAGCGTCGGCGTCGAGTCGTCTGAGGTGAGTCGAGAAGTTTTTCTCATATTTAACACGATCATCAAACACTCTTTATGCAGTTTGATCAAGCGACAGGCTCATTTCTGTGTTGTTTTCATCGAGCACAGCGATACTTGAGCGTCTTTCCTGTCGTCTTCCTGCTGAAATAAACATTTAGTGCAGCATGTGAGGAAAATATGATGAATTCATTCAGACCTGAGCGATTTTGTGTTCGTTTGTGTGATTGTTTCATGTTTTATAGTGATAATAACTGTTACTGAATGTCAAAGTTTGAGATCTGTGAGGAAAATATGATGAATTCATTCAGACCTGAGCGATTTTGTGTTCGTTTGTGTGATTGTTTCATGTTTTATAGTGATAATAACTGTTACTGAATGTCAAAGTTTGAGATCTGTGAGGAAAATATGATGAATTCATTCAGTCCTGAGCGATTTTGTGTTCATTTGTGTGATTGTTTCATGTTTTATAGTGATAATAACTGTTACTGAATGTCAAAGTTTGAGATCTGTGAGGAAAATATGATGAATTCATTCAGACCTGAGCGATTTTGTGTTCGTTTGTGTGATTGTTTCATGTTTTATAGTGATAATAACTGTTACTGAATGTCAAAGTTTGAGATCTGTGAGGAAAATATGATGAATTCATTCAGACCTGAGCGATTTTGTGTTCGTTTGTGTGATTGTTTCATGTTTTATAGTGATAATAACTGTTACTGAATGTCAAAGTTTGAGATCTGTGAGGAAAATATGATGAATTCATTCAGACCTGAGCGATTTTGTGTTCGTTTGTGTGATTGTTTCATGTTTTATAGTGATAATAACTGTTACTGAATGTCAAAGTTTGAGATCTGTGAGGAAAATATGATGAATTCATTCAGACCTGAGCGATTTTGTGTTCGTTTGTGTGATTGTTTCATGTTTTATAGTAATAATAACTGTTACTGAATGTCAAAGTTTGAGATCTGTGAGGAAAATATGATGAATTCATTCAGACCTGAGCGATTTTGTGTTCGTTTGTGTGATTGTTTCATGTTTTATAGTGATAATAACTGTTACTGAATGTCAAAGTTTGAGATCTGTGAGGAAAATATGATGAATTCATTCAGACCTGAGTGATTTTGTGTTCGTTTGTGTGATTGTTTCATGTTTTATAGTGATAATAACTGTTACTGAATGTCAAAGTTTGAGATCTGTGAGGAAAATATGTTGAATTCATTCAGACCTGAGCGATTTTGTGTTCGTTTGTGTGATTGTTTCATGTTTTATAGTGATAATAACTGTTACTGAATGTCAAAGTTTGAGATCTGTGAGGAAAATATGATGAATTCATTCAGACCTGAGCGATTTTGTGTTCGTTTGTGTGATTGTTTCATGTTTTATAGTGATAATAACTGTTACTGAATGTCAAAGTTTGAGATCTGTGAGAAAAATATGTTGAATTCATTCAGACCTGAGCGATTTTGTGTTCGTTTGTGTGATTGTTTCATGTTTTATAGTGATAATAACTGTTACTGAATGTCAAAGTTTGAGATCTGTGAGGAAAATATGTTGAATTCATTCAGACCTGAGCGATTTTGTGTTCGTTTGTGTGATTGTTTCATGTTTTATAGTGATAATAACTGTTACTGAATGTCAAAGTTTGAGATCTGTGAGGAAAATATGTTGAATTCATTCAGACCTGAGTGATCATAACACTATCATACACAGTATTGTGTTAAAGGCACAATATGTAAAAATTGCAATCAAGGATTTTTTTTTTTTAACTCAAGTATTCAAATTTAATCTTGGAATCGAGACAGTCCTAATTATGAAATTGTGATATTGTTGTTGTACCTGTACATTTTGCAACCCTAGCCTCAACAGACTGAGGGTATTTGTTGGTTACAAATGTACATTTTGTCTGTGTTCATGCTTTCCACTTTTTTTTTTTTTTTTTTTTTCTTTTTTCTGGCCATTATTTATATTTTAAGACATTTCATTTGTAACAGACTTAGGAGCTGTGCGTGTAAACTAGGGATGGGCATTTCAAGCAAAAATAATATTCGAAAATCGCTGGGAATTATTTGATTATTATTCGAAAATAGCACCCCTCCCCCCGCACGCACGCATGCATACACAAACAGAGAGAGGGAGAGACCATTCACGCTTTCAATCTGTATGATATTGATAAACTGTTTAATTCATTAGAGAATATGCTGTCTTAACTCAAGCCATATAATGATTGTAATGTGCTAAAACATTAATGTTCGTTAATATAAGTGAAAGTAAAATCTGCACGGCAATTCATAAAGGTGCGAAGCAGAGCGAGCGTTTTCAATTAATTCCTACGTTGAGCTTCAGTATTTTAATTGATTCTCATTTTTACGAACTGATATGGATTCGTAAATCCCAAGAATCGATTAGTCTAGTCTGTTTTCAGTTGATGAATGAGCAGAATATGTAGCGCCTCCCATCCAATAAATCACAATAATCTTTGTGCTTTGTTACTTTTGATATGAGCAAAGTCTCAGATTTCAAATGACGTCCATCTTATTATGAGATTCAGAAAATAAACACCGTTTTGGCGCTGTTTAATGTGGCGTGACGGATCGCTTTAGCGTCTCAGTTAAAGAGAAGCATGTGATCATCCTCTCCTCCGCTTTAATACCAGTTACAGCGAAATAAACATGAACATCTGAAGGTATGTTAAAATATACAGTACAACTTACTGAAATCCGTATCATGTCTCGTGTAATCGCTCAATCAGTGCTTCAACCTCGGAAAGACGTCAATAAAACAGCTTCAACAGTGCTTCCCACACATAGACTTTACTTGGGCGGGCTGCCCAGGATTAATAACGGCCGCCCAAGTATATTGGAGACACATTTTTGCTTTTATTATATTTATCCTCTTATACTTTTATATCCGCCCAAGATAATGAAACCATCCGCGATCGATTAACTAGTCGTTTCGTACCTGCTCGTTATATGTGCGTCAGAACTGTTTACTCCCGCTAACATTCCCACAGGCGCTGCATTTTGCAAAGTCACAAGGGGGCGCTGTTGCGCGTTCTATAAGCTTGCACAAAACTGCTTCAAAGTGATTCTCAATCAATGAAAAGCGCAGATTTATGCCAAGCGATTGCTAATGAACTCAAGTTGATGAATTATTACAATGTCTACTTCATGGCCTTTATATAAAACATTTTATACGTTGTAAGAATCTGAAGGATCAGCCTGAAATAGTACAGACATTTCAAAATAAGAGTCCCGGTGTATTTCGGGCTTGTTTATAATTAAAAGTCACACGCTAAGTTTTTTTCTTTTTCTTTTGGGCATTATTGGTATTTTGGTTACACAATAAATTATATTTAATTTGATTTTCATTTAATTCATAGTAAATTATTGTAGTCTCCCCCACAGGAAGAAAAGACTAAGAACATTATTTGACACACATATTATTCATTATATAAATTTTACTAGTAAAATCTGTGTCCCATTCACTGAGAGAGATAATATGACCACAAAGAAAACATAGGAAAAGGAGAACCATTTAAATGCTGTAATTTTTGCATAATTTACAATGCATAATAATGCATAATATCAGTATGTAATTAAATGTAATAGTATGCTATGTAATTAAAATTAAATAAAAAATAAAATAAATAATGATAAAAACATTATTTGTTTGTCACATGTAGTAGACCATTTTTGTGCCGTGGGTAATAGGAGGATTTTTCACCCGGCTACCACCGCAAGTATATTTCAAACCTGTGGGAAGCACTGTTCAATGTCACATAACGTCACATTTACCTCAGAAAAACATATTCAGTGACCATAAACTCATTAGTCAGCTAGAAAAGTGAACTCTAGAAAGCAACATTCTGATAAATATAGCTATGCACCGTTTCATATTCATTATAATTCTTCAATATTTAATGCATGTTTGAATAAATCAGTTATGACAGCCGTGATTTAATTGTTTATATTTAAAAAAAAAAACGAATTGGAGTAGAAATATGATTATGTAATTCTAAACTTTATTTATAATAAAAACATCATTGAGTGTAATTTAAGTGTTCGTATATAAGTTCATTTAACCATCAATATTATTATAGTAATACCAACTGACTCTCATGTGTAGTTTACAGCATTAGTTGAGAGATTTTTCCCTCTAGAAAATTTGCCATGTGCTGAAACTGAAATACTACATCCAAAATAATATCAAAATCGTAATCGTATCGAAAGCTTGTGAATAGTAATCGAAGGGAATTACTAACTAAAAACTAAAATATAGCTTTCATGTGGCATTTCAGCTTATAACTTCAAGAAGCATGCATAGCCTAGATCAGGGGTAACCAGACTCGGTCCTGGAGGGCCACTGTCCTGCAGAGTTTCACTCCAACCAGCTGGCCAACACCCTTGGCCTAGATTGTAGGAAATGGCACATTATTACTTAGTGGATTCTCCAGATTGAAATGAGTCCAAGATTAACACAATCCCACGCATCGATCATGAGTTATTCCACATGAAAGAACGGCTTTAAAAATTCCCATCAGGGGGCGCCAATGGATAAACAAAAAAGACTACCTTTGTTCCAAATGCTGTAACTTTTGATTTCTTTATGCAAACACTATGAAATTTGATCCAGATACAGCACAGAGGAACATCACCAAAAAAAATCTGAGTTACCTCTGAGTTATTGTATGTTAAATATAAAATGTATGTAAAATTTCCCTTGAGCAAACTTTTATTTTTTTGTCTTTATCAGCAGTTTACCAGCATGAGAATGTTTAAATTTAGTAATTAATAAAAAAAAAAAAAAAAAAAAAAATTCAAACAATACCAACCTTTTGACTCTCCTTGCTACAGTTTTGGAGTTAAGTCTTTACTTTTTTTGTGTGTCACTCAGAAAAAAACCCTCTGAAAATACCCTTAAGGGGTTAAAGAGGACGGTGAGAACATGAGTGATCCAGAACCCTGCAGAATGAAACACACTGAAGATACTGAAGAACAAAGAGGTTGGTGTTCATTCTTCATTCATTCATGAAAGATTCAAGCACTTCTGCACATTTAGGTCTTAAAGTCCCCTATAGTCACTAATTTTATACCTTAAAACAAGTCTTTGATTATCAAAATGACTTTTTTCGAACTTTTTTCATTACTTGATTTTCACCCCACAGGGTCTTTAACAGCAAACTATGAAATGGGTGCCAAATCTTTTTGGCTTTCCACAAATGGTCATTAAAGGGAGGTTTGACAATTTCACATTGATTGTCAAACTAAATGTTAAGAATTAGAGAGGTGAGGATTTGTTGTGGAGTGAGGGGGAAAATAGCTTATGCTATAGTGTTACTGTTGGTAAAAGTTTTATTTACCGGTATTTAATATACATTTAAATTAATGTAATTGTTTGCAATTATGAGGTCTTTGGAGTAAGATCAATTTATTTTTCATGAGATTACTTTTTGGCTCTACTCTTATTGGCCGGGTTGCATTTCTCCGTGTCATAAACTCTCGGGCGAGGTTTCTGAACTGTAACTTTTTAGGGGTGTTATATTCAAATGATGATTGTTTTCAGCTGCCACATTTATCAATGTCAGGTTGTAACACTTTCCACCTTACAATTACGCTGGGGTGCCAGACAGATATAAATATTCTGTCAAAATGTATTATGTATTTAAGGATTGTCAGTCCAGTCAGAAGGAGAGTGAACAAAGGACACATGTACCTTAATAATGGTCACCTAACATGTATCCATAATTTTTTAAGAGTAAACCAAAGAAGAAGAAAACCCAAATTTTCAGTGTATCCACAATGACAATTCTATCACACCACATATCACCATTCATCAGCAATAAACGCAAGCATAAACAACATCAACAGCAAAACTTGTTCATCTCAATTCCCTTCAGCACAGTTTAAATAGTCTGGATTTTAAATGATTGTTCAAAGAAGAAATAGGGGAAACAGTCAGTCACATGTTCATCATTCATGGCACTTGATTCAACTCAATCCATTGCTTCCACAGTGTTTTAAAGGAGGAGTAACATTTAAAAAACAGTCAAAGTCAGTTTGATTCCACAATAACTGCGCTTGATCATTGTTTTCCAGTTACTCACGCTCCACCGTTTTTGCAAGAGTAAAAGAGTAGCTCCAAATCAGCTCCATCCCGTAGTTTATCTTCAATGATTTAAACTCCATTAACGATGCAATCACTCGGTTGCCAACACCAACAGCTGGTATAATCCATACACAAGCGAATTCATTAAGTAGAGTAAATATCCATTCGCCGACGTTATATACTTTCCGTCGTGATAAAACATTAACACGGCTTCAGTAGAGAGGTGAAACTCCAGAGGAACTGCTCTAACGTTCATTATTATCCCCTCCATTGCTCTTTTCAGCATGTCTAACGCATACGCCATCGTGCATCCAGTATTACCAGACCGGACCAACATAGACGCCATCTTTGTTGTGGCAGCTTTTGGACAATAATTTGTGTCCTTTTAAACTGTGCCATTTACCAGAACATTAACACAAATCCACTTCAAATCCAATTTAATTTGTGCTTATTAAAAATAAGAAAGTGCACTGTCACAAGGTCATTCGTACGATGGGATTGGCGCCATACTAATGTAATCACACATGAACCCTGTCATAAGGTCATTTCTGCACTCGTTTCTCTGTTAGATTGATAAATGACGCCCATTGAGATTACATTATTCTACTCACCCTTCAACCGTCGAACATTTAAAAGTGTAAAAACTTCAACAAGGTACTTTCAACAACCATGAATAACCCCAAACGCGTGATTCTTTCTTTTTTCTTTCTTTTCAGAGCTGATAAAAGTGAAGGAGGAGAGTGAAGAACTGAGTGAAGTGGAGGAGGAACATCATGTCAAACCTGTAGAAAAACCTTCGAGTCGCTCAAAGACTAAAAAGACATTTTTAAAGAAACAAAGAGCCAAGCAAAATTTCACCTGTACTCAGTGTGAAAAGAGTTTATCAACAAAGCAAAGTCTTGAGATTCACATGAGAATCCACACCGGAGAGAAGCCGTTCACATGTGACCAGTGTGAGAAGAGTTTCACAATAAAGCAAAGTCTTGAGTATCACATGAGGATCCACACCGGAGAGAAGCCGTTCACCTGCACTCAGTGTGGGAAGAGTTTCCCATACAAACGTAGTCTTGAGCGTCACATGAGAGTTCATACTGGAGAGAAGCCATTCAAATGTGATCAATGTGAGAAGAGTTTTGCACGAAAAACAAATCTTGATCAACACTTGAGGATCCACACTGGAGAGAAGCCATACACATGTGTTCAATGTGGAAAGAGTTTCGCACTGTCAGGACACCTTAAAGAACACATGAGAGTTCACACTAGAGAGAAGATGCACGTATGTGATCAGTGTGGAAAGAGTTTCATAAGAAAACATCATCTTAAGTGTCACTTGAGAGTTCACACCGGAGAGAGACCGTTCACATGTGATCAGTGCGGGAAGAGCTTTACTCAATCATCACAGCTTCTGAACCACAATAGAGTTCATACTGGAGAGAAGCCTTTCTCATGTGATCCGTGTGGGAAGAGTTTCACCCGATCTGAACAGCTTAAAGGACACAATAGAGTTCACACCGGAGAGAGACCGTTCACATGTGATCAATGCAACAAAACATTTCCTCTGGCATCCACCCTAAAGAAACACATGAAAGTTCATACGAACGTGAAGCCACATTCATGTTTTGTGTGTGGAAAGAGATTTTTAATGCTGTTTAATTTACGTGCACATCAGAAAATTCATACTGGTATAAGAGATCAAGTGTGCTTCGAGTGTGGGAAGACTTTTACTGCAGCAAACGATTTAAAACGGCACAAGAGGATCCACACTGGAGAAAAACCTTACAAGTGTTCGCAGTGTGGCAAGAGATTCGGTCGATCAGGACATCTGAAAACACATGAGAAGATCCACAGCAGAGAGAATCCGTGCAGAAGGAGTTTCGCATTTAAAAGCTAGCTCAAGCCAGGGCTTGAGATTTACGCTTGTCCAGGACAAGTGTTTTTTTTGTTTTGTTTTTTAAAGGGGAAAATTAAAGAGAATTGTACTTCCCTAACCGGACAAGTAGCTTGATTAAAATGTCAGTAACAAAAAATAACTAGGCAATCACCAAAACGAGAGAATGGTTTGGATTTTAATACAAGTTGTAATTGATAGTGGTTTAAGACTGATGCCAACATGGCTGAACCACACTGAATTCTTATGGGAATCAATCAACATCTGCACACTAAAAGAAGTTCACATCCAAGACAACCCACCCCACTGTGTGGAGACAGAAGAGTCCCTCCTCACTATTGATTGCCCACATCTGTTTCCTTACTCACTTTCTCTATCCCTCCTCCTCATCTCCTGAACTAAAGATGCTCAAAACTCACCTAACAAGGTGAACAAGAGCATGAAAGTTCATGTTTGGTATCATTCCGAAGGTCCATGCGCTCATGCGCTTAGATTGTCTGTTTTTAAACGGGTTAATAGTTTAGTTGTCCTCATTCGCACCACATACAAGTATATAAAGTATAAGAGGAGTTCTTTTTTGTACCTAATCTGACCACATTTCATGTCAAATCATACTCATTGCAGGCCTTGCATGATGATCAGTGAACATCTGCAAAAAAAGAGGTTAAAGTAGCACTGAAATCAAAATTAAGAAAGTGTTATAATGTTGATTGTGAGTTGGCATCGCACCAAGAATGACTGACTTCACTGCGTACATAGTGAAATAATGTGGACATGTTCGGTTCTATTGGACAATAAATTCTCTCCAAACTGGAATCATTTTCTCTGCCTGGAATGCATTTCTTCTGTCGGGAACTGGTTGTCGGCCTGCTACAAGCCCTCTAACCCCTCTATCCTCCATCTGTTGGACTGACTGTGAGGTGAGTTAGCACTCCTCTTACCAGTCATCCATATTCGCTTACTGACTGGTTGGGGAGCCTACTTTTCTGTAAGCTTTAGGTACTGTGATTGTTGTGGTTTTGGCTAACGTAGTTTTGCAGATAACTAGCTTTCTCATTGCTATTGCTAAAATGTGCCAACTTTTTTCACTCATCCCACATTTGGTTCTCCTTATTGTTGGAGTAACGGGCACCTGCGCCTTGGCGTTGGCGTTGCGGCGTACAAGCACTGTTGTTCACTTGGCATCATCCGACGCCCGCACTATGTGCATCGTTCAACCTGCAGGATTTTCAATGTGTACCAGTCAACACCTACTGGTATTCCATGTATCTGGTCAAAAAAAGAACTATGAATAAACCGTCCTATCTACAGAGCGACTTTCGTTCACTGCGATCGCTTGTTTATATAAACAGGACAATCTTAAATTACAACACAACTGGAAATAAAGATGTATTGCAAAATCACTTTGCTCTCCTCAACTGCTGCTCCATCTCAGATAACAGTCCTTATCTAAATGAACTAACTATGGACAACAACCTGGATATGCTATTTCTTACTGAAACCTGGCAAACACCGAATTATTTCGTACATCTTAACCTGCTTACACCGGACGGATATCAATACTTGTCTAAACCGCGTTTACATGGGAAAGGGACGGTCTTGCCGTCAACTACCAGAACTCTTTATCCATCACTCTGTTGGATTTCCATATTCCTAAGTCCTTTGAGTACATGGTTCTGAAAATTGGCTCAAGCTGTCCTCTTATAATTATCCTTATTTATAGGCCACCCAAGCAGCAAACTGATCGGAACTTTGTGGACTATTAACTTTAGCTTGTGCTGCATCGTCCCAGGTCATCTTACTTGGTGACTTTAACATTCATGTTGATACTGTCTGCTCTAACTCAATTAAAGACTGTCCTGGACTGCTGTAATCTTACCCAGAATGTTAATTTCCCAAATCTCACTCATGGCCATACACTTGACTTAGTTTGTACATCTGGTGTGAATAACATCAGTAGTCATGCTATTCCTATCTCTGATCACGAGCTTATCACATCCTACTAAAGGTGCTATTCATACTACCATTTCTTATCGTAAAATCAATGATACCAATGTAAATACTTTTGCTGCTTCAGTTGCTTCCTCTGCCCTTTCTGATGTCTCCAATTTCACCTGTCCATCTGTCATATCTGACCTATATCATTCTGCTATTTCTTTATGGCTTAGATGAGCATGCTCCAATTAGGACCATCTGTTCCTTTGTCCCACACCTCCCCTGGTATAATGCTGAGCTTCGTGTTATGAAGGCAAAAGGCAGACAACTTGAACGCCTCTTTAGGAAAACTGGCTTGACTGTCCATTTTCAAATGTTCTCAGAACATATTAGGCATTATAAAACTGCCTTGAATACAGCCCGCTCTTCCTATATTTCAGACATCATCAGTAAAGCTAACAATAGGCCAAAAACACTATTTAGCATGATCAACAAATTAGTCCAGCCACCTAGCCATAGTCCCAGTCAATATGAATGTGATGATTTGTGTGGCTTTTTCTTGCGCCACTTTCAAAATAAATTGGACGCTCTATGTGGGTCTCTTGGCACTGAACCAACCTCTTCTACTTGTGAGCAAGCTCATTCTATTCAACTATTTCATAATTTTACCTTGACTAATCCTGCCTTAATTGCTGAAATAATACAGAACTCTAATTCCTCCTCATGCCAGTTAGATCCTGTGCCCACATTCCTTCTGAAACACTTCTGTCATTTCTGCTTCTATCTCACACTTAGTAAATATGTCCTTTATCTCTGCCACTGTTCCAATTTCACTGAAAACTGCTGCTGTTCTTAAAAAAACAAACCCGGACCCGGCAGATTTCACCAACTATCATGCAATCTCCAATTTACCCTTTATTTCAGAAATAATGGAAAAAGTTGTTGCCAATCAGCTACAGTCTTTTCTAGCTATCAGCGATCAGTTCGATGCATTTCAGTCTGGTTTCCACTCTCATCACAGCACTGAAACTGCTCTAGTTAAGGTTGTCAATGATTACTTTCTGTACTGTCTGTGACAAGCTATTACTCTCCCGCCTTTCAGAGATCGGTGTCTCAGGTGCTGCACTATCCTGGTTCTCTTCTGGTTATCTCACTGATAGACAGTACTACATCTCCATGCATAATCATAAATCTCCCACCACTTTACTCAGTCAGGGTGTTCCCCAGGGCTCTGTTCTCGGACCATTACTGTTTATTACTTGCTTTTTGGACATGATATTCAGATATATACTGCTTGCTGACCAGATCCTATTCACCAGACCACATCACTGTCTACCTGTGTTACTGAGCTAAAGGCCTGGCTAAATCCCAATTTCCTAATTTTGAATTTGAGCAAAACAGAAATTTTAATTACTGGCCCCCCATCACTAAGAAAAAATAATAGTAAATGTTCCCAGTTTCAACCTTGATGCTACATTAATTTTCCCATCGGCTACTGTCAGAAATTTAGGCGTTACTCTTGATCCTTCACTGACTCTGGATGTTTAACATCAATAAACTTTCCAAAGCTGCATTTTTCCAGCTTTGCCGTTTAGCCCAACTTCATATGTTCATATGTTTCCCCAAAAGATGCTGAATCATTAATGCATGCTTTTATTACATCACGCCTTGACTACTGTAATGCTCTCTTTGCCGGATTACCATTGCCTCTTTCTCATTTACAATACTTTCAAAATTCTGCTGAATTTTAACCCACACTAAACGATCTGCTCATATTACCTCTATCTTATTTAAACTCCATTGGCTCCCTGTACCATCTCACATTACCTTCTGCTTACCTTTAAATCACTCAATGGCCTTGCTCCTCATCTCTCTGATCTACTGTCTCCTTACGTTCCGTCTCGATCACTTTGATCTTCAGAGAGTGAACTTCTTATACCTAGATTTCGTCTATCTTCAATGGGCGGCAGGTCATTTTCTGTCATTGCACCTAAACTATGGAACTCTGTACCATTGGCACTAAAGACAATAACCTCTCTGTATTTAAATCACAACTCAAAACCTACTTGTTTACCCAATACTGTCAGTCATAACATGTTCTTTAGACACTATCCTCATCCGGACACTACCAGCTGTAATTCTCTCTCGAGTATTTTTATTCTGTGTATTTATGTTGCATCTACTATTCTTTGTTTGACACTTATTGACACAATCCTTTTTCTGTTGTTACTTATACTATGTTATGTATCTCTGTTTTCTGTATGAAATTGTACTATTATATGCAACTTCATTCATTTCTATCCCCGGACTGGGCAAATGTCTACTGTCCACTTAACTGATTCATTGATTGTGATACGACTGTTTTTGTTCATGTGAATTGACTGTCTATTATGTTACTGTTTTTGTAAAGCGTCCTTGAACTTGGGAAAGGCGCTATATAAATTAAACATTGTTATTATTACTGATTTCCAATATTAAAGAGTTGCTTGTCTTTTCTGGTCTTTGCACGTGCATATAGCGCTCATGACACAAAGAGATATTGCACTAATGGAGACACAGAGTGTGTCTTAAATATTGTTTTTGGGATGCAGAAACATGCTTTTGTTCAATGACAGTATTGATGATAAGAACAAAAAATGCAAATGCTGAGGTGGATTTTTCCTGTGAATCCTCTATGGAAATATATTTTCAGACTCTTCAGCACATTCAAATAAGCATGTTTCTACAGAATTACAGCAACAGTGACCAACACAGAGAATAGATGTGGATCCATTTTTAGCATAAATGATGTGACCTGCTGATTGAGGGATGAGAGCAGATATAATGATCACATTGTTTAAAGCTGCAGACAGAAACATCAGACAAAACACACAACCTCTAAAGTAAGAACAACTCGCATTTTCATTCTTCAAGCAGACTTTGAGATCTTAATATGAGATCTTTGAGATCTTGTACGGTGCAAATTCTCACTTGAATTTTTCAGAAATGGACCAAACTCTATATTTCATCCTTCTCATCGGTGAGTGTGTTTGTCATTTTTATTTTATGGCTTATAGCAGTGTTTCTTAACTCCAGTCCTTATTTAACACACCTGATTTGGATAGGAGAGAGCTCCATAAACTCAAGTGAGTGTGTTAGATAAGAGAGACAAACGTGCAGAATGGACTGGAGTTGAGAAACACTGGTTTATGGTTTCATCAGGTTGACACTGTTATGAAAAGCAACCTTCTACAATGCGAGTAAATTACTCACATCTCATTATCATTCTGCCTTAATAAATTGTTAGATTTCTCTCGCCAGTGTTTGAGTTAGATGCTAAGCGTAAGTTTAGCACAGATGTATTTTTGCTCGCCATGACTTGAACCCTCACGATTGTCACAAATGATTTCTATTTTGAATAAATACTGTTGTTTTTAACTTTTATTCATCAATGAATTTTATCGATGTGTCAAATACACTGCACAGCTATTGAGGTGAACTGGAATAGTGACGGAGAGCAAAACTCTTAATATAAGTCTTTACCAACACTTTTTATCAATTTAACACATCCCTGATGAACAAAAGTAATATATTTAGAATAATTAAAAAAAGAAATGACTGACCTCAAACTTTTGAATGGTAGTGTATATTGTTAGAAAATGTTTCTATTTTGAATAAAGCTGTTCTTTTTTTTAAATTTTCATTCATCACAGAATCCTTAAAAAGTATCAGGTTCCAAAAAAATATTAAGCAGCACAACTGTTTCCAACATTGATAATAAATCATCATATTAGAATGATTTCTGAAGGATCATGTGACATTCATGAAAATTCATCTTTGGTCACATGGAACAAACTATATTTGAACATATATTCACATATATTAAAAGAAATGAGTTGTTGGATTTATTTAAAAAAAAAAAAAAAAAGTATCAAGTGGTTACACACAACTATATTGAGTAATTTGAACAAATAATTTAGTTGAATGAAAGTAAAAGCTGCCAAAATGTCTTGCATAAATACAAATCATTTGAATTTGTCAGTTACTGTTACAGTTAATTTGTGCAGTTTACTTAATAATGTTATGTTTATTATGTTAAATGAACACATTTATTGACTTAATTTACCTTATTAAATGAACTATTTTCTCTACAAAATGCACTCAAAATATAACTCATTGAACAGACTCGATTGAATTGAGAGCAGGAATAACATCCTATAAACATGCGTATATGAGGCGCACAGCCAAAACACAGGCGATACTCTTCTGCATAATGGTAACCACAATTAAAAAAACATTACAAAACTCCTCTAAATGTCCACCATAACTGAACACTAAACACTAACATAAACTAACAACATCTTTCCCTTTACTGAAAAACACATAAAATAACACTTTAATCCCTAAATTTACTCTCCTAATGCTGTCCCTAAAGCATGTGGGAACTACGGATCCACTGCACAGTTAGTTATGTCTACATTAATTTGTTACACTCAGCAATGTAAAGTTGACTGAACAAACACTAAGTAAAGCTGACAATACTCATTTTTAGTAGAAACAATGCAGTTAAATTACATTCATGTAGTTACATGAGTTTTTTAAATAATGTGAACAAGGATGGTTTGAGTGAAACTAACAAGAAGTGAAAGTTTATAAGTGTAAAAACACTATTATTACGATTATTAAATTATATCATTATAGGGTTGGAAAGCGTTAACTCAAAGCCTCTCTTTCACAGCTCTCTGCTCCGTATCTGAATGTGTTCAGCGTCAGTATCACTTTATAAACATGAGGAAGAACTGGACTGAAGCTCAGAGATACTGCAGAGAGAATTACACAGATCTGGCCACCGTTGACGACATGAACGACATAAACGAGCTGAAGAAGAGTGTGAATGTTGGAGGAGTTCAGTACGTCTGGATTGGGCTGCAGAAGACGGGTGTTGATAAATGGCAGTGGTCTTCAGGTGATCCTGTGCGCTATCAGAACTGGAGATCTGGACAACCTGAAGGCAGAGATGATTGTGGAATGATGGTGAATGGAAAATGGGAGGATTTGCCTTGTAGTGATGAACGTCATTTCATCTGCAACAACAGTGAGTTCAGCTATTTAATAATTACAATTACCACTCATTTATAGATGTCCTATATAGGCTATCAAATATAATGGCTCCCAAATGCTTTTTCTGATCCCACCTACTGAGTGGCAAAAAGACTGAGCTGCAGCATTGGTTTTTAGCGTGAATGCTGTGAAAAAACACACAAAACGGGAAAGAGATCTGTGATTGACTGTACAAATAGATTTGCCAAGAAATCTGAGGTATTTTTACAGACTGTCGAAAGCTACAGAGTATAGGAGCAAATGGATCGCTGCAATTCACAGAAACAACTGGACTCCAGGCAGAGAATCATGGATTTGCATCAATTCAATATTTACCATCTTATATTCTGCATAATTGGGTGTTTCTAAATAAACACTGACAAATACTATACAAGTTTTAGGGCTGGACGAGTTGATATGATGATCTAACATTGATTGTATATTCAATATATCATCAGCTGTACAAAAAGTCTTTGAATGATGTGTTTGTGAAGTTTCCAGCACTGCTCCTGTTCACATTTACACTATAAAGAATAATGAGAATAATGAATGACCTGGTTCATGAATCTGTTTCCATTTGTTTGTCTTAAAGCGAACACAGGACCTGTCTTCATCAATCAGGAGAAGAACTGGAGAGAAGCTCAGAGATACTGCAGACAGAATCACATTGATCTGGTCAGTGTGAGGAACCAGAATGAGGATCAACAGGTGGCAAACATCATTAGTGATAATCATTTATCTGGATCATTTGTCTGGATCGGTCTGTCCAGAGTCAGAGACTTATGGCGGTGGTCAGATCAGAGTAACTCCTCATTCAGATACTGGAATACTGGTGAACCCGATTTGAATGTAGCTGGTGAAAACTGTACAGTGGTTGAAGCGAACGCTCAGGGACAATGGTCAGACTTCTCCTGCAACCAAACATATCCTTTTGTGTGTTATGAAGGTGAGCAGATCCTCACAAAACACTCACAATCCATCCATCACCTCCAGATATCTACATGTCTGACACGTTCTGCATGTTGTTTTTGATCAGTCTCTCTCTTGTGTCCAGATAAACTGATCGTGATCGACCAGAATCTGACGTGGTCTGAAGCTCTGAGATACTGCAGACAGAATCACGTGGATCTGGTCTCGGTTCAGTCGGAGGAGATGCAGCGTCGTGTGATGAATGTGGTTAAACGGGCGTCTACTGCGGCGGTGTGGTTGGGTTTGCGTCACTCCTGCACCGTGGGCCTCTGGTTCTGGGTGAGCGGACAGACCGTGTGCTATCAGAACTGGGCGATTGATGATTCAGAGAACTGTGATTCTGCAGTGAGATCTGGAGCAGTTCAGTCTGGAGGAGATCAGCGCTGGATCAGCCGTCCTGAGAACGACCGACTCAACTTCATCTGCAGCAGATATTAAGAGCGAATCCATAGATACAAGTTTCATCTAAGATCGTGTTCACTTTCCACTGCATACTTTCAATTCAACATTTGTAATTGGTTCGTAAATGAGGTTTTTATTCAAAGTTTTTGTTTAATTTACACCATTCTGGCCAGAAGGAGTCATCAGCGTTTGGTGAATCATTTTGGTTCAGTTGATTCAGAAAGCTTTGCTTCTCCCATCACTATCCAAAGGGTTAAAAAGACAGAAATCTTCTGTTTACTTCAAATGTTTTCTTCAGTAAACTGTTAAATTGTCTCAGTTGTTCTTTTGAGGGTCTGTTTTCCTCCAGATGGATGAATTTCTGTTGATTCATCAGTGTGATTCCTGTGAGTCTTTTGCTGCATTTTAAGAGCCTCTCGGCCAGAATCGCTGTTAACGCGCTTTACTTTTACAAACTCTTTCAGCATGTTATTTACTACATGTTATTAACTGTTCAAAATGACTAATTTTCTGAGGGTTAAAGGCATCCTATGTACTAATTAATCTGTTTTATCATGGCATAATTAATGTAACTGAAGAATGTTGTATTTTAAGGACCTCTGTGTGCTTTTGTGCTGTTCACTCTGTTATATTAGGTTTGATATAATAAACATGTCTTTAACCTGTTATCTGTCACTGGGACGTTTGCCATTACATATTTAAAACCGTAATATTCTATACTAAACCTAAACTAATCTTGACAAACTATATATCATTTGAAAGCTTAGAATCTCTAGTTTCCATATTTGGTGACTGATTTTCAAAATAAATTACAGAGGAGCAGTAATTTATCAATTTACAACAAGCATATTTTCGTACTCATAAGGCACGTTCAGACCTTTATTTTGAAATGGCGATGAACATGAAAAATCATTAAAGATTGGTTGAAACATGTTTGTTTTCATGCCAAAAGTTCAAAAGATAACATCCATTCAATTTTTTGAGGAAAAAAAGGTCTGAAAATGTTTTTAATAGAAAAAATATATACATTTATGATTGTGGCGGCGATCTATAACCCACATACATGTTATTTTTATGTTTATTAGAGGCTGAATTCATATCAATTTTCTGCCAAACTTCCCATACTACTTCTATATATGATGTCTACTTCATAAATTGTATGAAAATGATGGAAATATATGGTTCAGATCACTCAAACCATATATGGAAATGGAGGCGCTTTTATATGGTCACCAATGGAGCTTGGTTGTCATCTAGTGAAAAAGTGTGGTACTGCGCCCAAACAAAATCTTACTGAAAGCTCATTTTTTGAGATATCAACCTGAAATTTGGAACACAACTTGTTCAGATTTTTGGCTTTGATTTCCTTGCAGTTTTAGAGTAAAACTTGTTTTGTAAAATATATATTTTATATTTTATATAAAATATTATATTTTTACATTTTACATTTTCATAAACTTAAACTTCTATAACTTCTTTTCTGTTTCACTTACATAAGTTATTTCACTTCTACAATAATCTGCCAAATTTCATCTTTAAAACAAGACCAGCCTTATGTCTATACTCCAAAGTATTCTTGAATGACAACCATTTAAGTTTGGATAGTGCATTTTCTTGTCTAAAAAAAAAAGTGGGGGTGACAGTTAAAGGGTTAAATTAGAAATATCACGTTTGACGAATGGATTCTTTCAGAGAAAATGGTGTGTTGTGCTTCTGTGAAGGCTGATGATTCACATTTAAGATTGTAAGATGACTTTTCTTTCTCTGAGGCTGTAAGGGTGAGAGAGGAGAAGAGTTGTTCTTGTTTCATCACACATCTGTTTTTAATGTACTCTATGTATATGTGTGTGTGTTTCTTGGAAAGCAGCCAAGAAAGGGTCCCTGATTCTTTGAGAGAGGGCCATAAGGCTGCTCTGGAAAGAAGGAAGTTGACCATATTTAGACTTGTTTTTCTATATGTACCACATTCCTCTATCATGAATGTATATTCTCATTGGACAGTTGCTTCACCACCCCCTGAACATGTATAAAAGCCACGCACAGAAGTAAAAGTTGAGAAGGTTTGTGAACGGAGATTGGCTTCGTGTTCATGACTCTTTCCATGGGCCCATGCGTTCATGAGTGAAAGAAGGGACTGAGAATATTGGTGTGTTGGCACAGAGAAACTTTATACTTTATTTTTATATTTGGCGAGTTTTTGTGAAAAATTGAGACTTTTGAGGGTGGTCCTACAGATTTTCAGAGGGAGGGGTTTGGCAACACTGCTTCTGAGGAGAGTCGAGCAGTTCACGGTATTTCTCATATTTACACGATCATCAAACACACTTTACACAGTTTGATCAAGCGACAGGCTCATTTCTGTGTTGTTTTCATCGAGCACAGCGATACTTGTGCGTCTTTTCTGTCGTCTTCCTGCTGAAATAAACATTTAGTGCAGCATGTGAGGAAAATATGATGAATTCATTCAGACCTGAGCGATTTTGTGTTCGTTTGTGTGATTGTTTCATGTTTTATAGTGATAATAACTGTTACTGAATGTCAAAGTTTGAGATCTGTGAGGAAAATATGATGAATTCATTCAGACCTGAGCGATTTTGTGTTCGTTTGTGTGATTATTTCGATGTTTCATTGTGAAAACTGTTTATAAATGTCAAGTCTGAAGTCAAAGTTTGAGATCTGTGAGGAGAATTGATGTGAATCTCGAGTGTTTCTACTTCTAAACACTTAATATTGTCCCTGTAATGATGAACGTGGGGGCAGGGGCGCCCCCAAGGGGTGGCCAGGGGTGGCCACGGCCACCCCTGCATAAACTCTGGCCACCCCTGTGGCCACCCCAGTATGATTTTGCATTGGGTACTATTAATTTAAATGCATAATGTAAATTCACAAGTTCATGAAGTGAAAGAAAATAAAATGCCACCAAAAAAAGATAGATTGACTGACGCCACCAGAGTAGCTGTTTCACTGCCACCAAGAGTCTAAATAGAAATGTCTACAGACCTGAATTTCAAATGTTATTTATACTGTGAAGAGGGTAGGTTAGGGGTGTGCGATATATTTAGTCTACGATTTTATCATAATTGTTGTTTTAACGATGCACAATCGATCTGACATCCCTGTATGTGATGTTGTCTTGTAGATTAGACAGTGTCGGTGCGCATTTAGAGTGCACGCTTTCACTGTGTTAATAAATATCACATGAAGAGTGCCGTTTTTCTCCAGATATCAGCATAACAAATGTTATATAAATTTTATTCATGTTTACATTTTAGACATCATTGCCTGTTTTTGCACAATTTCGCCAACGAATATAGTTCAGATCAAATCCAGAGCATTGTATTGCGTCCCTGAGCAACAAATGGCGCCGTTTCTTTACTGAATGAATCAGCTTTTTAAACGAATAAGTTGAATCAATGAAAATTGGAAAAGATACAAGTGACTACGAGGGAGCTTCAGTTGAACAACAGTGAACTGCGGTCAGATGAGATGTTGTCAGACTATGTCAGTAAAATTCAGAAAAATGAACAGGTCCAATCATCTGTTATTCTGTGCTCGCGGCGCGCACTCAAGAATTGCATGCGCAAATGCGCCGGCGCGCGCTGCATAATTACTTTATTATAGCTTAAATAAAGCCCAAAAGAATACGAGCAATGACCGTCATTGCTCTGTTGTAAGTTAAGTCATGAAATTACCATACATGCGATTAAAGCTGCCTCAAAACTGTGAATGCATGTATTTGTTAACATGGTTTTAAAGCTATTGTTATCCAATTTGTTGGCCTTAAAACGTCTTAAAAATGCACATATGTACACCAGAGAAATCTAAATTTTCTCGGGGGAGCATGCCCCCGAACCCCCCTAGCAAACTATATTTTATGACCTCGGTAATTATGAAACCATAATGCAATCTGAATGCAAAATGTGTATTTCTACAAATGTGCACATTTTTGGACTCAAACGGTGTAGGTATGTGTATGCAAATAAATGGGACCGAACACGACTGAATGTAAAGGTTTGTGTCCTCATTATTCTATTAATAACTACCAATTGATTTTGCATGTATGTATATGTATATACATATAGGACATTATATATATATATATATATATATATATTTTTTTTTTTTTTTTCAGCAATTCTTTTTTCAAGAATTGCTGTGGCCTCGTCTGGCCACCCCTATTAAAATTTTCTGGGGGCGCCACTGCGTGGGGGAATAAATGTGAATATAGATGAATATTAATGACGCTTGACATATGAAACGCTAAGAGTTTTATGATCTTTGTCAGTTTCTGTACATACATTAATGATCAAATTACTTTAATTAATAGTTATTATAAATAAGGGGTGGGAATCTTTAGTCACCTCACGATCCGAGTTTTGAGAGTCATGATCCGATTCTAAAACGATTCTTGATCACCTTTTTTTTTCTTAATTAATTCATCCCTTTATTAGTCTTATTAATTAAAAAAAACCTTAATTTACATAATGCTTACATAAGTAATTATAAGTAGGCCTACTTTTTAAAAATAGTACAAATTGAAAAAAAAAATGTAGGACTAATTGTGTAATTGAATTAAACAATGAAAATTAAACAATGGCCCATGTTAATAATTTTACACTAATATAACTTAATAAAACATACAAGCAAGTATCAAATAATAAAGAGGAGTGACGAAACATATTACAAGCAAACAAAGAGTGTTTTCAGTATTTAAGATTATCTGAACGTTTTCTTTCTCACGTCGTTTGATTGTTACATCACAGACAGCGGGAGATCTAATAAATTGCATTCACGCACGGATCTCTTTTGGAATATAATAAGTAATGCGGTTGTCCTGTCCATTTAATCCCTTAAGACAAAACTGCAGTGTTTACATTAATTTTGCATCATAAAACCATTTTGAGACGCATTAAACCACTTACAAACAAAGCGTCAGCATTTGAAATCATGAAATTTAAAGCAGCCTTCTGTAAGCGAGTTTCATATTTTAAATATTCAAGTCCATTGCATTCCAAACGACATAAATGATGCCTTTGTAGAGCATTTGTAGTGAAAATACAGACGGGCGAGACCGCGCACAGCAACATCAAACAAAGCGCGCGTCTCTCGCAGCTCATCCTGTGCAGTGAAGCCCGCAAATGTCTAATTCGCTTCAACCTTTCTGGACTTCATGAAAGATTGTTTTACGGAAGGTTCGAGTGGTGTATGTGTGTGAGGAATTGAAAGCAAGCAGAATAAGGGTGTTTCTAAAGCACTCAGCGTCATCTGAATAAACTAGCTCAGAATCACTGGAGAGAGAATCGCGATGCATTGATTTTTTTTCTTCCACCTCTATTATAAAGTCGAACTGTATTTAGATTCATATGGACATATTATGGTGGTCTTGTTGTTTGCCTGTAGAGTTTCATAAAGATGGGTGCCAATTTATTGTTACCAATTCACATCAGTGTTAATTTTGTTGAGGTATAAATTTCGTCATAATTTTCATCAGCAACATTTTTTTTACATACGAAAACAAGGCAATGACTAAAACAGCTTTGAATGACTAAAACTATGACTAAAATCTACTCTCATTTTCGTCAATGAATTAAAACGAGGCGAAAATGATAGAGAGGGATGATTTGGATTGCTTATGAGCTACACTGTAAAAAAAATCCCGTTGTTTCTACGGAAAAATACCGGCAGCTGTGGTTACCAGAATAAAACTGTAAAAATGACATCAAACCGTAAACATACTTACGGAGTTACATGTGAATTTTACATTTTAAATATGTATATTTAACATTGGATTTCAGTACACTGTAAAAAAAAATCCCGTTGTTTCTACGGAAAAATACCGGCAGCTGTGGTTACCAGAATAAAACTGTAAAAATGACATCAAACCGTAAACATACTTACGGAGTTACATGTGAATTTTACATTTTAAATATGTATATTTAACATTGGATTTCAGTACACTGTAAAAAAAAATCCCGTTGTTTCTACGGAAAAATACCGGCAGCTGTGGTTACCAGAATAAAACTGTAAAAATGACATCAAACCGTAAACATACTTATGGAGTTACATGTGAATTTTACATTTTAAATATGTATATTTAACATTGGATTTCAGTAATATTAACATCATTGTTACACTGAAGTGAACAAGTTTGTTAAGTAAATTTAACATGTGAATTCAACATTGGGATTCCGTGATATCTATGTCACTGCTATGCTAAACTGACGAGTTTGCTCAGTTAAAATTACATCCGGCTGTTTATTTAACATTACATCAGGGCTTATTTAAAATTTTTTGAAAAATAAAGTTGATAGCAAAAGCTTGATTCTGACTGTATTTTCATTCCACACTAAAAAGAAGAAAACATATCATTTACTCCTATTCTATTTCTCCCTACATATCTGCAGGAATAGCAGCCGTTTCAAATTACTTCTAAATGCAATGATAGGCTGTAACAAACCACTCATTAGTCAATGTACAATTCACAAGAATTCCAATTTATTGTTGAAAAATTTAGTGATTAAGGAAGAGGAGAGAGAGAGGGTGTGTGAAAAATGTGACCGTTAATATTGGCCCACAAACAAAGTAGATATGGGGGTTCGCAGTCACTCAATTGAAAACACCTAGGAAAAGAGAAGAGAGAAAGAAACACAAAATCATATCAATTAGTTTCATTAGTCAAGTCAGTCAACAATCAAGGACAACTAAACACTAGCACACATACCTTTTTAAACGGCTCGCCATTCGTGGTCGGAGAGGTCCTGAATCAAGGTAAGGACTTTTGGATTAACGTGCAACTGTGTTGCTTTTGTTCGTTCCACTTTTGTCCCCCTCTCCGGATAAACAGAAAAGAAACGTCTAGAGAAACATCTAGGGAAACGTGGGTGTTCACCTTCGCGGTAACTCAACTGAAGATACACCTAGGGGAAAAGAGAAGAGAGAAAGAAACAAAATCATATCAATTAGTTTCATTAGTCAAGTCAGTCAACGATCAAGGACAACTAAACACTAGCAAACATACCTTTTTAAACGGCTCGCCATTCGTGGTCGGAGAGGTCCTGAATCAAGGTAAGGACTTTTGGATTAACGTGCAACTGTGTTGCTTTTGTTCGTTCCACTTTTGTCCCCCTCTCCGGATTAATCGAAAAGAAACATCTTAGGGAAGCAGAAGAGGGAAGAAACACAGATAAACACTACTTTATTTATACATGAAACACAACCATCTCCATAAGTCAAATCAGTCCAACGTAAAAGACAAACAAGTTAAAATAAGCTACGGTCTTTCTTTTTAAAAACCCGTGGCGCGTCCTATGGGCGCGTCCTCTGATTAGGTTTACACCATTGGTTCACACGTGTGCACGCTTCGTTTCATTCACTGTCAATGCTTCACGCTTGGTAATGATAGCTGCGGCTTTATAAGATTACTCTAAAGATTATTTCATTTGTATATGTTTTTGAATATGGTTTATTAAAAAATAAACATGTGAGAGCGTGGTCTAGGCTATATGTCATGACTAAAATTAAATGTATAATGCAATATTTTTGACTAAGGGTGTCACAATTTCGATCGAAATTAAACCACAATCTCGATCATCAAATTAATTTTTTTTATCGTTTTAAGCTGGGCATAAAGCCCATTGGCCACTGAACCAGCTGATAAAATCTTCATTTGGTTCGATACGTGATTACAACTTGACGCTCAAATGAACCGATCGTATTTTATTGATGCAAAAGATGTGTGCGTGCTCACGCAATGAAAGGGAGCGCGGTGTGTCAGTGATCACCGGACTATGGTAAAATAATGACGCAGTTACAAGGAGTGTATAATTTATACTACTTAGTCAACGCTAACAGTAGCTGCTGTAAGGTTATTACTGCTGCTCTCCTTATATCACTTCTGAAGGTGTCTTGATTAAAGCTTGAGGTGACGGGTTGTCAGATATCACAATAAGAGCAAAACAACCCCATTAAAAATGCAGTATAATAAGCATGGCAAAACTGTACCTGGGAACACATCTAAACCACTAATATTACTAATATCTTATACAATTAAAAGGAAGTAACTCATTTATTATGAATAGAATAGTTTAATATAAAAAATTCAGATATTATAAACTGAATGATGAAGTGAAACAATAACATGAGATTGAAAAGTTAATCAGCAATACTTTCTTTAAAGTTTAATTGCACCTACGAGTTTTATCAATCAATCAGTTGGGGGCAGTTCATCTAAAAGTTGATGAATGTGTTTTGTTTACTATATTTAGCTATCAAAATAGATTACCAAATAAAAGAAAAATAAAATCAAACAAGGTGAAGTACTTTTCATCTCTAATTTATTATTAGATTATACATAAAGCCTTTTCTGTCGATTTCTCCATAACATAACTATATTGTGAAATATATTGTTATTGTGAAACAGAACCGCGAAACAGAATTTTGGTCATACCGCCAAGCCCTAGTCTAGTCTTAAAATTGCATAGCAAAAAATATATAGTTATATAAAAACCGAGAATTGAATTGTGACCTTAGAAACGAAAATGTAATCGAATCGAGGATTTGGAGAATCGTGACACCCCTATTGTTGACAAATAAAAACGAGACTAAATGTGGTTTACAAAAATAAAAACTATGCTAAAATGCCTCTTCATTTTCGTTGACCAAAACGAGACGAAATGTTATAACGTCATGACTCACGAAGAATGAGTGTGTCGTGCGTGAGCCAATAAATTTGAGCTCTGCCAGCTTTGAATTCTGGTTTGCGATCTGGTCACCCGATTATCAGCGAATTTAACAATATTATTCCATTAGTTATTCCATTAAAATGTCTCATTGATATTTTTTGCTGGTTCTTTGTGATAGTTATGTGCGTTATTGGCAGTCACCCTCCGGTTACATTAACGCGTCACCACCACATCAGCACCGAAAACATGGAGATTTTATTTTAGAGAATAATCGCACAACCTATTTGATATTTTATAATTAAATAAACTATTGAATATTTAAAAAATCATGACTCATCCCAGCATGGAATCTCGTTTCTTTTCCCAAATATTCACTCACGTCTCACCATTTTCTAAGGGGATTAATAAACGTTTCTTCATTGATTCGCTTTTATGTACTTGCATGTCGAATTCTTCTTAACACAGTATGTGCTTGTAATTAGACATGGCAAGGCCCTGAAGGTATTTGTATGTGCAAGTTACTTTGGATTAAAGCCTCAGCCAAATGACCACTTAAATAAATATTATTTTTTGCACAAAAAACAAAACAAAAAAAAGTACCTCTGTAGAAATTCCAGGGTTGATGCAAGCGTAGGTGGATAATTGATGTTAAAGCAATAGTAGCTGGCAAACATCATGCAGAAGGACGTGATGAAGGAAGAGATGTTCTCGTTCACAATGACTTGATCTACACTCAGCATCATCCTTCTGGAGGAATAACAGGACTGTCCTAAAAAAGAAAAAAAAAGAAAACAGAATCCAACAACAATGTTAACATTTAACATGTCTGTCACTAACTCAAGTGTCAAGTGTAAAAACAGGTGTGTGTGTGCATGTGAGTGACAAATCCACACAAAAACAAAAAATGAGATATTGAGGTGCATGTCAGTATGTGAATGAGAGAGCATGTGTTTGGAAGGCAGGTGTGTGAGATAGACAGGGAGAGAGAAAGGAGTGTGTGAGTGGGGGCGTTTGAGGTGAATGGCTGAGACAGACAGATGCTGCATGAACATTAAGAATTCTGGGATAGAAATAAAGAAATCTGGGACAGATTTACATTATTTCTATCCCAGAATTCATCATGTTCATACACCCATCTGTGTCTCTGATGTTCATCTTAAACGCAGGTGAGTGAGTGAGGTTAACTTACCACACACAACAATTGTGGGAGTCAAGGGAACTCGGTCCATGTCCACTTCGCAAGCCAGACAAGTGTCCTCCACATAATGGAAAATCACATCTTCTTTCTCATCAAAATAAGCCAGCAGAAGCAGCACCATCTCTGTGACATCTTCAGAGGAACCTGTGTGTTCTCCCCTCAGCAGTTGTAGCTTCGTCGCAGCTTGATAGAATCTTTTGGTTTTGTTTACAGCAACAGTTTTCATGAAGTGCAAGAGCCTTTCCCCCTTCTGTTCCACATTCTTCAGGAAGGTCTCCTTCAGATCTACTCCTGTGAGCTCGTTGAAGTGTACTGTCATGCCAACCTCATTAAACCAATATGGCCAGTTTTCAAGGAGGTACTTTATATCTTCCCCTTTGTTGGCCTCTTGGCGTTGGGTATAGAACGTCGACTTCATGAGCGATTTCAAAAGAACTGGACTTTGATCACTTTGTCTACACAGACTTTTAAGATTCTCTTTTTTCTGCTGCTGGCTTTCGGCCGTTTCTCCAAGGGGCAAAAATTTCACATGCCAATTGATGCACCCATAGGTGTCTTGAATTTTTACCCGTTTTTCAGGTGGTATTTCGCCAGTTTCAGAGTCGTGCCAATTCTTTCTTTTTGTTATTTTTGGTGTTGAAGGCCGTTTCACATTTTCAACTCTGTTTTGAATTTGTTTCACCAGGGACTGGTACCCAGTTCCTATTATGTCACCCTCTATGACATCTTGAAGTGATTTTGGATATTTTGCCACAATTTTTTTGGCCACATCAGTAGCATTCATTTTACTTATGGACGGTGTTACTTTCATCATTTCACGGACCACAATTCTAACCATCTCCTTCCTCAAAATTGAACCTGGACGTCTACCTCTCTCTAAAGCCTGCGTCAAAGCCTCGGGGAACTCTCCCCATGGAATCTGGAATGAGTCTGGAAAAGAGCGACCTGGGCTCAGACAGCAGCTGGCAGGCGACGTTGAAATTGGCGACAGAGACAGTACGGATGTGGAAGGTTCTGGTGAGGTAGAAAGGCTTGAAGAATCACTTTCCTGGCCCTGGCCTTTAAAAATACACATACATTAAACAGAGACATAATATGGATGTTTTTATATTTTGACTGAACTTATATAGCCATGTTGATAACTGGTCACATCATGAACAGCAATGCTGAACTTACATTTCAGACTCCATGCAGCAACCAGCTTCCGGGCTTGTATGGGCCTCAAGGCTGACAACAAATCCTCTTCCTTAATAAACTGAAAGTCATCATGGGTCTCTATCCCCAGGCATTGAAGAGTTTCTACCAAGATGTCCTTCGATACTTCTGGAAGGTCAGGCAAGACCTTCGTGATGGCGGGACGTAGAAATGATTCCGTCATCTCTACAAATTGCATTCAAGACATAAAAGGAAATATTACAAAAGTAGCTGATAGATTTACTCAGGAACACTGCACATTTTGTATATATATTAGACAACTCCAATTCCAATATGAAATGGATTCAAAACTACAGTCAGTGGAAATAAAAAAAATAAAGAACCACTTAAAGGATTAGTTCACCTCAAAATGGAAATTTCTTAATTTACTCACCCCAATGCCATCCAAGATATCCATGTCTTTCTTCAGTGTAAAAGAAATCAAGTTTTTTGAGGAAAACATTTCTGGATTTATCTTCACATAATGGGTTTAAATGGTTCTCAACGTTATGCAGTTTCAAAAGTCTTTGACGTGCTTCAACTGGCTCTGCAGGATACCAGCTGAGGACGAGGGGTTTTTCTAGCGAAACTATCAGTTATTTTATAGTAGGGGGTTTTCTTGTGAAATGATCAGTTATTTCATGTAAAATAACTGATCGTTTCGCTAGAAAACCCCCTCGTCCTCAGCTGGTAACCTGCAGAGCCCGTTGAAGCACATCAAAGACTTTTGAAACTGCATTGAAATAGACTGCAAAACGTTGAGAACAATTAAAACTCATTATGTGAAGATAAAACCAGAAATGTTTTCCTCAAACTTAATTTCTTTTACACTGAAGAAAGATATGGATATCTTAGATGGCATTGGGGTGAGTAAATTAAGAAATTTCCATTTTGAGATGAACTAATCCTTTAAGGCTAAATTTATAATTCCATTCACCATTTCTGGCCAACTATAACTAATAATATTTTTAATTATTCAAACATGGCCAAGATCACTATGACAAAACGCTGTGTTTCAGTGGAATGACTGTGTGTTCATCAAAGATGTATGATGTCAATGGATAAAAATCTACCAAGTCATTAATGTTAACACACTGCATTCCTGTACTTTGTTGTGTCACAGAGTACAGGTGGTATTTGGGAAGATGGTCAGATTTGTGCGTGTCCATAAGAAAATACACAGTGGCATTATCCTTAACTAAAATGATGACAAGCTCCCCAAATTCCATGGACTCATTATTCAAGACTAGGAAATTGCCCTTCTTGTATGATGTACCTTTGTACTGAATTTCTGTGGAGACAATGGTATCATTTTCTGAAAATCCAAATTCACTAACAGCATGATTGAGTGTGTCACTGTAAAGGTTGGGAATAAAAGCACAACCATTTTTAATTTGCAGAAGCACACTGCATCCTGGTCCTGCCGAGACATATGCCTGAAACATCTGATGCCTTTCAGAAAAAGTTAGGCAAATGTTCTTGAAGTTTTTCAAATGCCTGGCACATCTCTTGAAATAGCTGTGCTTACTTTCGAAACGCATCGTCCATAATCTGATAAGGGGGCCAAATTTCAGAATTAGCGAGGGATAATGCCTTAAGTAATGGTGTTTTGGTTTTAGAGTACTCTGAGGAAACAAACATTTTCTTGAATCCAGATACTCTTGGATTATGACGTCAAGATAAGCTACCTGTGATAACGAAATCTTTTGCGCACAAACCATATCGACAATATCTTTGAGCAGGAGAGTCAACTGCCACACGTCATCATCTGCATTTTGCACCTTGTCACCAATTAGAACAGGTAGCAACCTCAAAAAATTCCAGTTCTGGACAGCTTGACCAGAGAGTTTGAGTGCACCAGATTTGACAGAGCATGGCTTGGTGAAAGCATCAGAACCTTTGTACTTGAATTGTTTGATTCGTCTGTTCAATTGGGTATACGTGAACCATTTTCTTTCTTTAATGAAATACTTCAAGTACAGAGCAAGATCATAGGACAAAACACCCTCAAAAATGTCATGGCCTAAACAAGGTGGGAGACCAGGTTGGCATACATGAAAGTTTGGCAAATCATTGAAAACTGACCTCTGTTTTATTCCTTTGACTTCTCTGCTCTCCTCAGACAGAGAGGCGACAGCAGCGTTGTAGGTATCAGCGGTTCGTTGCTGTCCGCAAAGATTGGGTTCTTTCTGAAATTCGTCTCTGGTGACCTCACAGTACCTGCAAAAATAACGAGAATGACTAAAGTTTTCAGTAAACCCACCAATGCCGTGTGACCCTAAATTATCCCCTGCAATACAGTACAAAGCCCCTCTGACTGTTTCCCCTCCTGCAGTGACTCCATTTTCTTCAAAATCTTTCAGATCCAATAACATGTCAGCAAAAACTTTAGCACATCCAAATTGTTTTAGGTCATTCTCGCCACACAGCAAGACTAGGGACATATGATCCGTGTTGGACCGCACATGAACAGGCAAATTTGCCACAGAGAGATAAACAGCGAGAACTTTGTGTGTCTTTTTTGCTGAGCCTAGAGGATTGACTACTTCAAATGCATCTTGGTATAAAATAAGTTTCAGGCCTCCTGGGTTTGCAATGCAGAACTGGTTGGACTTGAAGGCTTTTCCATCACAAATGTCACTAAGAACGCATGCATCCGTTTCATTTGACTGTTGCAGAACTGAATTCTTCCAAAATTCTGATTCTAGTAAGCTAATCAATGTTTGCTTCACAGGTATGTAATAAGCATTCCTTTGTCTCATATTTTCATCATATCCTAATCTAACTACTTTGGGCTCTACATATTTAAACATGCGTTTGAATGTCTGAGCTCTTGCATGGGTTGTTCTCAGTGGGCCTTTGTGAGATGAAGAGAACAGATCAGAATCCTTGATACAATCACATACTTTTCCCATGACATCATCAGTTAGATTTAACTCATCTTTCAAGAGTGAGTGTAATTTGCTCAAAGTGTAATCAAGGCCTAATTCATGTACATTTTGCATTTCTTCAACAATTATTTGTATTGTTGAAGCTGGAAGTAGGAGCTGCCCTTGCAGTTTAAGATAGAACAAGCAAACATTCCTAAGAAATGTTTCATTGAAATTCGGTGGCAATTCAGTACCTTCTTCTGTTGCACCATCTAAAGTCTGGGAAGCCTCTTCACAAGCAGTGGAGCACTGGGGTGTGATGTCTCTGTAAATAACATTTATGTTATTAACTGAACATTGCGGATGTTTCCTAGACAAATGAGCAGTAAATGATGACTTCAAAGTAAATGTGCTTTGACAACCGGCCACTGGACATGTCACAGATCTTCCCTCCACTAAATGCCTTTTTAAGTGTACAAGAAGTTCCTGCACGGTCTGAAATCGTTCTGAACACAGCGACATGGCACAAATAAAATTTGATATAATGGCTGTGCCAGTGTTAGACGGTGCTGGCACATTGTGCTTTCGATAGAAGTGACCCTTAAATGCTGCATATGTGCAAAATGTCTGCCTGCAATCAGTGCTCTCACACTTAAAAACACAGCGTGGTTCGTTTCTATGAACCTTACAGTGCAACACATAACCCCTCAACGTTTGCAATGTCCTGCCGCAAAAACGACAATCAATCATGTTCAAAACTACCTTCTTATTATCTAAGACAACAATGTTTAAGTCCGCGTGGGGAGCTTAAAACAGAA
This sequence comes from Ancherythroculter nigrocauda, assembly GCA_036281575.1. Taxonomy (NCBI): domain Eukaryota; kingdom Metazoa; phylum Chordata; class Actinopteri; order Cypriniformes; family Xenocyprididae; genus Ancherythroculter; species Ancherythroculter nigrocauda. The sequence continues at coordinate 81,331,141 of VTFQ01000001.1, read as the reverse complement.
GTAAGAAAAATAGCGATTAGCTAACAGCCAGCAGTAAATGCAGAAACATAAATTGAACGGTTGCCCACCTATTTATTAAGTTACGTTAGTGAAATAAGTAAAAACACGTTGTATTCTTTTAACTAAAACGCATCTTTTCGACTTAACCTGACAGTTGAGTAAGCCTATAATGCTTCAGTGATATTAATTTAACCGTTAGCTGCTAAAACTTTTTAACCTAAAATGGCGGGAGAGACAGATAATGAAGAAATCGACATGAATTGCAGAAAAATAGGGTTTATTAACACTCGCTCTTTAACTATACATTTAATGTGAAACTACAAAAAGACACGACGTTTCTTTTGACTAAATTACGTTACCTTTTCTCTTTGAAGACTTATAACCTGACAGTTGAGTAGATCTAACGTTATAACGTTAATGCTTCAGTGATATTTATCTGCTAAAACGTTTTAGCCTAAAATGGCGGGAGACAGAAAATGAAAAAAAAAAAAAATCGACATGAAATGCAGAAAAATAGGGTTTCTAAGCACTCGCTCTTCAACTATCTGCTATACCTTTAACGTGAACTTACAAAAAGACACGACGTTTCTTTTGATTAAATTGCCTTTTCTCTTTGACGACTTAACCTGACAGTTGAGTAAGCCTATAATGCTTCAGTGATATTTATTTAGCTGCTAAAGCTTTTTAAGCTAAAATGGCGGGAGAGACAGATAATAAAAAAAAAATCGACACGAAATGCAGAAACATAGGGTTTATAAACACTCGCTCTTCAACTATACATTTAATGTTAACGTGAAACTACAAAAAGACACGATGTTTCTTTTGGCTAAATTACCTTTTCTCTTTGACGACTTAACCGGACAGTTGAGTTAAGTCTATCTAACGTTATAACGGTAATGCTTCAGTGATATTTATTTAGCTGCTAATACCTAAAATGGCGGAAGAGACAGATAATAAAAAAATCGACATGAAATGCAGAAAAATAGGGTTTCTAAACACTCGCTCTTGAACTAACAGTTACGTTATACATTTTCGTGAACCTACAAAAACACGACGTTTCTTTTGATTAAATTACCTTTTCTCTTTGACGACTTAACCTGACAGTTGATAAGGTTAGGTCTTAGGTCTATAAGTTATATGCTTCAGTGATAGGTATTTATTTAGCTGCTAAAACTTTTTAACCTAAAATGGCGGGAGAGACAGATAATGAAAAAATCGACATGAAATGCAGAAACAGGGTTTATAAACACTCTCTCTTCAACTATACATTTAACGTGAAATTACAAAAAGACACGACGTTTCTTTTGATTAAATTGCCTTTTCTCTTTGACGACTTAACCTGACAGTTGAGTAAGCCTATAATGCTTCAGTGATATTTATTTAGCTGCTAAAGCTTTTTAAGCTAAAATGGCGGGAGAGACAGATAATAAAAAAAAAATCGACACGAAATGCAGAAACATAGGGTTTATAAACACTCGCTCTTCAACTATACATTTAATGTTAACGTGAAACTACAAAAAGACACGATGTTTCTTTTGGCTAAATTACCTTTTCTCTTTGACGACTTAACCGGACAGTTGAGTTAAGTCTATCTAACGTTATAACGGTAATGCTTCAGTGATATTTATTTAGCTGCTAATACCTAAAATGGCGGAAGAGACAGATAATAAAAAAATCGACATGAAATGCAGAAAAATAGGGTTTCTAAACACTCGCTCTTGAACTAACAGTTACGTTATACATTTTCGTGAACCTACAAAAACACGACGTTTCTTTTGATTAAATTACCTTTTCTCTTTGACGACTTAACCTGACAGTTGATAAGGTTAGGTCTTAGGTCTATAAGTTATATGCTTCAGTGATAGGTATTTATTTAGCTGCTAAAACTTTTTAACCTAAAATGGCGGGAGAGACAGATAATGAAAAAATCGACATGAAATGCAGAAACAGGGTTTATAAACACTCTCTCTTCAACTATACATTTAACGTGAAATTACAAAAAGACACGACGTTTCTTTTGACTAAATACCCTTTTCTCTTTGACGACAGTGTTCAACAGCATCAGACAGAAACCGCGCTCGACACAGCGTGGGTGTTGATGAGGAAGCCAAGCAAGCACATCTGCTTTGCACTGAACCAGAGCCGTTAACTAACAGAAGTTGAATGGGCGGAGCTGCGTTGAGAAGGTGACGTCACGCCGTATCATGGGTCCGCCGCCATATTTACAGGATCTACATTTACGCCCTAAATAATACCGTTGTATGAGGCTGTGTTTGGATTTTCTGTCGAGATTTTAATAAACGTCGATATGGTTGGTCAGTGCTCCTCGATCTAACGTTAGAGAACTGCCACAGCAGATCACACGATCGTATATGGAGGAAACTGAACAACGGAAAATGTTTTTTTTTCAGCTTTAACGTTAACGTTACTTCTTGGAAAAACAACAAGGGAAGCAGTTTCGAGGAGCTGACGCCGGATCGCGTGGTTTTTACCGCAATCAGGAGGAAAAACGTTTGTTAAAAGTTGTACAAAGCAAAAGGTGTATTGTATATTCCTTGATGACTACGTAACATTAACTTAGTTGATGAATTATGTTGAATTTGGTTCATGTTAGAGCAGATGATAAAGCTAGGCTACATTGCATGATGAATCAAATTATAGTTTATTTTGTTTTCAATTAACAATTTGCATTGATATTCTGTACATCTATTTAAAATGTTTGTAAATCAAGTTTTTATATAACTGCTTAATAAATACATTAAGTGACTGCATATACATTTGTTTCTGTACTGATTGCATCAACAAAGACCCTTTAAGTACACATTGCTGGGATGGGCAAAGATGCATACAATTATTTAAAAATAATGTAACGTTACCAAATACCCTCATTTGTACATGTGTCATTTTTTTCTTACACAACCAATGAAAACTTAAAGGTATAGTTCACTTCAAAATGAAAATTCTGTCATCATACTCACCCTCTAGTTGTTTCAAAGCTGTACGTATTTCTTCTGAACACAATGGAAGATATTTTGAAGAACGTCAGTAAATAAACAGTTAAATGGTCCCATTGACTTCCATAGAAAGAATAAAATTATACTATGGAAGTCAATGGGACCAGTTAACTATTTGGTTACCGACATTCTTCAAAATATCTTCCTGTGTGTTCAGCAGAAGAAATAAACCATACAGGTTTGAAACAACTTGAGGGTGAGAATATGATGACAGAATTTTAATTTTAAAGTGAACTATCCCTTTAACATATGCTGAAAATAGCAATTTGCGCCAGCCCCTGCTGGATGTCCGGATATGTGAGTGGATCAGTAATCCAGTCTTGTGCTTCTAAATCATATTGATCACGTTGTTTATCGCAAACAGTTTGTCCAAATAACGTTTTTTTTTTTTTTGGCAGTTTCTCCCGGTATGGCCCCTTCTCGTTTTCTTTCAACTACTCCAGTTCTTCCGTTCTTCTTTAATTTTACCTCGTTTTAGTAAAACACACGAGAAAATGTAAACATAGATCTTGCTTGTAAAGAGCCCACGTATAATGCAACACTGCGTACCTTCACATTCCCTATTTGACATATTTGCTTGCAAAGTCCTTGTAAAGTAAATTTGCCTAACTTAGCAAGGCGAAAAAATACTATTGTTTACTTACCGTTACCGATAAGATGATCGTTGTGTTGTAAGAGATATCCATGAGAAATTCCAATGGGCGGTAAGTCCTCTTCCAGATCCATTTGACTGGTTCCAGAGCAGCGTTTTCCATTCGCAATCTCATAATACCGGTGTTAATAAAAGTTTCCTTGACAATATGGCAAATATGACATTAGACTGTCTATAGCATCTTCAATCACCTATAGGCAATTTTAACCTATAGTAAAAAAATTGTATGATAATAGGCTGTTATTTAAACATATGGTCTTGCAATTTAAAAAAGCAAATTTAAAAAGTTTTTAAATTTACAGTTTTATTTTCTCAAAACAATAAAAATACATAATTTCTACATACAAATCTGGTTTTGTTAACATATTCTTCCTGTAAAATCTACAGCTTTATTTGATCTAACTGTCAACACAAAAATATTGTCAAATAAACAACTTTGCATTGTATTTTCATTTACAGTTTTTTTATGTTGTGATTTTACAACTTTTTGGTGTTAATTCTACGGTCATTTTTTACAGTGTAATGTTGATGAATTATGACAATGTTTACTACACAATGCTTATATGTTTTAGACGGCTGTAAGAATGCATATTTTATAGAGGAGTTAGACAAGGCTGCCCCATCTCACCCTCATTATTTATTCTGGCCTCAGAGATGTTCGCTCTCCTAATTAAAAACTCAAATGTTGAAAGTTTAAAAGTGTTTGGACAGAGAATTATACTTAGTCAATTGGCTGACGATTCAACATTATTTTTAAAAGATCTTAACCAAATTCCTAAAGTAATTGATATAGTTAATTATTTCAGGTTTAAAGCTTAATATTGGCAAATGTGAAATTATTACCATACATGAACCCTGTTTTAAGGTCATTTCTGCACTCGTTTCTATGTTAGATTGATAAATGAGGCCCATTGAGATATTATTCTACTCATTTTACATTATTCTACTACTTTCAACAACCATGAATAACCCCAAAAGTGTGATTCTTTCTTTGTTCTTTCTTTGATTTCAGAGCTGATGGAAGTGAAGGAGGAAAGTGAAGAACTGAGTGAAGTAGAGGAGAAACATCATGACAAACCTGGAGAAAAACCTTCGAGTCGCTCAAAGACTTTCACCTGCACTCATTGTGGAAAGAGTTTCGCACGAAAAACAAATCTTAAACATCACATGTTGATCCACACTGGAGAGAAGCCGTTCACGTGTGATCAATGTGGAAAGGGTTTCATAAAGAAATATCATCTTGATGTTCACGTTAGAGTTCATACAGGAGAGAAGCCGTTCACATGCGATGAGTGCGGGAAGAGCTTTACTCAATCATCACAGCTTCAATACCACATGAGAGTTCACACCGGAGAGAGACCGTTCACGTGTGATCCGTGTGGGAAGAGCTTCACTCGATCTGAACTGCTTAAAGGACACATGAGCATCCACACCGGAGAGAGACCGTTCACATGTGGTCAGTGCAGCAAAACATTTCCTCTGGCATCTGCCCTACATAAGCACATGAAAGTTCATACGGACGAGAAGCCACATTCATGTTTTGTGTGCGGAAAGAGATTTTTAACGCGGTCTAATTTACGTATACATCAGAAAACTCATACTGGTGTAAGAGATCAAGTGTGCTTTGAGTGTGGGAAGAGTTTTACTTCAGGAAGCTATATGAAACAGCACCAGAGGATCCACACTGGAGAAAAACCTTACAAGTGTTCGCAGTGTGGCAAGAGATTCAGTCGATCAGGACATCTGAAAACACATGAGAAGATCCACAGCAGAGAGAAGCCGTGCAGAAAGAGCTTAGAGTATATGATTGACTGAAGTTGTATTCTTTGAATTGGATAAAGTAAAATTATTTTCTTGTTTTTTTTTTGTGTACGTGCATCTCCACTGCCGTCTCCTCTCCGAAATCACCTTATATGGAGCTTACAATGCCTCGTTTTACTATGCATATCCTCATCTGCATATGATTTACATATGCATATTCATCCACGTGATACCATGTTTAAAGGTACAAGACATTAGGAAAATATGAGATATGGATGTGCCTATTCAGTGGCCTGCTTTTGCCTTGTTTTTGAATGAATAAATCAGAATAGTATAATAGTATTTTTCGGTAACACTTTATTTTAATTGTCCAGAGTAATGCATTAGTTAAGCATTAATTAATGATGAACTTGTTCTCAATTAAGCATTAGTTAAGCATGAACATACTAGTAATTCATGATTAACTTCATATTTTAAGGCTCCTGATTTATGCATTAGTTAAGTGTAAATAAATTAACCATTACTCATTAACTTGTTTACAATTATGCATTAGTAAATCAAGAACTAGTAATTAATTATTTACTCAACATATAGTAAGGGCTTATTAGCCATTATTTACAGTTTATTAACATTTGAAGGATACATATTTATGGTCTAAATAAATGAAAAATAAGCTATTAATTAATGATTAACTGAATGTACAGTAAGTGACTTTTTAGCCATTATTTACCACCCAATTAGCCATATATTATTTATGTGTAGTGATGTAATTATATTTCTGATTCACCATCTGTTAGGTTAACCGAACAATAAGCTAGTAAATATGTTTAATTAGCGTTAGTTTAGCAGTTATAAATTGCTAAAATAGTGTAATAAAGGCAATTTGACCCACTATTCTAAAATTAGAGACCTTTAAACAAGCGAGCTTCAGAGAAAACTGCAGCTTTAGTCAAACCTTAATTGTAGCTATGCTGCAAAAGTAGAAGCTCATCGTTTTCTTTCATTTCTTCAATGTTTTGCTTTGTTGAAATAGGCATCAATGAATTGCACCTTTTTGCGAATTCAAGGAGCGTTTCCTTATTAGATTTTTTTATTTCCTGGTAAAAACCAGGATCTGCATCTGAAGCCGTTGAAGCAATGGTTCCCCTGTCCACGCCATGCCGGTGGAAGGCTGTAGACATTTCAACTTTTTTTGAATGTCTTCAGCACTTCCTTGTATTGTCTGACCACTTCCTCTGGCTTTCTGGCTGAAAAAAAAAGTCAATGGACTAAATAAACATTTAATAAGAAAAGGCAATAAAACTTTCAAGACACCAAAATGGAGTTTTCAGTTCCTTCCTAAATTCATCTCTGGCTGCTCAGTGTAGAATTAAACTACCAAAATCTTACACAATATGAGTAATTTAATGTGAGTTGATCAGAATACTTCTTTTGTGTGGGTGTTTGAATGGAGATTACAGGTTTTTATTGATTAATCATGCAGCTCAACTTACATACTATGATATAGTAAGAAAAGGAACTCATACTTTAGGAGGGAAAAACACCAATTTGCTGCTAATGCTGATGTTTATGTGGACAAAACATTAAATTCTGATGCTTGTAATATAAATTAATATAATAATTAATTACTGAATTAATAATTAAGTAACTAATGTACAAGCTTCTCATACTTCATACTTGCTTACTTTTTTTTTTAAGAAAAAAGACATTTGTTGACACCTCATATTTGAAAACTTGTGTGGAAAGATGAAAGGGTAGAAGCTAAAAAGAGAGCTGGGTCTCTGCTTTTGGTTTGAAGTGTGGTTTTGGTAACTTACAGCAACAGGGAGATGAGCTGTGTTATCTTAAAGGATTAGTCCACTTTTAAATAATTTACTCACCCCCATGTCATCCAAGATGTTCATGTCTTTCTTTCTTCAGTCGAAAAGAAATTAAGGTTTTTGATGAAAACATTCCAGGATTTTTCTCCTTATAGTGGACTTCAATGGGCACCAAATGGTTGAAGGTCAAAATTACAGTTTCAGTGCAGCTTCAAAGAGCTTTAAATGATACCAGACGAGGAATAAGAGTCTTATCTAGAGAAACCATCAGTTTTGTTTTTTTTTTTTAAAGAAAGAAAATGTATATGCTTTATAGGCACAAATGATCGCATTACAAGTGCTTCTACCGGTACAAGATTCCGAATTATTCAAAAAGCTTCCCTATTAAACTAAGGAAAAAAACGGAACTGGCGCTGAGTTCATTCCTGAAGTTGAATAGGGAAAGACATTTAGCGTAATCTGTTTGAAGAATACAGAATCGCGTTCTGGTGGAAGATTTGTGCCTAAAAAGCATATACATTTACATAAAAAAAGACTGATCGTTATGCTATATAGCCATTGACAGGCGACTCCTCACACGTCCTGGAACCGATTTACGATTTACAAATAGTTGCAAACATTTGGGATGTTGTAAGTACTCAAGTGAACAAAATATAAAACACTGGCCTAGTGGTTTTTGGATATTTTACTGCAAAATTCTTACATATTGTGCCTTTAAGTGCTTAACTCCATTAATGAGAATGACATATTTAATCTGAATGTGTATATCAGATGTAAAATAGAGTTTAAATCTTTAAACTGTTATTGTGAACATGTGCTGTATTTATGATTAGGCAAGGTAATGCAATGCAATTTATTTTGTAAAGCACCATTAAAAACAACAGTTAACATTAGTTGACCAATGTGCTGTTCAGCTTTTAAATGTACAAACAGCGAAAACATGCATCAATATTATACAGCACAGAGACATCTGACCACACAACATTAAAAGACAAAATATCACTAAACAAAAACCTACAAAAAAGCCAGGGGAAAATTATGAGTTTTCAAAAGGGATTTGAAAGAGCCCAGTGTGGAAGCTGTTCTAATATTTAACAGCGAACTGTTCCAGAGTCTGGGATCCATCCCTGAAAAAGCATGATCAACCTGTGTTTAAACATCAGTGAAGAACAAATCAACAGTTCTCCATTATGCATTGGCATCACGTCACTAAATGACAACTATATACCAGAACTACACTCAGTTCAGATCAGAGGAAGTTCTCAACCACAGGAGGAGCTGATGATGATTAAAGGAGGAGCTGTAACTATATAATGAAGAGAAAGACTGACAGAAACAGAAAATGGCTGATCAGTGTGATCTGTGTCTGCTGGGACTGATCATTCTCTCTTCACTTCTCACAGGTAAAGAAATCTGGATTTTCTCTAAAGACATTTAGTGGAATTAGTCTGGAAAGAGTTGATTTGATCATGCTCAGTTTATTCACGTTGTGATCTCAGAGTTGTGTCGTGTTTCATACAGTAGCGTCTGAGCCTATAATGAGTGTTAATATGTTAATATGAACACAGTTTGAAACTTTGACTCTTTATTATTAAAGGTCTTGTGGTCATTGTCAGTTTATGTACATATACAACTGTAACATGTTAGGGATTTAATTGATTTTTGCAATGAATGTAGTAATTAGACAGTCAAACTAAATTTAGATTCACATGCACACATTATGCTGCTGTAGTTTGTGTCGTTCTTTTCTCAAGGAGAAGCGTGCAGTCGATTTGTTTCCTCTTATTTATTTTAAGTCCAGAAAATTGGTTGACAAAACATCAATTGACATTAAAGGTGCCCTAGAACCCTTTTTCACAAGATGTAATATAAGTCTAAGGTGTCCCCTGAATGTGTCTGTGAAGTTTCAGCTCAAAATACACTATAGATTTTTTATTATTCAGTTTTTTAACTGCCTATCATTATAAATGCGCCGATTTAGTGTGCTTCCCCTTTAAATCGCGCGCTCCCCGCCCCCGAGCTCACAACTCTATAATACATTGCATAAACAAAGTTCACACAGCTAATATAACCCTCAAATGGATCTTTACAAGATGTTCGTCATGCGTGCTGCATACATACATCGGATCATGTGAGTATGGTATTTATTTGGATGTTTACATTTGATTCTGAATGAGTTTGAGGCTATGCTCCGTGGCTAAAGCTAACATTACACACTGTTGGAGAGATTTATAAAGAATGAAGTTGTGTTTATGAATTATACAGACTGCAAGTGTTTAAAAATGAAAATAGCGACGGCTCTTGTCTCCGTGAATACAGTAAGAAACAATGGTAACTTTAACCTCATTTAACAGTACATTAGCAACATGCTAACAAAACATTTAGAAAGACAATTTACAAATATCACTAAAAATATCATGTAATCATGGATCATGTCAGTTATTATTGCTCCATCTGCCATTTTTCACTATTGTTCTTGCTTGCTTACCTAGTCTGTTGATTCAGCTGTGCACAGATCCAGACGTTAATACTGGATGCCCTTGTCTAATGCCTTGAACATGAGCTGGCATATGCAAATATTGGGGGCGTACATATTAATGATCCCGACTGTTACGTAACAGTCGGTGTTATGTTGAGATTCGCCTGTTCTTCAGAGGTCTTTTAAACAAATGAGATTTATATAAGAAGGAGGAAACAATGGAGTTTGAGACTCACTGTATGTCATTTCCATGTACAGAACTTATTTAACTATGCCGAGGTAAATTCAATTTTCAATTCTATGGCACCTTTAAGATAATGTAAAAATAGGAAATATGAATGTGAAGTGAATTTGTGGTCCCATTTTAAATGCATTGATCAATATGTTTGCGTCGACTTCACTGTAGCCTATATGTGTGCTGGTTCCTTTCCATGTTCTGACTGGTGTCTGAATTTCAGTCAAACACAAGCTCTTATCAGAGTAAATGAATTTGTGGTTTTTAATGTTACTTTGAATTAGAAGTAAATTGATAGATTCATGTTCTGTTTCTTTTTTTTTTTAATAGTTTATTTTTTTAATAGAAAAAAAGAAATGGTATAATTAAAAAAGTGTGAGAGACCAAAGTTCTTCTGTAGTTGTGGAACTCAAGTAAGTATAGGCTGTTAAGGCCATTTTATTCACTTTAAACATCTGATGATATGACACTTTCTCTTTAATACAGAAGATGCTAAGTCATCAAAAAATTTGCCATGACAAAAAAAAAATATATATGATAACCAATGTATTTTTCCATGAGTCCGCTAAGTTAGCGATTGTTGTTTGGTAGCTTGTTTAATACCATAGCTTGTTGGATAATAAGTCACCCACTACAACTAACACGGTGATAAGCCCATGTGTGAACTGATATTAGGCTAATATTGAAGATCTACCATTGTGTTGGGTTTTGCTCAATATGATGTTAAATGGCAGATCAGTGGGCTTTCTGCAGTTGAATATCTATGTAAGAGATGTTCTCTGTCCCAGACGAAACCTAAAATATTTCCAGAAGAAGCAAGATAATTTAATAATTATAATACTACCGCGTAGTGAACCTATGAACCTAACTCATATTTAAACAACTATTGTTGGCCACATAAAATGGACATAAGATAATTTTTCAGTGCACCAAAAACACCACATATCCTTACAAGTACAATTTTGTCCCCCTTAAATATTGTTATTGAGAAATTTAATGTCTATTGTCCCCCACTACACCCATGAGTTTAATATAGGGCAGATTAAACATATAGCTAATCTAGATAATATATTAATAATAAAGTTTTGTCTATATTCTAATTTAATATTAATTAATATGACACTGTTAGTTAAAATGATTTGAAATGAAAACAATATTCAGGGATTAACATGATAGGTGGTGTATAACTTTATGTATTGTTCCTACCTTCACTTGTAACAATGATATATTTTTTAATATATATATTTAATACCCCCCCCCCCCCAACACACACACACACACACACACACCCTGAGGGGGAGTACCTTGGATTTTGTTTGAAATAATGTCATATCAGTTTGTCCTTCGATTTTACTTGAAGTCATCTGTCAAGTAACAATCTCAGTCAGTGAAGGAACCACACCTAGAGTAATAAACTGTTAATAAGTAATTATTAAATATTTTCGGTACTTACCAACACTACTGAAAGTGAAAGAATATTCTGCAGAATATGTAGATTGTTTTCTCACTACAAAAGCTGTAAAATAAGCTTTGTGTGTACAAAAGATACAAAAATGTTGAACTAGGTCATAACAATTCACTTTTGAAATCAGATATAGACAAAATGATTCTAAATGTAATGAAAACAAGCATCTCATATTCCTTTAAATCACGTGACATTTATATTACTGTAAATTCCAGAACACAAGGGCACATCCTCTTTTTGTCCAGGTATAAAACAAGTCACTTTGTCTTTTCACAAATAACTTAAGAAGAGCTTCACTGTCAACTCCACACAAGTGCCTCAGATAGTGTAAGTATAAAAAATAAATGCTTTCTCGGTGGAAATATTTGAATGATCTACTTTGAAAACACACTTTTAAATCAAATAAATGTATTACTCTTTATGTGAAATACAGCTTACTGTAGCTATCCTAATCATCCCTTGCTTTTATAATATTGTTTGCTAGATAAGCAGAAGCTACATTTTTATTTATTTATTTATTTTTTAACAGACAGAGATATTGATTAAAAAGTAAATTTCCAGAGTTTTGAAAATGGAAGCGTCAGGAAAACTGCTGTCATCAAGACTGCTTTCCTTGATTAAGAACAGACAATGGAGAAAAGATGATGTTGTTAAGTTGTTTAAAGCGCTTGTGGAGCAATATAATGGCAAGAATGAGGATTTTCACACATGGATGTTGAGAATCCTTCATCAAGTGGAGATTCACAAAATAAGTGTGTCAGATCTGACAGTGAATGATAAGATTGTGGATCATGTTGAGGCAAATATTAATGACATAGCCAAAAACACTGATGAGATAACACTGGATGAGATTGTGAAGGAAATCTGTGAACAAGCAGATATTGATAAACAGACTATGGCAGAAGTGAAAGATATTGTGTCCTCTGTGTCCAAATGTTTATCAGCTTCTAGAGCACCACATCTACAAGGAATACAGCAACATTTGTTTAAGCTCTGCAAAGCCGTAGAAAAGACAATGAAATATAAACCTCGACTGACTCAGATGGTGAGCTGGTGCATTCTTGTTCTTTCTAAATCAAGTCGGCTCGTTCAGGTTTTAACAGGAGAAGGAAAGACGTGCATTGTGGCAATGTTTGCAGCATATCAGGCCATGATGCGAAAAACCCCTGACATCATCTCCAGTTCTCCTGTCCTCGCTGAAAGAGACGCTGAAGAATGGTCTGCATTTTATAAGGAACTCAAAATCACTGTTGACGTCAACACAAATAAATCAGGAGACAAAGAGCTGAAGAAGTGCTATGAATGCCAGGTGGTTTATGGTACAGCAGACAATTTTGCAGGAGATTTTCTGAGACAGCGCTTCCACAGAAGAGATGTGAGACCTAAGAGAGAGTTTCAGTGTGTGATAGTGGATGAGGTGGACTCGCTGATGATGGACAAAGGTCCTGAAGTGGTCTATCTGAATAGTAACATGCCTCTCATGGAACCGTTGAATGTAATACTGGCTGAAATTTGGTCGATCATCAACCAGCTGAAGCGTTTAGAAACTGGAGAGATTTTAGGGCCCATTCAGCTCTTCTCTGAGGTTCTGGCTGAACTCATACATGAAAATAAAAACATAGATCAACTCAGTATTGTGCAGATGGCTGTGGATGCAGGAATTATGCCTACAAAACCCTCAATGCAAATGCAAGAAAACATGGCAAATGTTTTAAAACAACTAGATAATGCAAGTGTTTTGCAAAGGGTGGCATTTTTAACCACGTTTGTGACAAATTTCCCTCAGTATTTCTTCAAACTATATGAGCAAAAGTCTGATGGGACATTAAGGAAAGAAAATGAAATCAGTTCTGCAGGTACAAATAAAAGGCAAGAAATATCAGTTATTCTCCAAGGAAATGGAAAATGTCATGTTGTACACTTTGAGGAGGACTCACTCGTAAAGTCATTGGGTGAAATGATTAAAAAGGGTTATCAGTCCGAGACAATAAAGGAACAAAACGAATCTTGTATTCCAGGCCTTCATGATCTCATTAATGGTAAGATGCAAACTTGGATTGAAAATGCTTTGCTAGCCAACGAAATGACTCCGGGCCATGAATTTATTTTTCATGAAGGTGGAATCGTTCCTGTCGATTATGAATGCACTGGTGTTGTGCAGAACAACATGAGATGGGGGGAAGGACTTCAGCAGTTCCTGGAGATGAAACACCAAACTAAACTGTCCAACATGAGTCTAATCACAAACTTCATGTCTAATGTGGGTTTATTCAAGAAATACCAAAACCAGATCTATGGGATCACAGGAACTTTGGGAGACCAAACAGAGCTTGATATGCTCAAGAAGGTCTACGATGGCATTAAGACCTGCAAGATTCCCTCATTTAGACGAAGGAAACTTTATGAGCTTGAAGGCATGGTGATACCTGAAGAGGACGAGTGGATCAGGACTGTCTGTAATGCCGTTCAGCATCAAGTGACCTCCACAGTTTATCGAGGTCCACGAGCAGCTCTCGTCATCTGTGAAACAATCAATCGTGCAGAAATGTTTCATAGGGCCCTTGCAAAGACCATCTCAAAAGACAAACTAAAGCTCTATGTGAATAATAACATGGATAACTCTACAATAACAGATTCAACAGTCCAAGCTGGAGATGTCATCATTGCAACTAATCTAGCAGGTCGAGGTACAGATCTAAAGGTCTGTGAAAGTGTAAATGAGGCAGGAGGACTGTTTGTGGTGCAAACCTTCTTACCTCTGAACGTCCGTGTTGAACAGCAAGCCTTCGGACGAACAGCTCGCCAAGGGAGTCCAGGATCCGCTCAACACATCATATGCACTAGTCCTTTCTCTGACTCTGTAAAAATAGTGAAGAGCCTGAACAAACTTTTCACCATCTTACTCAAATGTCTGAGCTATCTAATATCTATACTGATGTCATCTGATTCCACAGAGAATTTGTTTGAGAATGCACTCAATCATTACCTTGAAAATCGCAGCTCTCAGAATCATGAGGCAATGGTCTCTGCCCTAACAGACCTCTTAGCCATGAAATCATCCTCATCACAAGATCTGGAAGAGGCAAAAGAAGCCAGGAACATTATGGTGAAAATCAGACTCTCAAGGTTCCTTGAAAAAGAAATTCCAAAAATCACAAAACAGGAAAAGCTTTTTTCTGTTTACCTTGATGTTTTGGATGACGTTTATAAAGATGGTGTTTTTTCAGACCAACGTGATGTAATTGTGTCCTGTCTTCATGAGTGTTGGGGTTTGTGGTTCCTGATGTACTTTAATGATGGAACATCTATTGAGACACTGATGAAACAGCTGAAGGAGGACTTGTCAAATGCGAAGCAGAAACTTTTGAATAAACAGTCCCCATCCACTATGGTCTACTATTACATCAGGTCTGGAAACAATCTCCGTGAGAAGGGATGCCTTGCAGAGAGCATTGAGATGTACACCAAAGCTTTGGAGGACGGTGTTTGCTGGGAGTTTATTCCTCTCTATAATCATGCACTGGCCACTGTTATGAAGAAAGATGGTGGTTATATTGCTAAAGCACTAGCTGACCTTGATATGGCTGGAAAGGCTATAGATTTATACAAGTCAAAACTGGCACGGATTCTGACTTGTGTAAAGCCACCAAGTCAAGATAAGACTTTGCTTACCAAACAGTTTCAAGTTAAGTTTATGATTGCAGACCTTCTCAAGAAGAACATTCAAGATGCTGTAATGGAGTTGAAGAAGGCTGAAAGAAAAGGAGGACATATGAGCCTGACTGGACATAAAATTTTTTTGGACATAGACTTTGTAATGAGGCATGCAAGCAGTATAGAAGGTGAGAACTTGACTGAACCTTGGACTTTTTCTTGTAGACTGTCTGTAACTGGCTATAGTTACTATATATATATATATATATATATATATATATATATATATATATATATTACTTTTATATTATATAAATTGTTAATGGATTTGCCAGGTCATGTTGGCTTTCACACCTGGTGACTTCATGGGTTTTGGATAGCTATCCGATTGTGAAAAGGCAAACATCTCTGTGGTGGATTTAAATCCGATCACTCAAACCTTGAGATGCCTTGTGTTCAATTAAAAAGACATGACACAATGGCTATATTTACATGAAAAACATTTGTTTCAATTGGACTGAATTCATTCCGATTGATGAATCTGATTGAAGTGTTTACATGAACACTAAATAAAGTGATCGGGTTGACGTGCGTGTTTATATGTCAACAGCTTCAGATTGCAATTGACCTTTTGTCATGCACACACTGCACGAATATACATTTCCCTTTCGAAAGGGAACTCCACTCTGCGCTGACTGCGCTATGGGGAACGTCCTCCGTGACCCGTGCTCGAAATGCCAAAAATCACCACACTCCAATCCTATTGGCCGGCGACAGCCTATCACGTCAAACGGCGCGAACCGTGACGTATAAAGGGAGCGCCTGGGGAAACAGCCGACATCCTCTTGTCTTTTCGCGACTGCTTTTGCTCGTGCCTCTTCACTCTGCCAAAAGAAAATTTTCTGCTAAATCGTTCAGGAAGTGTGCTGATCCTTGTCCCAGGTTTCTGACACCAGAGGACACACACAACTTGTGCGTTTTCTGTCTGGGCGAGGAGCATGCACGGTCAGTACTCGAGGGTGCTGCCTGTGCTAACTGTGAGCGTTTTCCTATGAACGTTTTCCTCGTTTGGCCCTCTTCTCGAGGGGAGAGGTGCCACCACCGCTGCCTGGTGGTTCTGGCCCCGCTCGTGCTGAGGCTCAGCGGCGATTGTAATCATGGGGCTCGCAGGTGGAGCTCGCTGAGGAATTTGAGAGGGGTGTCAATCTTTCTCAAGCTGAAGCGACTGACGAAGACGCGCTTCTGGCGGATGACGTCGATGTTTTATCTTTAACATCCTCGGACTCCGGAGCGAGTGCTCTCTTGGTCCAAAGCCCCGGAGAGCAGAAGATGGCTCTGCCTCCCTGCGCGGCGTTTTTCGGAGTTGCTGGAGGTTATGGAACGCGCTTCGAGCAGACTGCGGCTGCCCTGGGAGCGCGTGAGGAGGGAACCCGCTCGCAGCAGGTTAGACGATCTTTTTCTCTCTACCCATGGCCCGGCAACTCCGGCGAGGGCCCTGCCATCCAAAGCGTTGAAGGTGACGTCACGTTTGAATGGCAGGGCTTACGCCGCTGCAGGTCAGGCTGGTGCGGCGTTGCACACGATACGGTGCTTCTGGCGTACCAGGCTGATCTGCTTACAGATCTTGATCAGGGAGGCGAAGACGCGCTCCACGGCGTTTAGATCTTGCATCCCGCTCAGGTCCAGCTCTGGGCCCAGACAGCCGGGAGATCCCGGGCCGTCTCAAGCCGAGGCTCAGAGGCAGGCCCAGAGGGAAAGTGTCGCCGCTCGTGCGCCTCCTCCTCCTCGGAATAAGTCGCAGAGACGGCGAGATGCTAGAAGGAAGAAGCAAGATTTGAGGGAGGTGATCGAGGAGCGGCGCCAGCAGCGCCGGTAATCGATCTCCGCTCTCACGAGGGCTTTTTCTCGCCCTCACTCTTCCTTCGCCTCCCGGTAGCGTTTGTGACATCTATATGCTGCAGGCTTTACAGTCAGGCTGATGTTGTGGGCCTATGATGGATATATTCCTGACGGCCCGCCGTCTGGCTTGATAGTGAAAGTGCTTTTGGGCTTATGGGACTTTGGATTTTTCCCTCCGTGTGACGAATCGGGGAGGAATCTGCGTTCTACGAGCCGCAGGAGGTAAGCCAGGTCCATTTTTCATTCTCAATATAGACCTTGCTTTTCCTGTATAGCTTCCCGTGCATATAGTTGTCATCTGTTCATGTTTTTAAGGGGTTATTTGGGCAAATAACTGTATGTTAGGCTGACTGTTACAGGCAGGCCCTTTATGGCCGCTTTGTTGTTTAGCATTGGTGTAGTTTCTCGGCTGATACTGTGTATAGCTAGAACTCGCGTTCACTATTGTCAGTTATGTGTTGGCCGGTTTTTCGGCCACCTAATGCTGTCGCTCGCGCTGCTTTCTCCGTGTGTTTGGGAATTTGTAGCCCGAGTGTAGCGTGGTCTACATACAGTCCTTAGCTAGCGGCTAGGCTAGAACTAGGTTAGGTGTATGTTTGTTTACATCCCTCTGTTATGACTATTCCCCCTGCGGTTGTATAGTTCCTAGTTCTGGCCTCCTTCTGAGGAAGTTGCTGGCCGTTTTTTGCCCATATTTCCCCTTCATATGTTTATCCACACTCAGGGTGAGTGTAGGGAATTTTGTTTACCAGACTTCTCCCGGTCGTTTGCACCACAGCATCTGGGGTTCATTGCTGTTTGATTGTTGGCTATTTGCCTTTTAGCCTCTCTGTATGCAGCTTGTTTGGATACAGCGCTGTTGGTCAACGATGCTGGTTACGCTCACGCTGTTTAGCATATTAACATTGCCTGCTGGAATGTGTATGCCTAGGCTCAGGTTGTGTAGCTAGTTCCCTTAAAATTGTCATTTTAGGTTATACTGGCCCTTCCTTGTAGCTAGGGGCCTGTCATGACCACGGGCTGGTGCCACATGGTTCTTTAAGTAGCAGGCCTTTCCAGGCCTCTCTTATAGCTTCCTGTTGGCCCAGCTACGCTGGTCGTGTACGGGCATCATTCCATGATGAGTCATACGTTACTCTGTTGTTGCCAGATGTTTATGGAAGTCATTGGCCCCCGTTGGGGCCTCCTTTCATGTCTTACCTAGCATGTTGGCACAGCTTGTATGGGTTTCTGTATGTCTCATACCCCTTGGGTGTTGTATAAACGCACTAGCTATCGCCGCGCACTTTTAAGGTTACAGGCCACTTTCAGGCCTTCCTTTGCTGTATAATCCTGCTGGGATTATAGGCCCACGGGGCCTTTCCTTAGCGCATGATGGCGTATGTTGTACTCCTCTTGCTTAAAGAGTAGAAGGTACTTCACCGAGTGCACTGCTCATTGGTTTGTGTTGGACGGGCTGTCTCGTGGGCACTTGCAGCTGTTATGTCTTGGTGTTTGCTCCACCTTGATATGCATTAGGGTGTGGCCCTACAGGCCATCCTGGGCTACCGCCGTCTGCATTCAGTTCTAGTTCTCTGGTGAACTCTGGTTATGTTGTAGGCCCTTTTCCCGGCCTCCATGACTATGTGCCTGCTTTACAGTCTGTCTGTTAGGTTGAGCTTTGTACTTCCCTTCGGGGTTAACTGCGTAATTGTGCTTAGCTCCCTAAGCTGGTATGGTTGTAGACTTCTATGAAGTCTCCCGTTAGACCGGCCCCCAGGCTGGTTTGTGCTCCTCTGGGTCAGGGGTCTTTAGCGCACAGCCTCCTCAGCACCTTGTTAACGGCTGAGTAGATCCTTGGATGAGTGGTTGTACTCCCCTCATACGAGGGTCCAGAGCGTTTAGTTGAGTTCCGCTCTCCAGGATGCCCATCTCTGCGTGTGGGTTTGAGTTGCTTACTGCCCTTTCGCAGTCACTCTTTCCTGCTCTCCTCTCTGGAGTTTGCGCTTGGAGATTCTGTATATCAGACAAGGTTGGCTAGGCCAGATTTAGCTTCGCTGGATCTGGCTAGGCCTCCTTGGTGGCAGCGGGATGGATTTTTCCCCCCGAGTGACTGGCCGAGGTTCCTGTGGTTCCTTGGCCACATTCCCTTAAAGGGACCACCCCCTCTCGGGCTGTTGGTTCCAGATGCTCGAGCAGCCTTGGTAGGCTTTTTTCGGAAGGCCTCTTTTAGGCTCAGCTTGGGCTGTTGGCCGTAGGGAATGCTGTCACTGACAGCCTTGGAGTTCTGCCCCCGGTTTTTCCCTGGAACTGCCGGATGTGTGTCCAGACATTTGGACTGGCATTCTCCTCTAGCATGGCGGCATGGGTATATCGTTCCCCATAGCGCAGTCAGCGCAGAGTGGAGTTCCCTTTCGAAAGGGAACGTCTCAGGTTACGTATGTAACCATGGTTCCCTGAGAACAGGGAACGAGACTCTGCGCTTTCATGCCATGCTGCGGGATGCCTGCTACAGTCGCTCAAAGACAAGAGGATGTCGGCTGTTTCCCCAGGCGCTCCCTTTATACGTCACGGTTCGCGCCGTTTGACGTGATAGGCTGTCGCCGGCCAATAGGATTGGAGTGTGGTGATTTTTGGCATTTCGAGCACGGGTCATGGAGGACGTTCCCCATAGCGCAGTCAGCGCAGAGTCTCGTTCCCTGTTCTCAGGGAACCATGGTTACATACGTAACCTGAGACGATTTTTCTGCTGTTTGCACATGATAACCATCCAAATATTGCTTCTTTATTTGTTTTAAACAGCAGACTCAATATTTATCCATTTCTGGTCATAATGAGCATATGAACCGTTGTGCCATGCTGCTTATATTTATCACGCGGTAAAAATGCCCCTCCAAAACCACTTGTCTGTGGATGAGAATCTGAAACGAGGACTGGTGGGACGTTGTCCTGCTCCACTTCACAAACGCTGAGTGAAAGGAGAGTTTTATAATGACAGGACACTCATTTATATGACACTTTTTTTTATCAGGAAGAGCAGCTCATTCCGCATGCCATACGTAATTGCACATGCGTGGTAATTTCAGTTTTAGTTTTCAATCCGATCAAGTGTTTACATGCACTCTCGGTCATATTAGAAAAGGAATAAACCACCTCTTTCGATCCGATCAAAATTTCATTTGGATTGAGCTCAATTAAGGATTCATATGAAGGCTGTTCAGTCCAACTATAATTTTCAGTTACAAACGGATTAATTGGTTGCATGTAAACGTAGCCAATGAATCCCTGAGAGTAAATGGATTCCCTGTTCTATTTATGACAGTCCTAATTCTGGCATGAAGAACACATGGATTTACAGTGGTCTCTTTGTCGCATTTGTAGACATCGTTTCGCTGTTGTGGCAATGCACAATGTTATGATAAAAACAGTGTTTTAGAATGATTATAATATTAAATTATTTTAATTGATTATTGTAACATAGGCCACTGCCTATGTTAAACATGCTACTCATCACAGAACAAGCTCACAAAAAGACATTGCATGTAAATTTATATTGACAGCAATGATGGTCTCAACAAAAAAATATCACTCACAAATTAATGTTTTTGGTTGCAAATGCAACCATTCAATGCACAGTCTAGAGCCCCTTGGACAAATAATTGCAACTGAAAATATAGAGAAATTAAAAAGTTACTTATATTGCCCATTTTTTTACTATCTTAATGTTTGATTATGCTTATCATCAAATGCAGGTGAAGGAAATCAACCAGAAGACATTTTTCAAAGGTAAGCTTGTCTTGCTACAAGATTTGACTAAATCAGTTAATTGATGTTATTAGAAGTACAGCAATATTTTTAAGCTACATCAAATATTTAGTAGTTGAACACTTTTACAAGTTCTTATGTAGTGGTTGGTCATTCAATGGCACAGTAACAGAATATGTTCTCTTTTTAAGGCCAATAAAACTAAAGCACTCAAAACAAATTTCAAATACACTTTAATCCTAATAAAAGGTTTGATATTTCAGGACAGTTGAACTGAAAAGAAGCATTGATGAACTAAAATCAGAATTTAACAGAAATCATCAAACTCTGACAAAACTAATAAAGGATCTGAATGACATCACTGATAAACTTGAATCCATGCACAAGAACACTACGACGGGCAGTTTGGTAGGATCATCAATAGGAGCAGCGGGAGGAATTGCATCCATAGCGGGACTGGCTTTGGCCCCGTTCACATTTGGTGCTTCTTTAGTTCTTACTGGTGTTGGTGCTGCCACTGGAATAGCAGGAGGAGTCACAGGTGGAGCATCTAACATCACTAATGCAATCAAGCAGAAAAACCTACGTGAGACTATTGAGAAGATCATCAATGATTTCCTGAGCACAATCCACCCAATGTTTGAGCTTTTGAATAAAATTGGTAACATCACGATGAAAATAAAATTTCCGAAGAACACATTAAAGCAGCATGAATTTCAGAGAGCAGCAAGAGGTACTGCAGACATTTTAAGGATTGCATCTCTAGGGGAAAAGTGTGCAGATGCTGCCACAGAAATCCTTGCAAATATTAAAGCTGTCAATGCGATGCGTGTGACTGCACAGGCGTCCAAATCTATCCGTATTTTCACGGGCGCACTCTCAGTTGTGTCTCTTGCTTGTGATGTTTACAGTATTGTTCAAGATTCAACAGAGCTCTCTGAAATGAATCAACCAGCACACAAGAGAAAAGCAGAAGAAATCAGATCTGAAACACTGAAATTCATTCTTCAGGTGAAAGAAACAGCTGCTCAGTTTAAGATTAGTGTGGATATAATTAAATATACCATAGATACTTTTGAGAGTATTTAACAAAAGCTGCAAAACAGTTCTTCCTCTCAGACCCGGCAAAGACAATTATCAAAAATGTAAATAAAGATAAAAATATTGATTTTTTTATTTTATTTTATTTTTTTATTTTTTTTATCAGTCTTGTTCTTGTGTTTCTGATTGTTTCCAATTTGTGTGGAATTTTGGTCTGAAAAAAAAAATTGTCAATACAACTAAAACTATTACTATTATATACTTTCTAAAGAGCAAAATCTTTTTTGTTTTCCCAAGAAACGTCTGTTTTTACATATTTTATATTATTTCTAGTGCTGTCAATGTTAACACTTTAACATGATTTATTACAAAAAATGTTTTAATGCAATTAACACAAATAAATTACTGAAGAATGTGAAAAGGTGTCATTAATGTAATTTATATCACAGTTGACTGGTCTTAGAATTCGAGGCTCGCACTTAGTATCTACAAAGCAAAATTAACACTGCTCGGTGTCTCCTGGCAACGTGATCTCATGAGAATACGTGTGTTGTTACGTAAAGTGTGGTTCTACCACACGTACATTTACTTACATTTTCATACACCCAAATATGTACAATATTTACGTATTTATAGCACTAAAACATAAAATATGTATATGAATTCTAGGGTTGGGCATCTAAGGTATAATGCCGATCCGATACGCATCTCGATACAAAGTATCCGATCCGATATATTAACGATACATGTGTAGCATTTTGCGATGCAATACGATACGATTCGCAACCATATCACCATACGATGCGATAATTCAGCACTAGCTAATTAGATCAAGTTTATGTGGTGATGTGAAAGAGGATGCGGTGCCATTGAATTAGTTTCGTTATTTATTAACCAAGTAAAACCAATACTTTTTTACAAACTGGCTTTTCAAGTGAGATATCAGATTAGTCGTACTGCCCGTGTATTTTACAGATGCGCGGCACATTTTACAAATTGCATCTGTCTTGTCAAGTCGTCCGTCTTTCTTGTAAAATCCATAGTGTTCCCAAACTTTAGATTTAAAATTCAGTGGAGGATAAATTATCTCGGCGTCCGACATGTTTGTTTTGCTTACTCCTCGCGCTTCCTGACAACTACCTTTGGGCGCATCACTGGCTTCATCCTCGCAGCTGATACATGGAGTTGTAGTGTACACACATCCGCAAGTCCGATGCTTAGGCCTACTTTATGTAGGTCGATTAAATTATGCACAAAAAACAGGTTGACAACACTTGTTAATAAATAAAGAAATACATTCTGTATTAAAAGGATAAGCTGTATCTCGGAAAAACCAATGCATCTCGCAAAAACCGATGCATCTCGATTTGCTTCCAAAATTTCATTCATCCTCTTCTGCTCTACCGATGCACTCGTATCGTGCACGCGCATGACCGCGTATCGATACATATCGGTTAATCTTCCCATCCCCAATGAATTCCCATGTATTATTAATAAAATCGTGACATATGTTTTGATTCTGTTGTATTAATTTGTAATATCAATATATGTTTTTGGTCACATTCATTAATGCAGTTTACTCATCTACTTAATATGAAATAAAATTTCTGTTCGTGACTCGTTTCGGAGGATTACATAATGTTACACAAGACTACACTTTAAAACTTTAAAATAAATAACATTTCTGTAACTGTTTAACCATTTTGTAATATTTAGTTTTTTTGCTGTGAGACACAGAATATGTTTTCTTCTATGCAGTAACTGACAATACAACTATAAGATAAACCAAAACGCCACATAAATTCACAAATCACATCAATTGTATTTGTTTGCTGTAGCTACTCCAAATCTTCAGAATCCATATGTTTACAAGGAACAGATTCAAATGCAGACCTTTATAGTGACGTGACATTTGAACGGAGGCTTGTGTCGAGCATAAATGGGAATGCCTGCGTTCAGCCCCGACAAAACGTTGCAAAACGTTTTTAAACGGAAACGGTGGTGCCCTGTTCTGATGACGCGACAGTTTCAACTATGGCAGGTGAGAAGGCCATTCTTTGTGTTCTTTTTGAAGAATTTTCGGAGACTGATGAAATTGGTATAAATATGTGTTTAATAACGTAAAATACGCTCGATGTTACAGTCACTGCCCTTGCTGCCTTGAACACAGTTGTAAATGACTTTACTTGGACCCATTGTGCGAGCTGTCTCTTTAATACCGTGTAGTTTATATGCATGTTGATGCTGATTGGGCTGACATTTTTGACACACCCACCAAACAAGAGAAAACGTATCTCAAACCCGTTACACACTGTTTCCAGGAAACATGACGTTCAACCCGGAAACCTTAGCAAAACGTTGCGCACCGGTTTGAGCTTGAATGTGCCCCTGGATTCGAGGCTTGTGTTGGTAATGTAGAAAAAACGTGACCAATGACAAACAAAGCCTCACCAAAGCCCCTGGAAAGCAAGCCTGCAACCTTTAGCCAAAAAAGTGTAATGGCTAATGCTAACGCTCCGGCTGTGCACGGGCGGTACTAGCGGTACGCAGGAAGGAAGAAGCATTTTCTTGACAAGTAAAAATTATTTTCCCCATTGGCAGATTATTTTGCTTGTTTTAAGGAAAAACTCACTTAATTTTGACTTATTTTTCCTGAAAACAAGAAAATAATTTTTACTTGTCAAGAAAATTCTTCTTGATTTAAGAACTTTAAGATATTTTGACTAGAAACAAGACAAAAACTCTAAGTAAGAACAGCATTTTTATGCAGTTTGGTTCAAAAACATCTCTTCAAGCTGATAGTTTATATGCAGTCAGAAACTATTCTCACATTACACTACATCAACTATCCCACTTATTAGTTTGTTTTCTAATTTTAATTATTCCCTATTTATTGAATTACTGATTAATTTCGATAAATACCTGAATAGGCCTAGTGTGTGCAAATACTTTTTGTTTGACTAACCTGGAATTGATGTTAATCAAAATCCTTTAAAAACTGATTTTATCACTAATAACTTAATAATTTATTTTCTAGATGTTAACGGAGACAGGAAAACTGCTAAAAGAAAGAAGTGAAACTAACAGTAATGCTTTAGGTGTTCATATATAAAACTTTACATAGATTTCATCCTAAAAGTCTATGTAGGCACAAAAGCTAGATTTTTAGAGGAAAAAATCCCTTTATAAATCCTGATCAGTGTAAGATTGTGTGTACGTGCATCTCCACCCCCGTCTCCTCTCCGAAATCACCTTATATGGAGCTTACAAAGCCTCGTTTTACTATGCATATCCTCATCTGCATATGATTTACATGTGCATATTCATCCACGTGATATGAGATATGGATGTGCCTATTCAGTGGCCTGCTTTTGCCTTGTTTTTGAATGAATAAATCAGAATAGTATAAAATACATTTCAGAGAAAGTTTTCCGGTAACTTTATTTTAAGGGTCCAGAGTAATGCATTAGTTAAGCTTTAATTAATGATGAACTTGTTCTCAATTAAGCATTAGTTAAGCATGAACATACTAGTAATTCATGATTAACTTCATATTTTAAGGGTCCTGATTTATGCATTAGTTAAGTGTAAATAAATTAGCCATTACTCATTAACTTGTTTACAATTATGCATTAGTAAATCACAAACTAGTAATTAATTATTAACTCAACATATAGCAAGGGCTTATTAGCCATTATTTACAGTTTATTTAGACATTTGTCTAAATAAATGAAAAATAAGCTATTAATTAATGATTAACTGAATGTACAGTAAGTGACTTTTTAGCCATTATTTACCACCCAATTAGCCATATATTATTTATGTGTAGTGATGTAATTATATTTCTGATTCACCATCTGTTAGGTTAACCGAACAATAAGCTAGTAAATATGTTTAATTAGCGTTAGTTTAGCAGTTATAAATTGCTAAAATAGTGTAATAAAGGCAATTTGACCCACTATTCTAAAATTAGAGACCTTTAAACAAGCGAACTTCAGAGAAAACTGCAGCTTTAGTCAAACCTTAATTGTAGCTATGCTGCAAAAGTAGAAGCTCATCGTTTTCTTTCATTTCTTCAATGTTTTGCTTTGTTGAAATAGGCATCAATGAATTGCACCTTTTTGCAAATTCAAGGAGCGTTTCCTTGTTAGATTTTTTTATTTCCTGGTAAAAACCAGGATCTGCATCTGAAGCCGTTGAAGCAATGGTTCCCCTGTCCACGCCATGCCGGTGGAAGGCTGTAGACATTTCAACTTTTTTGAATGTCTTCAGCACTTCCTTGTATTGTCTGACCACTTCCTCTGGCTTTCTGGCTGAAAAAAAGTCACTGGACTAAATAAACATTTAATAGGAAAAGGCAATAAAACTTTCAAGACACCAAAATGGAGTTTTCAGTTCCTTCCTAAATCCATCTCTGGCTGCTCAGTGTAGAATTAAACTACCAAAATCTTACACAATATGAGTAATTTAATGTGAGTTGATCAGAGTACTTCTTTTGTGTGGGTGTTTGAATGGAGATTACAGGTTTTTATTGATTAATCATGCAGCTCAACTTACATACTATGATATAGTAAGAAAATGAACTCATACTTTAGCAAAACAGCAATTTGCTGCTAATGCTGATGTTTATGTGGACAAAACATTAAATTCTGATGCTTGTAATATAAATTAATATAATAATTAATTAATTAATTACTTAATTAATAAATAAGTAACTAATCTACAAGCTTCTCATACTTCATACTTGCTTACTTTTTTTTCCCTATGCCTTCCCTATTAAACTTAAGGAAAAAACAGAATTCACATTCGTTCTGGAAGTTGAAAGACATAGTTCGGAAAGACATTCAGCGTAAGCTTTTTGAAGAATACATAATCACGTTCTGGTGAAGCACTTGTGATGCCATCATGCAAGCATATACATTTTGTCATGGAGACGACTCTGACAAATATGAACTGTACTGATACATTTCTGCCAAAAGAACCAAATAAACAGAGAATTTAGGGTTGATATGGTTGATTTGATCACTCAAGGTTTGCAAAAAAGAACAAGACAAAATATCGAAGAAACAGGACAAAAAGGAGAAGAAGAACCTCTAGAATGGGAGGAATGAAGATGGATCCAATGGCCAAAAAGATGATTAAATTACTGAGACAGCAACAGAAAAAATTAATTTGAAATTGATTATGCTTATTAAACAATCATATACGTCGAATACTTTTATGTGTGACCTGGAACAGATTACAAACGAGGTTGAAGCTTTGACTACAAACTCTTCAGCGCCGGTTGAATCTGAAAATTGTGTTTAAGGGCTAAAAGGTTAAAATGATGCTTGAATAGATGTACGTTTTTATCTTTCATATCTAGAGGTGTTGATGCAAGCTAACCAAAATGTATGTTTCAGTTGCTGAACAAGAAGTATTAAGGGGAACTGGTACCAAGATGTACGTTTTTATCTTTCATATCTAGAGGTGTTAAGGCAGGCTAACCACGATGTATGTTTTAGACACTGAGCAAGAAGGATTAAGGGGAACTAAAACTAACAACGATGTATGTTTTTAATGCAATCTAAGATGTATGTTCTGTTTGCTGCACTAGAAGTGTTAGTGGGGGCCAGTGTGAAGGTCTTAAAGCTCAAGTGATTAAAATGTGTTAAAGTTCGTAGAAGTGGCGTAGTCTGCAGTTGACCGTTGTATCTTATTTGCATACAACATGAGACTGTGAGGAACTGTATTCACGCTTACAAATAAGGAAATGTTTATGTTAGGAAAAGGATGTGATCTTTGCAGACTATATATATTGGAGGTTGTACAACAGAAGATCGCCACACCTCGGGTGAAGACTTTACTCGCTTTTATGTTTTTGTATTTTTTATTCTGTATCTTGTTATTGAACCGAAACCATTGTATTTGGTGATTCGTAAACCTCTCTAAACAAGTCTCAGAGTAAACTATTATCGATATCTGTAATTGAATTACTTCCATTGAGCCTCAAGAGCATCAGATCTGAGTTGGTGTGGACTCCACCTTGAAATCTCTAATCATCGTACAACGCTCTCAATCCAAGGTAAGACCAAATCTTTTGCTGCAGTAGAGGATTATAGAGATGTGTGTTTGATTAATTGGAGGTTGAGGGGGATAACAAATACAACAAAACTTGTGTGGAAAGATGTTGCAAGAAGCTAAAAAGAGAGCTGGGTCTCTGCAATATAGAAGGCAAACACTTGCACTTTTTCCTCATAAGTAAAAGTGTGTAATATTGGTGTAATTTAGGGTACAAACAATTAGCCTAACGATACCCTAACATCATGCAATATGTAGCAATTAAATGTATACACTTTATAGGCACAAATGATCGCATCACAAGTGCTTCCACCAGAACACGATTCCGTATTCCTCAAAAAGCTTACGCTGAATGTCCTACGCCTTCCCTATTAAACTTACGGAAAAAACGGAATTGGCGCCATCGTTCTGGAAGTTGAATAGGGAAAAACATTTAGCATAAGCTTTTTGAAGAATACAGAATCGCGTTCTGGTGGAAGCACTTGTGATGCGATCGATACATTTACATAAAAAAAAAAGAAAAAAAAAAGACTGATCGTTTCGCTAGATAGCCATTGACAGGCGACTCCTCACACGTCCCGGAGCCTTGGTTAACATTGCAATTTTCTCACGATTTATAAATAGTTGCAAACATTTGGGATATTGTAAGTACTCAAGTGAACAAAATATATAACACTGGCCTAGTGGTTTTTGGATATTTTACAGCTAAATTCTTACATATTGTGCCTTTAAGTGCTTGTGGTGCAAGGCCATTTAAAGATTTAAAAACAAACAACAAAATCTTAAAATCAGTCTTATAATGGACTGGCAACCAGTGTAGAGAACATGAGAATATGGGTAATATTCATTAGGGCTCATAATGAGGATTTAAAGTTGCCGTCAGCTGAATCTGGTCTGTCTCCAGAACGTTTGTACGCGTGGGTGAGTACAAACAGAATTTGGGATGTGTAGGAAGTTGCGTACGCTTCTTCAGGGCCTGTTTTGTTCGTACGCAGCGGTTATAACTGAGCAGATGTGTGTTGAGCCAGTGAGGTTTACAATATGATCTTCTCGCTCACGTTTCACAACCAGAGTCAGTTGACAGTTAGACAGTTGAGAGGAATCATAGGAGAACAGATGTCAACACTGATAGCAGTCAGCGCTCGGCTCTCTAGATGGAAGAACGACTGCCTGAGCTGTGCTCAGTTGATCATACAGGAAGTTCAGGAGAATCCAGAGTAAATCAAATATAACATTTTATTTGTCAAGTAAAAATGTGTCATGCCAATTACATTACATTTGGACAATTAGAAGCTAATTCAGAAATAATAAATGCATAACATCAATTACACAAAAAATGCATATACACACAGTGATGTGTGTATGGCATCTCTGTATGGGGGACCTTATATATAGACCAGAACAAAAGGGTTAATTTTTACTACACCAACACCTGTTTCGGGGGAGAGGAGTGGGCAAGGTGTTGTCCTATGCTATTCTCTCCAGATGAGTTTTATTGCTTTATTACAGGATGCTTGATCTCAGATTTTGTCTGAGCAGGTCTTACACATCTAAACCTCTAATAATTCTCAATGAGAACTTCTTTAGACATATGACAGAATTAAATCAAACTTTTATCCTCATTTGTAGTTTTTGTGTTTCTTTTTTCTGTTCTTGTTGTTTCTCTTTCCTTCAGTGATTCTGATTGTTAACAGCAGGTGTTCATCAGTGTCTGGATTCACTCTGTCAAGTGGACTATATCAGTAAACTAGTGTAGGGAACAGTGAATGAGGGTATAGGGTGTGATTTGGAACACAGCCTCTGAGTGTCGATTCTGAACACTAATAATTCACAGTTATGTTGCAGTAGGCTACTTTATCAAAAACAACTAATGTTACAGAGAATGCATTGTTTTCTATGGTATATTACTGTTTAATGGAAAACTATGTTACTGTTAGAATTTGGCTGTTTTTGTACATCACAATTTTACAGTGTAGTCTTGTGCTTCAACAAGTCATATTACTGGTGTGCTAGCAAGCTAAAAAAATATTGATATTGGTGTTTATTCTCATAGGTTGTGAATGATAGATCGACACAAGCCTTTCAGCCCTTGCTACATGTCAGTTTTCTTTGGCTTTTCTCCTGGACACACATTTAATACACACTGTTATATAATTTAATAGTTACTGTGAACAAAAAAAAACAGCATTTGTGAGCAACAGTTTGCAATTAAAACAAAAGGTCATATGAAATGCACAGTAGTCTTTAAAAAAAAACAGCAAGAGAGGCTTGTGTCAGGCCTTTTAAAAGTCTTTATTGTCACTGAATATCAAGAGTTTTGTACTTCCACAAAGTACAAAACAGAATAAATGATAAACAACAGAAATAGAAAGATGGACATAAATGACTAATTAAACAGAATACAATGCTATACATTGTTCTCCCTGAAAAACCCCAAATACAATCACTATTTATTGATTAACTCAGATTTGATATGTTTAATTTGCCAATTGTTAATGGAGTTATATGTGTATGGTTCCATTTACCTGGAAATCAAAAAACACTTGAAACTAGAAAATGTAAAATATTACTGGTTGATTCAGATCTGATATTTTTACTCATAATATACGAGTACACATTTTATAAAAAAAAACTTGTTTAGAGTATATGATTGCTGTTCAGATGTCATTTGGATTAGATTATAAAGATGGGGTCTACATAAAGTAGAAACCCAGAGCATCAAGTTCATCTCCACTTCTCCCTTTAATGCCATACAATCTCCCTGATCCAACATTAATACTCACAGGCTCACCAAGTTCACTGCATTTGAGAGACATAGTTTTTCTTTCACCATTACTTTTTTCAACCACAAATTCCAGACCCCCAAGTCTGGTATGATACTTATTTGGCCACAGTGTTGCAGAGATGATTGTATCAGTGCTGTCAAAGATAAATTCTTTTTTATTATTTCCTTCACGACGACCAGCTCGAATGATCTGGGAATCCCGGTAACCCACTTCTATTGTATTCAGTAATTTCTCGGATGAGGTAAACCAATATTCTTCCTGTGGCACAAATGTATTTCACGTGAATAACTAAACAATAATAATTGGATAAAATATAAGAATCAGATTTTGATAAAATAGAATGAAAACAATCTTCAACCACCCTTACCTCAGAGTAAAATATGACGATCTTGTAAAAGCTGTCGGTCAAAGTCGATGTAAAGGAGAATTCACCACCACCTGTCCCACCCACAACCACAGGTTCCGCTGTGGAAAGAAATAAGATATAACAAAAACAAGATCCATTTAGACAGCAGCAGAATAAAAAATTTCAGTCCTTTTGTGATGCTTCTATGAACTAAATCAAATCAATCGCATTTAAAACAGGTTTCTTGGAGACATGGCCACAGTTCTTCTAAATTTAGTCTGTCTCAGTTTCACTGTTCCTTCATGTAATCCCAGAAAGATGCAATGATGGTGAGATCAGATCATACCGGCTGTGTCAGACTCCTTGTGCTTTCAAAAATCTCACTGGATTATTACAATTAATGGCAAAAGGAATGCTTGGAAATGTGAACTGATATTTCCTACTGACACACTACCGCAAAATATATGAAGAACTGGCTTAAAAACATCTATTTTGTGTGAAAATACTAACGTGCCTAAGACTTTTGCACTGCATGTCCAATGCTAATCACCGTCTTATGCAATGGTCATTAAAGGGATAGTTAACCCAAAAAAAGATCTATCCTTTTAATCTGCCAAAGCTACAACTTGGAGATCTGTCATTAAAAAAAAAGGTACTGACGATATGATAGCTGATTCTCTATCCTGTATTAACCAGTATGTTTTATTTTGTGGGTGGAAGTGGTATGATCTTGACTAATTTGTTAATTATATTACAGAATTGTTTCTATGTGTGTGCCCTGGGTCCGTGTCCTATTTTCTTCATATGGACTCCATTTCCCACAATTCCCCATCTAGGAACCAATCATGCACTCACACCTGTTTCCTATCAGTGACCCTTTATAAGCTGCACTCACACACACACATTGCTGAGTATTGTTTCTGCCTTGTTGAGTGTTCTGCCCTGTCTAGTGTCTAGCCTTATCCTTGCCTAGCCTTGATTTGAGCATTTAGAAACAATATTTATGAGACAATTGTCAGATTTCAATGGTGATTTCAAATATAAAATTTAATTGAAAGCTTTGGAGAATTTGATGTTTCCTCATTCAAAGAGATAGGAGCTGCACTTGAATGCCTGAGACACGTTTCTAAGATGGCCGCCGAGTGAAATGACTTGTCTTAAAGGGACTTTGTCATTACATTGTACATGTCTTCTGTAAATATTCTTGAATGTAGTTTTGTCAGCCTAAGGGATATGGGGGGTGAGGCTTCACTTTGTGACTTAATTTGTGCAACACTCGGAAAACCTTTCTCTGTAATATTATATGCAGAAAATGGACACACCTAGACATAACAAGACGTAGTCGTTGGACACACTAACACACTCGCACACAAACAGATGTTTACAGTTTAAAGAGACCGATTCCTCAATTGTTAGTCGCTTTGGATTAGAGATGTGCATGGGTACTCCATGTACTCGGATGTGCGGTGATGACACCTATAGAATGCAGATAGAATGTCAAAATATGGGGGCGAAGTTCCCCATGTATGAGTTTTTGTCTCATATTTACATCATATGATATAGTGAAGCTAGTTATATCACACGCGTAATGTGCGCACTATCACACGAGTGTTGTTTTTGTTCCGAATTGCACAAGTGCAAATGCGACACTGATTTATTGAACAACAGTTAAATAAATAGCTTATTATTGTGTTATTTTAGACACAATATTGTCTGTTTTTGTCTGAATTGAGTGAACAAATGATTCAATGCACCACTCATTAAATGATTAGTTCACTTCTGACTGAAAATTTCCTGATAATTTCCTCACCCCCACGTCAGCCGAGATGTTTGTCTTTCTTTCTTCAGTGGAAAAAAAATAAGGTTTTTGAGGAAAACATTCCAGGATTTTTCTCCTTATAGTGGACTGGGGTTCAACGGGTTGAAGGTCCAAATGTCAGTTTCAGTGCAGCTTCAAAGAGCTCTACATGATCCCAGACGAGGAATAAGAGTCTTATCTAGAGAAACCATCGGACAATGATGACTTTAAATTATCGTTTGGGAGAAATTTCTCAGCAAAATTTGATGTGCGATTAATTTGGGATTAATTAGGTTTGTAATTGATGTAATTGATTAGATTCTTTTTTTTTTTTTTTTTTTTTTTAAAGTCGATTGACAGCCCTAATATAGTTCTTTTATTCTGATTGGTTATTGCAGCATTTTGGGTGGTACCTTCAGGTCTTAAGAGCACAAGTTGAGTTGCACATTCAGACAAGTATGTGTGCATTCGTGTGCACATGTAAAATGTAATATTACTTTTATACCACATGATTAATCTTATATAGAACAGACTTTAGTTACTGGTGTTCATTCATCAATCCACTTAACCGATGCAGCTATTCATAATACTGTGTATAAGCTGCTGTGTGAACAAGATCGTTTGAGAGTCACATCTGTTAATTATTCATAAAGATGTGCAGGTGACACTTACCTAAAGGGGAAGTGTTGACAGTATCGCTGGCTTCACTCACTCCCACTTTATCAAAAGTTCTGTAGCGGAGCAGGTAATTCTTTCCAGGTGCCAATCCGGCCAGAATAAACTCCTTTTTATGTGTTTCTACAGAAAGCCATGGTTTCTCAGCTCCAGAATCTGCCTGCTTGCATTCTAATCTGTACCGCACTGTCTCTCCAGTTGAAGACATCGGCAGTTTCAGGGCCATACCTTTGGCCAGGACATTCTTCACTATTGGTGGGGGCGGCTTGGACATGGGCTGGAACTGTGTGTCTGTCAGTTGCCCTTTTTCATACAGATAGATAGAGGAGCCGGCAATGGAGGGATTGGGGATGGCAGAAATAATTAAGCGGATT
Organism: Ancherythroculter nigrocauda; assembly: GCA_036281575.1. Lineage (NCBI taxonomy): Eukaryota > Metazoa > Chordata > Actinopteri > Cypriniformes > Xenocyprididae > Ancherythroculter > Ancherythroculter nigrocauda. The sequence continues at coordinate 81,297,338 of VTFQ01000001.1, read as the reverse complement.
CTCTTTTCACCTTTATTGGCTTCTGCAAACCTCTTGAATTGAGACACATTCTCTCTCATATTTCTTCTGACATTGGGATCATTGAACCACTTTGTGACAGGTTCCATAGAAAACCAAGTGTAACTCACACTGTGTTCACTGAACCACTCTGAACTAAAATCTGTTCTCCCATCTAGCTCTTTAAACTTGTCAGATTCCAGAAACTCCTTCAGGGTTGAAAGATATGGCTCTTCATACTTCAGAGATGTGAAGGTCAAGCTCACCACTGCATCAACATCAGTATCAAATAAGGTGGTAACGAGATCGACAGAGTCTGCAATTTTGATCCCTTCCAGTGACTTGGTGTAAGAACTCAAGATGTGAAGTTCAGACTTTGCATCATCTAACCACTTGTTAAGTTTATCAGCATTGAATGGGGAGCTCCTGTGGATCCTCAGGATTTCTTCCAGAAACTTCTCCTCCTTATCTCCTCCTCGAACAGCAGGCAAGACCCTGCCGACTGCTTTCAGTAGCATTGACTTGTATGTGTTAAATGAGTCCTTAAACAGGTCTAGCCTCCCTTTGATGTCACTGAAAGCATTGACCAGTGTACTTTTGATCAGGTCATTGTATGTCCTCTCTGCTTCTTCTAGCACCTCAGTTATACCTTCAATTTTGGAAATCAGATGTGTATTGATTTCTCTCTCCAGCTGAGCTGCTTTACTGTCCAGTAGATGAAGAGGATGGAGCCAAACTTTTATTGGAACCACATTAGTTTTATTGTTCTTTATTAGATTGGGGAGCTTCTTGTATGTCTTTATGGCTTCCATGTATGTAGTGGGGTTCTGCTCAAGTAAGAAGTCCCCATAAAATGTGCAGATGGTATTCTCAGCAATTTTCTTGTCATCGTCATTCATATTTACAGATCCTTCTCCCTCAATGGAAAGTCCAACAATGCTTCTGACCACGCCATTCAGTTTACCCTCAATCTCCTGCTTGTTTTCCTCTTCTGAAATCGTCCGATCAAACACCATGACGGCCTGAGCTCCATACAGTACTGCCGTGACCACATGAGTTGCACTTTTCTGGTCGAACACCTGAGGGTAGGTGAACCGGCCCAGTTGGCTCATAGTGAGCTGTTCATATCTTGTGGTTTCACTGTAATACATTGTAACTCTGGACTGTCGGTGTGAGGATTTGGTGTCATGCAGGAACTTGCCAGATCCTCCCACATTCACCAGCCCTCCCAAGAAGCTGGCCTTCAGAGAAGCACTTACATCCAGGAGGCTGGACTTACTAGAAAGAGAGTCAGAGCTACTGAACTTCAAATCTGTCAGGGGCTGTGGACGACTGTACAAATTGTTACGTAGTGAGTTCTCATCCCAGAGAGTAACACCTGAAACGAAAAATGAACATATAGATAGTTAACAATATAGTTCAATATTTATGTTTTTTTTAATTAGTTTTTTTAGGTAGATACACCACCTGGAATGAAGGAGTCTTCACGGCAGTCGTAAAGCATACCAAGAGACAGAGGTCTTCCAAGGGCCGCAACTTCAATTGGCTCTGATGCCATGGACATAAAAAAGAAAAAAGGGAAAAAAAAGATAACATTTATAGCATATTTTTCCATCTTAATGACAATAAATACTGTTTAAAGCTGTAGAAATCCATTATAAAAAATATAGCTGCAAACTCATTGAACAACAAAATGCATTGAGTGGAAATACAGGATCAAGCTAACAACCAGTGTTGCCAGATTGGGTGGAAGATTTCCAGCCCAAAAGCTCACCAAAACCTGCCCAAATAATGTGATAGAATTGTATTGCCATGTCAATCAAGGTTGATAAGATTAATTTTTATCTCCTTAAAACAGAATAACGATGACAAAATAAAACAAAAAATAAATCCTCCTCCTAGGAAAACGGATCAAAACAGAGCAAATACATCAAAGAGAATTAGCAAATATGACTAAAATATCCAGGTAGAAAGCAGTAAGTGATCAGAATAAGCAGCGAAATTAGCAGGCATCTCGGACACGTTCATGCACACACCATGACAGCCAAAAATGTAAGGTTCTACGTTAGAATGCGGGCTCATTATTGGCCGAAGCAGTCGTGCCCTTCACGTGATGCTGACGCAGGAGCCGACCAATAATGAGTCGGAAGCACTGGACGTAAACAATGCATGAAGAGAAGAGATTGTTGAATAAAGTCGATATTTTTTTTGTTTTTGCGCACAAAAATTGTATTCTCGTCTATTCATAACATTACTGTTTTAACGATTTCTTTAGTACCTTTCTGGATCTTGAAAGTGGCAATTTTAATTGATTTCTATTTAAACTCAGATTTCACCAAAAAATATCTTAATTTGTGTTCTGAAGATGAACAAAGGTCTTACGGGTGTGAAACGACATGTAAACTAATGACAGAATGTTCATTTTTGGGTGAACTAACCCTTTAAGGAAAACAGAAATGAAGTAAAAACCTCCCAAAGTAAAACCAATATGTGGCCTGTTGCATAAAGCTGAGTTTCAGAGTAGGTTAGAGTTGACCAAACCAAACAAATCCAACATGGTTTACATCAGCTTCAGCCCTCAGCACTCAGTTTAAACATTCTCAGCCAACTAAGATGTTAATGACATTCAGTAGATGGCGTTTATAAGGTGGAGATCTGAAACCATTCATCTTTAAGAGAGGTGTACACATGTTTTTTTGCATACGTTTTGCTTCTACTTTAGTAATTATTTCTTTTAAAGTATTTTTACTTATAGCAGACAACAAACAATTATACAATATATATATATATATATATATATATATATATATATATATATATATATATATATATATAATTACATAATAATTATATCAGTTGTTGCTCTACATTTGCCAGTAATATGTCTTAGTAAGATCTTTAAATGCAGTTTTATGATCAAAGCTCTGAAGCTTTCAAACATATAATACAATACAAAACAAGGATGATTGAGAGATGAACAAGTATAAACCTTCCTCGAAAACCTAACGTAACATATTTCAACATGTTTTTTTTTTTTTTTTTTTTCTAACAATGATTTATGGACATAAAAATGAAGGAAGGACCCTATGCCTAAGATTGATATAGGCTACTACAGCAATCTCAGTTGCTGAATTTGAATGCATAATCGCTGATTTCACGTGCCATTATTGTTTTTCTGCGCATACAGGTCAGTTCAGGACCATGATAACATCACACTGGAATCTGATATTGGCCACGTTTAAAAAAAAAAAATAATAATGTGAACTTTCAATCAAAAATGATCTGATTTGTGCAAGCTTTCATTATTATAATTCTGTCTGGTATTGTTCATGGCTTTTTGTTTAATCCTTTATGGGGATTTTGTTATTGTTATTATTATTATTATTATTATTATTATTATTAAAAAATGAAATAAATGAATCAGACAATATTTGAATTTTTTTTTTCCTTCTGAGGACATTTAATCACATTCACATTTTGTAACACCATTCACATCTTACCTTGAGTCTTTGTTTTGCTTTGGTGTGTAAAGAAACCTCTTATTCCAGTTCTAGCATTCGCCACAGCTAGGGTTGCCAACCATAGATATGTACACAAGTAAATGAAGTTTGGCTGCTTCAGGTACATCGAAAGTGCCACCATCTTAGAACAGTCAGCAAGGAGATCTGTTTGAACGGAAGTCAGAGGAGAAGATGCCTGAGTGTTGTGAATTAACTGCTTTTGTGTTGAAAATATACAGACATTGATCATAACTGTGATATATTAAATAATGAAATATTGATATTATGTTAATACTATATAATAATAGAGAACAATAACATTGCTAAGTTATTAATAATGCATCAATATTTTGAAAAAGACTCCTTTAAAAGGAATATGATTGTTTAAAATAATCCAGTCGTTTGAGCTGCGTGTGCTGAAGCTGAAGGGTGAATGAAAACCGGTAAACTCAAGTACTTTGCTAGCGGGTTAATAAACTAAAATCAAATGCATCCTTTATGAGATTAATCAGGTATATATACACAACATAAAAATAACTTACACCTGCACTAAATGATGCAAATTCACAAGTAAACAGTCAAGTCAGCCATGATAAAAAAAAGAGTGTAAAATATATGGCAGTTAAAGGTCGATTGCAGATATGGCAGTTAAAGGTCGATTGCAGTTTCATTTTAAACCTCTTGTAAGGGGTTATGTATGTCCTATGGATGACTTTGAAATGTATAAGACGATGAGCCAGGTTTTTAGAAGTTAAAATTAGATTAGACCACACCCTCTCCCAGTCGACTGATGAGTCAAAATCTGTTAATTCACGATTCCAGATAGTTTTAATAGAAAGAGGCTTTGCAGTGTGATCATTAAGTTTACTATATATATTAAAGAAACAGATGGCCGACTAGAGAATGCTAATATACGGGTACACTTAATAGGAGAATTTAGGCCATTCACATTCAATGGTAAGCTATTCAGAACATGTATTGTGTGCTCGCAATGCCAAGATTGTGTCTAAGTGCAGAGAAACAAAAGCAATGCCATACTGCCAGTGACATGTAAACGTTAGTATGTATCCTAGAGACCAAATTTATTGGCTTTAAAATCATCCAAAAATTTAAATTCTGTCTCCATATACTCACTTTCATGTTGTTCTCGCATGTCAATGTCCGTGTTTACTTCAGTAAAAAAGCCATTGTGTCTCTTCAGAAGGCTTGGATTTAGACCGCTGGATTGATTATTGTTACGGATCCCTTGTTTCCCTGGACTCCATATCCCATGATCCTCCTGTTTCATCACCTGCACTCACTTCCCTCGTCAGCTCCTCATCATCACGGATCACCTGCACCTGGACTCTATCATCTGCACTCCCTTTATTATGCACTCACTCCCTGCACTCCTTGTCCGTCTTAAATGTTATGTTGATGTTGTATGCTTGGTTCTTCTTGCCCTTTTGGATTAAAGTATCTGTTAATGTGGAAATCCGTATCTGCCTCATCTCTACACCAGCACAACCGTAACAGAAAGACGGACCTAAAGACGACCGGATTTTCCACAGGAAAAAAAAAAATGGAGACTTTCATCGGCTCCCAGGCTCCAACTTTTCCATCACCTAGCACTCCTCTGTCTGCTGGCGAACGCCTCATCGGGCTTCTACAGGTGGGTCGTTCGCTGGAGAGGTATGTGGAGGAGTTCGTTGAGCTTGCTTATTTGTCTGACTGGCCTGAAGCATATTTGATTTCCCTGTTTCTGGATGGATTGGATGACGACACTATCCGTTTTGATGAACCAGATTATCGTTTCTCCTTAAGCGAAACTATCAATTTAATTTTGTGTTTAAATGGCTCCAAATTCTTCGTGGACACGGTTCAGGATAAGTGTTGTCGTCCAGTCCATCCAGAAACACGGTTGGCCGGGCCAGTCAGTCAATCTCCGTCTTCCTCCGCATACCCCTCCAGCAAACGCCCTGCCTGCCCCACACGGAACCCACACTCCTCCACTGGGTCCCGTAAGCGGAGGAGGAGGAAGCAAGCCGCTCCAGTCTCTCCAGAGCCCGCTCCAGTGTCTCCAGAGCCCGCTCCAGTGTCTCCAGAGCCCGCTCCAGTATCTCCAGAGCCCGCTCCAGTCTCCCCAGAGCCCACTCCAGTTTCTCCCGAACCCGCTCCACTCTCCACAGAGCCAGCCCCAGTGCCTGTGGGGATTTTAATTGTATTTGAGGGGATGAACTGGCCCTCAGCCCCAGCCGCCGAGCCAAGTTCTCCAGTCTCCGCCGAGCCAGTTTCTCCAGTCTCCGCCGAGCCAGTTTCTCCAGTCTCCGCCGAGCCAGTTTCTCCAGTCTCCGCCGAGCCAGTTTCTCCAGTCTCCGCCGAGCCAGTTTCTCCAGTCTCCGCCGAGCCAGTTTCTCCAGTCTCCGCCGAGCCAAGTTCTCCAGTCTCCGCCGAGCCAAGTTCTCCAGTCTCCGCCGAGCCAAGTTCTCCAGTCTCCGCCGAGCCAAGTTCTCCAGCCGCCGCCGAGCCCTCAGCTCAATGCTTCACTGCCCTAAGGCCCGCTCCTGCCCACAGAAACAAGCCCTTCCTCAGACTTTTAAAGACTCTCATTAAATTCCCCATGTATTTTTTTGGGGGGGGGGGGGGCCTAGCACCCGTTCCGGTACCTGTGGGTGGGGAACTCCTGGGCGGGGTTTCTGAAACGGCAGAGCCTACTAGGGCACCTGACCCTCCATGGCAGCCCGCTGCACCTGACCCTCCATGGCAGCCCGCTGCACCTGACCCTCCATGGCAGCCCGCTGCACCTGACCCGCCATGGCAGCCCGCTGCACCTGACCCTCCATGGCAGCCCGCTGCACCTGACCCTCCATGGCAACCCGCTGCACCTGACCCGCCATGGCTGCCCACGGCTCCAGACCCGCCATGGCTGCCCACGGCTCCAGACCCGCCATGGCTGCCCACGGCTCCAGACCCGCCATGGCTGCCCACAGCTCCAGACCCGCCATGGCTCATGGATCTGCCCTGGAGACCTCCGTTCCTGTCCGCTCCTCTCCCTGCACCTGCATGAGGTCTCCAGGGCGCCCGCCCCCCCTCCCGGTGTCTCCATCTACGGCGCGAGGTCGCGCCTACCGGGAGGGGGGAGTACTGTTACGGATCCCTTGTTTCCCTGGACTCCATATCCCATGATCCTCCTGTTTCATCACCTGCACTCACTTCCCTCGTCAGCTCCTCATCATCACGGATCACCTGCACCTGGACTCTATCATCTGCACTCCCTTTATTATGCACTCACTCCCTGCACTCCTTGTCCGTCTTAAATGTTATGTTGATGTTGTATGCTTGGTTCTTCTTGCCCTTTTGGATTAAAGTATCTGTTAATGTGGAAATCCGTATCTGCCTCATCTCTACACCAGCACAACCGTAACAATTATTTTTACCATGCCTTTATGATCTCCTTTTTTTTATCTTTTAAGTTTTGGGGGAATGGACTTTAAATGGAGGGACAGAAATCTTTCAGGTTTCAAAAAAAGTATCTTCATTTGTGTTTGGAAGATGAACGAAAATCTTATAGTTTTGAAACAATGAGGATGAGTTTTTTTGGGTGAATTATACATCATAAATACAGTAAGCTGTGTCTTGGATAAAGCTAACTTTAAATCACATATCATATGATTTATATCAATGATACATATTGTCGCATTTTTATATGGCGATATAATGATGTATCGTTACTCCCCTATTTCCTAATGTTTAGCATCACAAGGAAGGCAGTGCAAAGACTGCATAATGTTTTATAATCCTCAGAGGTGTCTGTATTGTTTTGTTGCTGGAGTAATACTGTGTTTTGTCTCTGTGTTATTTACAATGATGCAGAGGTGGGTGTTGATCTTCTGCTGCATTTGACACTGTCGATCACAACATACTTCTTGACAGGCTGTCTTATGCGGACATGTGGAGTCCCTCAAGGCTCAATTCTTGGACCGCTCTTGTTCAAAGAACCAAATTGCATATCACAGCTATGCAGATGACACCCAGATTTACCTAGCCCTATCACCTAACGACTACAGCCCCATTGACTCCCTGTGTCAAAGCATTGATGAAATTAAAAATTGGATGTGCCTAAACTTCCTTCAGTTAAACAAAGACAAAACTGAAGTCATTGCGTTTGGAAACAAAGATGAAGTTCTCAAAGTGAACATGTACCTTCACTCTAGAGGTCAAACAACTAAAAATCAAGTCAGGAATCTTGGTGTGATTTTGGAGTCAGACCTGAGTTTCAGTAGCCATGTAAAGACAATAACTAAATCAGCATATTATCATCTCAAAAATATTGCAAGAATTAGATGCTTTGTCTCCAGTCAAGACTTAGAGAAACTTGTTCATGCTTTCATCACCAGCCGGGTGGATTATTGTAATGGACTCCTCACTGGCCTTCCCAAAAACATAAGTAAGGATCACATCAGTTAGAAATACCAAGGGTTCACTCAAAGCAAGGAGAGTCTGCTTTTAGCTGTTACGCCAGCCGCATCTGGAACCAGCTTCCAGAAGAGATCAGGTGTGCTCCAACAGTAGCCACATTCAAATCCAGACTCAAAACACTTCTGTTTGGCTGTGCATTTACTGATTGAGCACTGTGCTATGTCTGAACTGATTGCACTTTATTTTATATGTACTTTATATGTTGGTGTTTATATGTTGGAGATGTCAGGTGGTGATGCCAATGATCCAGGGCTGCATGTTTCTGGCTATTCTCATGCAAGGGAATTGTTTAAACACACAATTACCTGACAAATATCCTGACTGAAACTCTGATTCTTCCAGATAAAGGTATTCTCTGCTTTTATTGATATTCTTATGCATTCCATTTTTAATCTTATGTTGTTTGTTTTCTTTTCATGTAAAATGTTCTATATAAATAAACTCGCCTTGCCTAGAAGTGGTCTTTTGTCACACTATGATGTCATACTGAGACAAAATTAGCAGAGAGTCATTTTTGGCAGCTTGGTCTCAATAAAAGCTGTTTTTAGACTAGCAAGAAAGTTTCACCTTCTGGCTTTATTCACCACAGGCTTCATGAAAAAATAACTACAGTCATTTCATTAATTCTCTCAATGTTTGAAATTTCCTTATAAATAAGGATGGTTATTTAATTCATTGTTTAAAAAAAAATCCAATGTTATGAATAATATCCAGTATTATTTCCATCAGTTCCTTTGCAATCTAGTGATGTATTTTAATTTAAATAAAAACATGTCTATAAATCCCCAGTGATCACATCTGAATTCTGCGAATCGTTTCTTGAGCTCTAGCACATTCACATCACCAGTTCATACTGATTTAAATGATGAATTACCTGGAGTCTCTGTGTGTCCGTGGGAAGTTCGGAGATGAAATCTTCTGGTAAAGTCTTCAACTGAAGTCTGAAGCTCACTGGATTTCTGTAGTGATATTTATACTCAGAAAAATCTGCCCTTTACCCTCATGGACCCAGACTCTGCTTGCCCCAAAGGTGAGATTTGAGGTAAGCACATCACAGCATCGCAGCATTGTGAGATTACTGTCATTCATGTTTATGCCAAACATAAACAAACAAAGTTTTGTGGTTTGAAACTGCAAACACCTGGTCTTCTTAGGGGCAAAAGTTATAGAAGATTAAAGTTCACCCAAAAATTCAACTTCTGTCATCATTTACTCACCCTCATGTCATTCTATATAACATATTATCATTGATCACCTTTAACATAAAAATCATGTGTGATGGTCAATGTTTATACAGTGGGCTTCAGAAATATTGGCACCTTTGGTAAAATATAAACTATTTAAAATAGTTTTTGACACTTCTTCTCTTTGTATTTCATTCAAAATATTCACTAAAATCTAACCTTTAACTGAAGTCAAACTACATAAAAAATGAATGTGGAAAGTTTTTTTTGTATATTTGTATTTTGTATATAAAATTTTTGTTCTAAAATTATTGGTTGGTTGGGTCTTGGGGTCAGAAAGTCTCCAAAACTATGATCAGACCTCGCCTTTATAACCACAATTTGCATGGTAAGGTTGCATTAAAAAAGCCTTCATCTAGGGGTATCACAATATAACGGTATTGACGACAACCACGTTATTCAAAACATGAAATACCAATTTCGCGTAAATTAAGGGTGGGACAATATAGTGGTATTGGCAATAACCGTAATATTTAAAATCAATATTACACATGCTAAAAGTCAGCATGAAATCAAAATTGACCTTACTTACTTTGTTAGTGCATATTACTAGTCTTTGGTGAACAATTAATCTGTGCAAGTTAATACACAGAAAAAAAATTTGTCACGGTAATCTTTAATCAAAATCTGAAAAGTTACTTCCGGTGTGGAATGGCGTTCCTTCTCTGATAACGTCAGTTTGACGGTTTGGGTTGAAAACGCGTAAACCACTCCTCTGCAACCGTTCATCTGCTATGAGCAAGAGATGGAGAGGAGGAGTGCTAAAGTAAAACTCTGCCCTCTATTCAATATTCCCTTTCACTTGGAAATACGTCACAACACTGGAGAAAAGACGTTTGCAACTTCCGGTTCACGACTTTTAATATGACATGTAAATAATCTAGCAGCAGCACCTAGTTGACATCACAAAGTACAATAGGTGGCGGTATTGTACCTTAAATTCTGCAATCTGTCATAAAGCAGAAGACGCAGCGCGCGCAGCTACTGACGTGCAAAATGATGCCGTCCGATAAGCATCTAGAGTGGAAAATCAAATTGCTCGTCGCCAGAATCTTATCGCATCGCATCTGTTTAGGACATGGTGTAAATCTCAGAATTGTATCATTTATCATTAATTCTGCCAAATGTTTTCTTTCAAATAATCAATGTTTGAAGTCCAAAGGCTTCATGAACTATGTATTTTAATTTGGGTATGCCATTTCTTGGATTTGGGCTCCAAATGGGGACTAAGACTCCTATGGCTTAATATAACAAATGATGACTGAAATATGTTGTAGAAAACCCATGAAAGATTTACATTATTTAAAAGTTCCACATCGTTTTATACATATTTTAGACAACGGGAGGCGCCATTTTGTTTAGGTGCACAGTGCATTCGACGTCTATGACATTGCTTCGGTGAGCTACTGACACTACCCTGCTGCTATTTTTACCGCAACACAACTCTGAATATAATATACGATGCCACATTGTGACATCATTGTGAACAGTGTACAAGCACACCAAATCCTTCTCTGATTCGAACCAGAGGATGTTTAATCAAATATATCTTTCCACCTGTAGTCTCTAATGGCCTAACATGGTCGACATTGCAGAAAAACTTCCATGTCAAGAACCTTTTGACTAAAATGTTTATTAGTTTCTATGACATTTATTCATTCTTATTTAGTTTTTGTTTAATTTTACTCAACAAACTCTGTGTTTAGTCTGTTTATGGGAAAGTTACAACTTATTATTGTTTCAGAAATGCAAACAATTAAACATACTGAAATTTCAACTTCATTTGTTTGGTTTTATGTTGTTTAATTTAGCTTTAAAAAAATTATTGTAAAAGGAAATTTGAGTATTAAATGAGTTTTTAAAATAGGTACATTATCTTTAAAATTTCACATGGGTTTGATTCAGATTCAGTTAGATGGCCAGTTTACACCCAACTACTGACTCGGCTCAACTTACCCCTAACCTGGGGTAAATTGAGCCAGAGGGACACTTTTTTATAAGAAGCCATATTTTTAGAACCCTTTGTCATAGATGTATTCTGATCATTTATAATGATAGCAAACATCCTGAAATTACTTTAAATACTTTCATTGTACTTCTGCCTCATTTTCCCTTATCTTGAGGACCACATAAGTAAAAAATGGCTCATCTTACCCCTATGCTTTAACCAAATGCACGCCTGTTGTGGAGGCTGACGAAGGTAAGCCTATAACACATCTGGATTGAGACAGACCGCCTCAAAGCTTGTGTGTGCTGTGATGATCGAGATACCTGTGACCGCATAAACAGCAGCATCTTCTCAGCTTGTTTAACCGTGTGTGATGCATTCAGGTGACATATCAGATGATTTTATTTGAACAGCCACAGAGTCATTGCATGTCTTCGATGTTTTCATCCTCACTAATTTTGCGCTCTGGCACAAATTGAAAGGGCTGATTGTGTTTTAAAAGGAACCCAGCAGATATTAAGACCTGTATGCGTTACTAGATTACTGTTGAACCAAATTATAGCGTTGAAAAAGTGTCAGAGGCATCAGGGCTAAAGTGGAGAGAACAAAGGAAGTTTTTTATTCGTCCATATTCTGTACATCTTCCCATTCTTTCCTCCTCTTCTTATCGCAAGTAAAGCAGTAAAGACTCACATTTCTTCTCTTGTTGTCCTTCGACTGAAATGTATAATTTATTATCTAAAAAAGAGAGCAAACACAAAATAAACAAAGTAAAGATAATTTTTATGATAGCATTGTTTTTTTTTTTTTCAAGGTTTCTATAGATATTGCGATATATCATTATTATAAATTCTTTTGGCCATATTGTGTGAAAAATCATGACAGCTGTGACCTCAAACAGCAATCTAATGTTTGACAGACATTACTGGAACTTTCAGAGGGATGGGTTTGATCGTCAGATGAGACCAAAATAAAGCTTTGTGGAAAAACATCAGGGTGAATAAACCCTTTGAGTAAACTGTAAAATCTCCTTTCGTTTCTAATGTGGACATTATACATTCCCACCTATGCTGAAGTTTGTTTTGCTGTTAATATGTAGCTCATTTTCTGCTTATTATTAATCTTGTTATCCGTGTCAACATGCAGGGCTGCATTTCCCAAAAGCATCGTGAGCCCAAGTTGATCGGGAAGACTATTACAATCAGCTAAGCTCACAATGTTTTTGGGAAACACATCCCAGAGCAATGGCCATGATTGGATATTTTAAAGGGGCAGGTTGTGAAACCAAGAGAAAGGACACGAGATCACTGTGATGAGTATATTATAGGACAGAGGGGATAATGAATGATGATTTGCAACTTAAATTAAATAATTAATATCAGATGCACAGTAAATAATTCTTAGTAAGGTAAAAGCACAGAAAATATGAGCTTTAAATGAATTCAAATTTTAACTGAACAATTAACAGAGCCGACAGGCATTAGTGTATGAACCAGAAAACATTCAGCTGCAGATATAACATTATTTCACAGACGAGGAACAGATTTAATCATCATCTATCCTGACAAAACTACATCTTCAGAATCAGAAGCAGAGATGCCCTACAGAAAACAACTTCAACCACCACCAGAGGGCAGATATTCAGAAGGTACTGAGATTTCTCCCATCTGAAAATGTGCTGAATTAAACATGTACTAAATTTAAATAAAAACATGACTCTAACCATTAGCAGTTTTTGATACATACAGATCATCACAATATCATAAAGTGTAACACGAAGTTAGACTGTGTGGTGCCAGAGGAGGAGATACGAGAGAGACAGGAGCTGGCGTATTGTCCTGGGTTTAATAAAATGACTCAAGTGCCGTCACACTCATCCGCATACATGGGGTTAGATTGAGGAAAATCATCCAAATAAACATTCAACTCAGATCACAAACAGAAAGAGGGAGATGAGCAAATGTCTGTAGAGCAGTTATCTCTTCTTCTGCTCACCTTCTGCCTTTCTTACAGACACACACACACACCCTCTACACACATCCGCAGTTGTCATTCTACCACAAATTACCGTAAGCTCTCTAAGACACAATTACAAAAGCATCATGACCTACATGTCAAGGCCAGTTTTCATGATAGCTGCTGGTGTGCAAAAATCATTTCTAGTACTGGAACACTTCATGCACTGAAGGGACACATCTCACTCAACACATGGGTAGAGGATACACAGTCATTATCACACATTTCTCACAGTAAAACTCTTGTACAATATGATATCCTCTCATTTTGCACCCTAGGCAGTGTCTGTGTTGCTCCTATAGTAGGCAGAGTAGTGTATATGAGCGGAGTGGATTTCCCTCCGTTCTGAAAGCATGTTGTAAGCAGTCAGTTGTCTGTGTGCACTCCAGGACAGAGGTCATGATCCTGTGCCAACAAATGCTGTTATATTTTAAGAGACAGTGGGACAAACTAAGATCAATGCAATGTATATAATCTAGACACATGATTTGTTAAAAAACAGGGGGAGGACATTTGAATGGGCTAAAACCACATAAAGTAATAGCTTGAACCAAATTCAAGTAAAAATCTTTGCATGGATTCTGCCTTCATATTTTGCTACTATATGAATCTATGATAAATGTAAACTATTTCTATTATTTAAAAAAAATATATATATATCAGTTATCTATTATATTATATTATATTATATTATATTATATTATAGATCCGTATCAGCTATTGTCATGGTCTCCAGTCACCATGCATGTCACCTCAGCACTACATCTCCCAGAATCCACCTGCACACATCCCACAATCATCACCAGATATCAACCGTTATAAACCACTTGTGATGGGGGTTGACAGCAGAACTTTTTTTTTCATGTGGAAAAAACGAATGCCCAAATAAAATGAAGTATTATTTACAATAAAACTTTACTGTACTAATTAGCTACTTACTGCATTATCATCATATCTGATTATACTTTTAAATCATTGGAGCGAAAACATTCATTACTGCATTTACAGATCATATTCCAGCATATTAAGAATATTAAGTCCTGCATCAATTCAGTCTTCCACGAGTTTTGTAGCTTATTGAAAGAAACAAGTTTAAAGCATTTAAGCCACACTGAGCCTTATCTCGACTTTGTACTGCTCATTTTGTGAATCACCATTAATTTACTTTCAAATGAAAAATTAGCCCAAGCTTTACTCGCCCTCAAGCCATCCTAGGTGTATATGACTTTCTTCTTTCTGATGAACACAATCGGAGAAATATTAATAAATATCCTGATGCATCTGAGCTTTATAATAGCAGTAAATAGGGTTCGCTTCACTTCAGAAGGCCTTTATTAACCCCCCGGAGCAGTGTGGAGCACATGTTTATGATGGGTGGATGTGGATGAAGACACTTTCTTCAGCTCATACTCATGAACCCTATTCACTGCCATTATAAAGTCAGGATATTTGTTAATTTTTCTTCGATTTTGTTCATCAGGAACAAGATTGTCAAGGATGGCTTGAGGGTGAGTAAAGCTGAACTAATCCTTTAAGATCCGCTGCTTTCAGTGGAAACAGCTCAAACATGCCTTTTAGTCTAGGACTAGCTTAGGCCCTGTCTGTGAAACTGAGGGTAAAAAATTCAGCAAAAGACAACAACTTTAGGGCACTATTAATTTTTCACCTACAATATTCTAAATTTGAAACATGATTGCATATTTTCATTTCAAAAAGGCAAAATTTCATAAAAAGTTGCGTAGTTTGCATCACTAGACAGTCTATTACTGTCAGTCGCTGAACATTTCTATCTAATTTCCACGAACTCACGTTGGTTTGCGTCATCTGGCCTGCGGGCACAGTTTGGGCATCTGTCAAACTGTCATGTAAACGCCCCTAAAATGTGTGAGAATTCACACCCATTGGTCAGTTATGTGTGAGTTAAGATCTCAGTTCCTCTTCTTTCTTTAAGTGTGTGGTCAAACTAACAGAGTTCTCACCGTCAGCAGAAACATGTTTCCAGACCTCAACAGAGAGCTGACCGCTCTGAAAACACCCCAGAAAACATGCAAGTGTACATCGCTCCATTAAAACTGGATGAAAGGTTATGAAAACAGCTTTGAAAGCACTAGAACTCAAAGCCAGAACACAAAGAGGACAAAAGAAAGTGTGTTTTAGTGGATTTAGACATGAATGTCTAGATATATCCAGGTCTTCTAAGAGCGTGAGAATCCTATTTCTTCAGTGGAAACAAACAGTTATAGAGGGAGGGGCTGAACTACAATAAGAGTAGATGTTTTGTCAAGGTCTGTGCCTTTGCAATTTGAAAGCCCAAAGAACCGCTGACAGACACTGAAACGTTAAATATCTACTGACAGCATCCAGACTGTACAAAATGTCATGTATGAAAACTTGTCAGGCATACTAATGTTTGAATCATCTGAGGTTCACAGAATATTTATCTTATTTATTTTATTTATCTGGAAGTGAATGACGTTGATGGTTCTCAGACATGTTTTCTTCCATCGATATACAGGTGGAATACTGTAGTAAAATACTATATCTGAAACCGCGCTCTACATGTTCCCTACATTAGTGCACTTGAAGGAGTGAATGAAAACAGGTGACGTTTGTAGTTTGTTCTGGCTGTTTAAAAATGTAATGATTGAGATTCACAGGATCATACTGCGCAGACAGAGATTTACACAAACTCACATCTAGAAACTGGCAGAATCCATCGCATCTGTATCTGTAAAGATTTGAGCGCGTAATATCAGAGGTTACACAGAGGTTTCTGTCATGTCTACAGAGTCTGCTCAAGAAAATGTGTAATGATGGAGATAAATACACATGTTTGACATTTTTTATTATTGACAAATAACATATAATATTTCAAGCATTGCTGAAAGCAGCTGATCAAACTATTCAAACACCAAATTATCATTCCTGTCATGTGATAAACGCTTACATTATTATTTAGCTTTGGCTGTTCTCATAATTAGTGCAAGCTGCGAGATGCTAACGATCTAATCAGATTCAATGAACTATGCTAAGCTATGCTAAAAGTGGTACCGCCAGACCCGGAGATCGGCTGAATGGATTCGAAAACGGTAAAACTCAACTGTTTAACTCTAGGGGAGTTGGAAAATTAGCCTATTTTCAAAAAAAGTGGCGTGTTCAAAGGTGACGTAGGCTATGCAGTTTGTGCTGCACTCCTGGAGGAATAAAAAAATACAGCATATTTTGCAAAACGACTCTTTGCGTGTCGCGTCTGACACAAACAACACAATTCCAGCTCTTACAGGTGATTATGAAGGCATGTCTCAACAGGTAAATATAGGCTACTTTCAATATAAGATCCGACATATTAATAATACTCTGTAGATTGAACACAAGCATTTAGCTTATAATAAACAAATCCAATTACAGTATAGCTATGCCTGCACCGGTCACAGTTTTGACATGACAGCATACCCGATTAAAAAAGTTCTATTAGATTCATATTCTTCTGCTCATGTGGTTTTTGTGTCATTATTTGACTGATTTGTGATGGTTCTTGTTCACAGAGGCATAAAGTTCACTGCAGTTTTCCTGAGATCCAGCTTTTGCTCCTCTGATGGAAGCATAAGTCACTTTATCATCACAGCGAACCTGAATGAACATCACAGTTATTGTTTCAACACACAATTATTACAGCATGATGTTTGAGCTCAATTCATGACACAAATTCAGAAGAAAACACAAACTATCATGTTGAGAGAAGCTGGACAACATCAAGGAAGTGTTTCTCACCTTCTTCTTTTGGTCTTGGTTTTTACTGTACGCAGTGACCTCAGCATAAGTCACATGATCATCTGTCTGCTCCTAAACACCAATGGAAATATGACAAACCAAGATATTAAAGGCCGTTCCATCACTACTACTTTAGCAACGTGATCTCAAGAGAATACGTGTGTATTTTTACGTAAAGTGTGGTTCTATTACACATACTTACATTTTCATACTCGCAAATACGTACAATATTGACGTATTTATAGCACAAAAAAAAAAAAAAAAAACTTACGTATTGACAGCAATAAATTACTTTCATATCCAAGTGTAAATGCCTATCCCATGTATTAATATTAAAATCGTGGCATTAATGTTTTGATTCTGTTGTATTAAATTGTCATATCAATACATGCTTTTAGTCACATTTATTAAACGCAGTTTATTCATCTCTCTGCTGAAAAACAGCATATGCTGGTTAAGGCAGGTTTTGAAGCTGGTATGCTGGTTTGAGCTGGTTTATGCTGGTCAAGTGCTGGTCCATGACTAGACTTTATAGAGCTAATCAACATAAAAATTTATTTACTTATAGAATATATTTTTTTCCTGACAATTATTAATAACCACCATTTTACCGAAATAGTGTTTACAGAATTATGTTAAAATATTGGTAATTCTAACTTCGCGCTCATAGTTTTGATTAGGATACATCACATCTGGTCGGCCGGTCGCATACAGTCTAGCCACAGAAATTCAAATATTTCAACAAAAAAAAAATTTCTTTCAAAGAAGATCAAATCGGATCCGAAATTTTCGCATACACATATAATCGGAACTCCACGCAGCCCACTGGATATGTGGCTGAAGGCTGTGTCCTCCGGAGGTCGCATTCGAAAGTTGCATACGACATTGATGCTGTATCATTTTAGAAAAGTAAATAGGACACTCCAAATGCGACCAGTTGTTGTCAGGTTTCATTGGTGATTGCAAATATGAAATTTAATCAAAAGCTTGGCAAACAGCTTTGGAGAATTTTATGTTTCCCCATTCAAAGAGATAGAAGCTGCACTTGAATGCCTGAGAGGCGTTTCAAAGATGGCCGCCGAGTGAAATGACTTGACTTAAAGGGACTTTGGATACGCCTCATGCATCCTTTGAATTCCTGTGAAAGAAGGTCGCATTCGGAGTGTCCTACTTAGTGATGGAAAACTGAGGCTTTCTGAAGCATTTGAGGCTTTCATCAAATTGTGCCGAAAAACGGTTCATTACTCGAAGCATTTAACACAGTGAGCATTAGCGACATCTGGTGGTCAGACTTGTTTTCTCCACCTTATCTAAATCATCGCAGAGCAGATCTACGGTTTGAAAAAGCACGTGACCAAAGCTTCGGAAGTCAGTGACATACGGAATCACTCTTGTCTTGAATCAGTTCTATCTAATCTAAACTAATCTCATCTAAATTAATTTGTGACAATGAGACCACCACTCGTGTCATGTGTAACCTGGTCAACGGATTCACATATTGATAATATAAAATATACAATGATGTGATCATAACTGACGTGAGTAGTTTAAAAAATATTTTGGGTGAGCTGTTTAACCCTTATGTTCTGTTGGTATTATTTGTGTAATTACGCTTGTTTGTCTGTTATTCTTTTATTTATAACAGTTTGTAGTTTTAAGAAATGGTTATGGGTAGGTTTAGGGACAGGTGTAGGATTAGCGGCTCAAAATATAGTTTTAATGCTATATTGTTACTAAAATTGTAATTTCCCCACACATCCATACATCCTACACTGTCCATTATGTGTTATTCTTTTAATATTTGTAAAAATTTGTATAAAATGTGTATGTTTAGGTGTGGGGTGGGGTTTAGGGATCCTACATTTATCTATAAAATGATAAAAAAGAAATTATACATAGGGGAGAGCGGGGCACAACCTAACGCTTTTTGACTTTCTCAGTTTGTGTAAATCTACTTAGGATTCAGGGAATTTATTTTGTTCCACATTAATTTCACATGTGTCTGGTACAAATATGTAGCTTTGTTTCATTAGTACAATGTATACTTTTTTCTTTATTTACCCCGAAAGAAGGGAAGTGAAATGTGACAACATGCCCCATAGGACATAAGACAGCTAAAATTTTTATCAGACTTAATTAAAAAAAAATATATATATATATATATATATATATATGACAAACTAAAATATTTTGTCAATAAAAGACAATAATTTTTTTTTCATAATTTTTTTCTAAATTCAAATTTAAATAATTTTGTAGTTTGACAATGAACACTCAATACACAATACACTCAAACAGATGAAGAGACATATTCAGACATTCAGAAAAACACAGAGCTGAACAAACACTCCTCTCCCTCCATCACAGCTCTCACAGAACACCAGACAAATAGACGAGACAGTACAAATGCTGAACATTTCTTGAAATAATATTTTCTGAATGTTCAGGTTCTTCCTCTCAGTCTTTATTCACTTTTTTCCCATAGTTTATCAACAGAAATTCATAAAAGTTTATTGTTCCAATTGTATCGTAACTGTATAGAATAGTTCTAATAGCAGAGCACATTGTAACGCAGTGTTACAACAAACCCTATCTGTGCAACTGGAATTTAAACCTGGTTAGTGTCTTCTGATAGTGATTGAAGCATTAAACAACTACCCAAACTGCTAAACAACAGATTGGAGATTAAAATAATATCAGATTTGTCTAATTTTAAATAAAAACAAAAAATATAGATGAAAAAATAGCTTAAATAAGAAATTTACTTTTGCTATTGTTAAATAATTGTTCAATGATATCAGTGAATTTTGGTACAATTATTTCTCTATATATTCTCGATATGGCAACTAGTAAATACGCTAAGTTTCTTCATGCTAGCGTGTGTGGAAGTATTTAAAACATGCGTGTTACAACTAACCCCGCGTTAGTTTGTGCCCCGCGCTCCCTTATATCTTTATGACATGAAAGATTCGTAAATATTTAGCTTTTTTCTTGCTGTAAAAACATGATAATTCTACGCTTAAATGCTGCCAATACGTCCATATTTAACGTTTCAGCATCTATCCAAACCTATAAAAATTTAGTTCCCTTTCGAAAGGGAACTCGCACTGCGTCCTTGAGCGCTAATGGGGAACGCCCTCGCGTGACAGGTGTCTGAAGTGAAAATGGCATCACACCAATCATATTGGCCGGTGACAGCCTATGACGTCATACTAGCACACCCAGACAGTATAAAAAGGCCACCTAGGAAACAGGACATCCTCTTTTCACCTTCAGTGACTGTTTTGTCTGTTGTGATCATTGTAAGGTAGGAACCTTTTTGCATCATGTCTGAGAAATGTTTCAAGCGTTGTGCCGATCCGTGTCCGAGATATCTGACACCTGATGAAACACACGACTTGTGCGTTCACTGTCTGGGTGAATAGCGCACACGTTCAGTTCTCGAGGGAACTGTTTGCATTCAGTGCGAGCATCTGCCGATGCGGACGCTCCGCTCTCGCCTGTCTATCTTCTTGAGGAAAGAGGGACAGGCATCTGCACCTGGCAGCTCGGATCCTGCTCGCGCTGAGACCAAGAGGAGACTCAAGTCATGGGGCTCACAGATGGAGCTCATGGAGCGCCAGGGGCTTTCCCCTAATGCAGTGGCTGAATTGCGTCGCATCAGAGACCTGGCTCTCCGCGCCACCAAACAAACAGCTGCTGAGATCGGTCGATCGATAGCGGCAATGGTGGCAATGGAGAGACACCTATGGATGAACCTGGCCGACATCGGGGAGAAATAGAAGGGTTTTCTCCTCGATACGCTGGTCTCGCCCCTTGAGCTTTTCAGAGGCGGTGGTTGGAAAGTTTAGGGAGGCGAGAGCGGTCCAGGGGAACCTGGACCGTCATGGTCTGAGGATCATAGGCAGGGCCAGAGGTCCAGTGTCGCTACTCGAGCTTGACCTTGAGCTCTGGTCACTCATGACTGTTTGGTAGTGGCTGTTACGTCAGTCCAGCTGGGTTGTAGTGTCGGTCTTCTCTCAGGCCGCCTTGACATACCTGAGTGTGTTGGCCCTCTTTACTATGTGGGGGCCGCCACTCGTTGAGCTTCGGGCTATTTGTTCCCTCGTGCTGGCCCTCTGGCCACCTTGGGGTTTGCTTTTTGCTTTCAGCCTCCTCTGGTTAGAGTCACTAGGCTAAAGCCACTGCCCTGCTGGGTGCTAGTTGGCAAGCGCCAGAGTTCTGGTTTCTATGCTCGGGTTTTAGCCTTCAATGAGCTTCAGTGATGTCATGAGTAGACGTCAGCCCGCCATTGGGTTTGCCTCTGGCCCGACCAAGGCAGACCTTCTCTTGTTCTGGCTAGTTC
This sequence comes from Ancherythroculter nigrocauda, assembly GCA_036281575.1. NCBI lineage: Eukaryota > Metazoa > Chordata > Actinopteri > Cypriniformes > Xenocyprididae > Ancherythroculter > Ancherythroculter nigrocauda. Next base: position 81,276,059 of record VTFQ01000001.1, on the reverse strand, counting down.
AGCAGTGTTGGCTGCCGTAAAAGTGGTTGGCCTCTCCTGCTAGTCGAACATTTCTGCCTCCCCGCTCATCAGGGTTGCTTCTGGTCGGGGATCCCTTTATCTTTGTTTCTTTGTTTAAAACTAAGGTGTTTTGCATTGGCTCAGCAACAAAGCAGTGAGCTTTTGCTATTAGCTTTCCTGTTGGTTCATATGCGTTGCAGGCTTCCTCTCACTTTGAGGGTGCGCCTTTGTTTTTCTATGATGGCCTCCTTTGTTGTAGGCCGCCTTCTATGTGGAGCCAGCTCCTTTGAGTCTTGGATCTTCTGTACCCTTTCAAGCTCTACACCACAGGTATGCTTTACACCTACACTGCTTAGGTTGTATGCATCTTTTCCTCACGGTTTCGGGAAATTCGCTCTCCTAGAGCTTTAGCATCGGCAACTCAGGCCCGCGGCCGGTTTCCTGCGAGTAGTAGGCCCAGCTGTTTAGGCCTCCTTGCCATTCTGGTAGTGTTATGTTGTGCTCCCCTCATTGTAGGGTTGCTAGCGATATGCTGAGCACACGACCCTTGGTTGCTATGCTATACCCCAAGCCTGCATTTCTTTCTTACATTTAAGTATTGGCTCTGAGGAGCCTGCTTGGGTGTGGTTTTAAGAATGTAGGTTTCTCTTTTTGTTACCTCCATTTTTGAACTGTTCATTTTCCCTTGATTCTTAGGGGAATCCTCACCTACTTCGGGTGCTCTTGCAGCTTGCTATGTCCTAGGCTTGGTTTTTACTCGTTCCGGTTGAGCTGGTTCTCCCCTTATACCTGGGGTCCTTGGAATTAGCTCCCGAAGTTTGATTGGAGAGTTTAAAGCCTTTGCAGGCCACCCTGTATGGTCGGTTGATTAGGCTGTTGTTACTCTCTGGCCATCTATGTAAGAAGACATCTTGACTCCCATTTACCCCAGTCTCTGTTTATCCTCCCACAACTGGCCTAGTTAGAGTACCCGGCCTCCAGAGTGCCTTCCTTCACTCTGTAGATCCTAGGTTGAGTAGTCTGCTCCCCTCCTTCAGGGTTTCTGGCTATTTGCTGAGCTCTTCTCCTAGGGATGCCCGTCTCTGTCCTAGTGAGTTGATACTGCCATTTTTGCAGTTCTTCGCACAAGGTTTCTTCCTTAGTAGAAGTTTCTAGAGATCCTGTTTATTCAGACAGGTTGTAGACCTGACTAGTCTTACTTGGGCCGGTTCGGCCTCCATGGGGGCATTATAGGTGGACCCTTGACATCCTGGTAGTGACCGGCTGGAGTTCTGATGGCACTCTGGCCATTCTCCCGTAAAGGGACTCCTTCTTTGGAAGAGTTAGTCCCAAGCCTGAGCAGGCTTTGGTAGACCTTTACCCTTGAGGCCTCCTTAAGGCTCTTAGCTCAGGCAATGGCCGAAAGGAGTTATGTCACTGACAGCCCGTGACCAAGGGGTTGAATGCTTGAGTTTCTCAGCCATGTTTGGCATGCACTCCCCTCAGCATGGCGGTGTGGGTATTTCGTTCCCCATTAGAGTTCTAGGATGCAGTGCGAGTTCCCTTTCGAAAGGGAACGTCTCAGGTTACGCATGTAATCATGGTTTCCTGAGAACAGGGAATGAGACATTGCGTCTCCCTGCTAGTATGACGTCATAGGCTGTCACCAGCCAATATGATTGGTGTGATGCCATTTTCACTTCAGACACCTGTCACGCGAGGGCGTTCCCCATTAGCATTCTAGGACGCAATTTCTCGTTCCTTGTTCTCAGGGAACCATGGTTACATGCGTAACCTGAGATGTTTTGTGTCTTTGAAAGTTACGTATTAATATGTACATATTAATAATGAGACCAGGCTGATTTTACACATGTGCTGCAAATGTTTCATGTAAAATATGTGTAAAACAAGCATCATGTGACAACTTCATCTACAAGTTTTGATTAAATCTATTATTCAGACATGACTGTAGTAGACTGAGTACAATTCTGGCAGTTCCAGTTGTGTCCGCTAGGGGGTGTATGTGCTTATGTTGAGTGTGACTTTACCTGTTGAGGAAGAGTGTTCTGTCCTGTTGGATAGACAGGTCGTGTTTGTTGATCCTGTAAAAAGAGCAGTTATTAGTAAAATCCTCCTCCTGCATTCTCCTCTCTTGTGTGGTTTATTGATGCCAAGTTTCCACAATGACGTCATGATGACAGATCCTTGTGACATGAATGGATGTTACAGGAAAATCACCACAGTGTCAAATATACACAAATATACACAGATTACTGAAGATGAATCATATTGTTCACTGGCAGTAGATGAATGTAAATGTTGATTGTGTTGTTGGTTCATCATATTTATTCTTATCTGTGAGTTTTAGAGCAGAAACAGTTCAAATACACTAACCTGTCATTATATAATCTGACTAATACGAGTGTCATATTTCAGGATCAGAGCTTATAAACACTAATAACTCATGGATCGACCTACAATACTCACCTCAGAGTCATCAGTTCCTCTTCTGTTATCTGAAACAGAATGTCAAGAGAATATTGATGATCAAACACATAATACAGTCTCCAATTAAACTGATTTTAGAAGAATTCTAGTGCTGTAGAATAGAAACATTAAACTCTGTCTGAGAGGAATTCTGTCTAAATTACACGTTTATTTCATCAGATGTTTTGGACATTTTGTCTGTTATAAAATATGAGAAACTGTAAAAACTCACCGTCTCTTTTTCTGCGAATCATCCAGAGAATAAGAGCAGGAAGGAGAACAGCGAATGAAGCGACAACAATCACAATCACTGAGAGAGAGACGATATTACAGTCATATTAATACTGATGTCCACTGAGCTCATTTTCACTACTATGAGTTCATTTAGATCCTGATTCTAGAAAAACTCCAGAGTGTGAAAACAAGCACTGAAATGAGGATGATCTTCATACACACCTAGAGAGGTTGGAGTCAGTGTTGATGCTGTAGTTGATGGTACAACTATTAAAACAAAATCATATTTGAATGCATGAACACAACATCAAGACAAAAACTCAAGTGTGAGAACAAGCACTGAAATGAGGATGATCTTCATACACACCTGGATCCAGAGAGTTTGATGTGACATCTGGAATCAGTGCTGTTATTGTAGTTGATGGTACAACTGTTACAAACAAAATCATATTTGAATGCATGAACACAACATCAAGACAAAAACTTGAGTGTGAAAACAAGCACTGAAATAAGGATGATGTTCATACACACCTGGAGAGGCTGGAATCTGTGTTGTTGATGTAGTTGCTGTAAAAACAAAATCATATTTGAATGCATGAACACAACATCAAGACAAAAACTCAAGTATGAAAACATGAGGATGATGTTCATACACACCTGGATCCAGAGAGTTTGATGTGACATCTGGAATCAGTGCTGTTATTGCAGTTGATGCTAAAATGATTAAAAACAAAATGGAAATGTATGAACACAACATCGAGACATTTCTTTTACAATCTGAGACTGATTTATTTCAGCTGCTGTAGTCCAGAGTCCAAAAAAAAAAAAAAAAACTCAATTCTATCAATCACATATATACGATACTCTAATATATGTAATCTTTACATTAACTTTTTATTGAGCTAGAAATATGTGTAAATTGTGCATTTTATATAGATTTGAGTTGTTCTACTTATGTATTTTCAAACAACGTATTTTTTGCCTGCAAAATATTAAATATTCAGAAAAGTCGAACGCTGCATTTTGGCCAATTACAAAGCAGCAATAATTCTCAGCATGTGAGACTTTTATCTCTGGGAGTCATATTAATACTGATGTCCACTGAGCTCATTTTCACTACAATGAGTTCATTTAGATCCTGATTCTAGAAAAACTCCAGAGTGTGAAAACAAGCACTGAAATGAGGATGATCTTCATACACACCTAGAGAGGTTGGAGTCGGTGTTGATGCTGTAGTTGATGGTACAACTATTAAAAACAAAATCATATTTGAATGCATGAACACAACATCAAGAAAATTATTTAACAAACTGAGACTGATTTATTTCATCTGCTGAAAAAACTCAATTCTATCAATCACATATATACGATACTCTAGTATATGTACTCTTTACATTAGCTTTTTATGGAGCTAGAAATATGACAAAATGATCTGAATTTGAATTGTGTAAATTTGAATAAGTGTCTTTTAACAGCATTGAATATTAAAGGGCCATTTTATATAGATTTGAATTAGTATTTTTTAAACTTGAATCATGGACATTTGAAATAGAAATTTTAAGGCATAATTTTCTACTTATGTATTTTCAAATGGCGTATTTTTTGCCTGCAAATATTAATTTCTTAAAAATACAGATTCAGGTTTTCAACATGAATAACAAATTCAAAACACCAAATTAAATTTTCTAAAATTCAAAACGCAGAAATTCAGATCGCACTGAAAGTAGGTCAGACGTCCATCTTCCAGGTTCCACAGGGAAGAGTAGAGGGTCTCGGAAAAGTCGAACGCTGCATTTTGGCCAATTACAGAGCAGCAATAATTCTCAGCATGTGAGACTTTTATCTCTGGGAGTCATTAATACTGATGTCCACTGAGCTCATTTTCACTACAATGAGTTCATTTAAAAACTCCAGAGTGTGAAAACAAGCACTGAAATGAGGATGATCTTCATACACACCTAGAGAGGTTGGAGTCAGTGTTGATGTAGTTGATGATACAACTATTAAAAACAAAATCATATTTGAATGCATGAACACAACATCAAGACATTTCTTTCACAAACTGAGACTGATTTATTTCAGCTGCTGTAGTCCAGAGCTAAAAAAAAAACAAAAAAAACTCAATTCTATCAATCACATATACGATACTCTAGTATATGTACTCTTTACATTAGCTTTTTATTGAGTTAGAAATATGACAAAATGATCTGAATTTGAATTGTGTAAATTTGAATAAAGGTCTTTTAACAGCATTGAATATTAAAGGGCCATATAGATTTATATAGATTTGAATTGGAATTTTTTAAACTTGAATCCTGGATATTTGAAATAGAAATTTTAAGGCATAATTTTCTACTTTTGTATTTTCAAATGGCGTATTTTTTGCCTGCAAATATTAATTTCTTAAAAATACAGATTCAGGTTTTCAATATGAATAACAAATTCAAAACACCAAATTCAATTTTCTAAAATTAGCATGCGTAACAGTCAAACGTAACTATATAATTATCAATTTTCTGCTGCATTCTGTTATCAAAGTCGGATGTTAGGCTATTTCACTCGCTGGCGTTTTCAGCTCAAGAACGTCACAAATGGTCATTTAGATATGTTGAACATATGTTCAACATTTCAACAGTTCAACATTTTTATAGGGTAGGGTAGTTTTTTTTTCCCAAAAAAAAAAAACTACCCTATTTAAGCACCTTATTGCGACCTATATTTATGTTTTAAAGTCATGTGCCCTCTAGCTGGCGTAAAAATAATGACAGTGTCGTGTTACAAACCCACGATCGCGTGATCACATGATTGCATATTGTTGCAATGCTCTGCCAATTGAGCTACGCAAAACCAGAAATAAAATGCAGATAAAAGGGAACAATGCATTAAAATGAAAATGTCCTGTTGTCGATAGGGTTGCAAATTTAGTAAACTCTCCTATGGGTCGTATTTTCATTTTTAGACTAATGACCTACACTCAAAAAAATGAACTTTCACTGTTGTTATTTTCACTCAAACCACCCTTGTTCACATTACTTAAAAAACTCATGTAACTACATGAACGTAATTTAACTGCGTTGTTTCTACTAAAATTGAGTATTGTCATCTTAACTTAGTAAGTGTTTGTTCAGTCAACCTAACATTGCTGTGTGAAACGCTCACATTATTGTTGACATAACTAACTCTGCAGTGGATCCGTAGTTCCCAGCATGCTTTGCAAGGGACTGCATTAGGAGAAATTTAGGGATTAAAGTGTTATTTTATGTGTTTTTCAGTAAAGGGAAAGATGTTGTTAGTTTATGTTAGTGTTTAATGTTCAGTTATGTTGGACATTTAGAGTAGTTTCTGTAATGTTTTTGAATTTTGTGGTTACCATCATGCAGAAGAGTGTCGCCTGTGTTTAGGCTGTGCGCACTCATATATGCGTGTTTATAGGATGAAATTCCTGCTCTCAATTCAATTCGGTTTGTTCAATTAGTTATTTTTTGAGTGCATTTTGATATGTTGTATCCTTTTTATTTAAATGATTATTTAAAAAAAAAATTTGTTCACCTTACGCAATCAACATAACATTATTAAGTAAACTGCACATATAAATATTATGTAACAATGACATTCAAATGATTTGTATTTATTCAAAGAAATTTTGTCAGCTTTACTTGAATTTGTTTTGTTCATTCAACTAAATAGTTTTTTGTACAAATTACTCAATATTGTTGCGTGGAACAACTTGACACTTATTTTTTAAGTAAATCCAACAATTAATTTTTTTGAGTGTATGTAGGCATATTGGTTGGAGAGCATGTTGGTAACAGCAGGCACGATTACACGATTTATTCTGCTCAGTCATGCAAATTGTAGGCTTATTAAATTAAATCTGAAGGGATGTGTCTGTGACCTATTAAAAATACCATGGTAGCCTATTCATGGTCACTTCACACCTGCTGTGCTGTAAAAGGAATAGGCCTAAACAAAGCATAGGCTATGTTACTTCAATTAATTAACAGATTAACAAAAGAAAAAAACTGTATAGTATAGGCTGTGCTGAATTCTGGTTAATTTTTGTGCTCCACAAAACTGTTCACAGAAATTATCAAAAGCACATCCTATTTGTTTTCTTTATTTTACAAAAGCACAGTGTTTTGTTTTTATTTATAAGTGTTACAAAATAAACTTAAATGACAGAGTATTATAGTCTACTGCTGTTGAAGGAAAAAATCCAAGTGATCGCGTTGAAATGTCAGGTTTTAAATCGTGTAAGTCAAATCGAAAACAAATATTCTGTGTTTATGCAATCTGTATGAAAAGAGAGCCATGTCAGAAATCCGTGATTCAGCTCATTATCCGCTAATGCGGCCACGCCCACGGAGGGAGCGCTATTCAGACGCAAATTCAGAGTCAATGCATGCATTCATCGTCTCAATCGTGTATTTATTGTCTTGAAAAGTGTTTTGAATAGCCATAGTTAGCGATCTCTGGCCTCTGTTAGTTCAGTTATTTCCTGGATTGCCTATTCTTCTTTAGTGCTCAGGCATTTGTGGACTAAAGGTGTACAGAGCGCCCTCCGGCTGCGAGTATGAATTGAAAACACAGTATCCAGCACTCATAGTAATGACAATAAATCCTGAATATTACTCCTCTGTATAGAAAATTGACAAACATATGAGAATCCATCAGTATTTCTCCAAATGTGCATGCTTTTAAGCTAAAAGCCTATATGAAATGCCACAGAGGTAACATAATTGTTCAGACACTTTGCATCACAGAAATACATGATATTTTAAAGAATATAATAGAATACCATTATTTTAAATTGTAACAATATTTCACAGTGTTGCTGTTTTTTCTGTATGTTTGATTTACACCATGAGCTTGAGACATGATCAATGTCTCACAGGTTTTTTCACAGCCTACCTGACTGAAAGGCCTCATTAATATGCAAGTCATTTCAGGTCATTATTATGTGATTCTTTTGTCTTCTCAGGTGTAAATGGCCCATTATTCATGATTATTCACGCCTCCACGCATACTGTGTTTCTTGACCAAAGATGTTTTAGAAAATTTAAATCTCTCTATTGTTTTATATGAACAAGCAGGCAGCATAATTTTTACCTCATTTTGAAGCAAAAACTCTAGTCTACAACCTCAAATACCCAGAAGTCTTGTGAACTTCTAAATGAACGTCTAAATCAAAGCAACAAAGAAACACCCCCAAACAAAGGACAAACAAACACATTGTACGACGCTCAACGCTGCTGCTCAACGCTGCTGCCTGCCTGCTGTCTGACCTACGCTCGGAGCTTCGTGGAGTTTATCCTAAATCCTTCTCTTTATTCCTATTCATATAATATAACTTTCTTATTTTTCACTAGATTACTTAACCTATTGCATAGTATTACTAAACGGAACGATTTATTACTAGCAATCCACCAGCGTAATCACCTAGTGTTAGCCATAGCCCGCTAGCCTGCTAGCTACCGTCTACTTTCTTTTTTCCTCTAAACCAACCTTCCTTGTCGATTTAATGGCGGATTTATCCGATGCATGTTATTCTGATCTGTCCTCGCCAGATCGGGAAGCTGTGGAGACGTTGCTGCCCGGCATTCATCGATCCACCGCGAGGTACAGCGTCCCGCACATCACCCTTGCCCCAGGCACCGGCAAGCGACCGAGACATCCAGCCAGCGAGTCCCGTGTGCGTTGCAGTTTTTCGGACGGCGCTCATCAAACACAAGGTCAGTCATGTCCGACGATTATCATGTGTATTAAATGCAATATGTACAGCTTAGCTCTTTCTGTCAGCAGTGAGACTTACACATGTGATAAATGCAGGGATATTGTCAGGCTGACAGAGAGAATCTCAGAATTAGAGACACGCATCCGAACTTTAATTGAGGATAGTGAGAATGAAAGGGCCTTAGATACTGCTTTGGATGCGACTAGCCTAGTAAACACTGCACATTCGGTTCCGGTTGTAGAAGCCACGCAGCAGGCTAACTGGGTGACTGTGAGGCGGCATAGTGGTAAGAACAAACACCACTCTTCCGTTCCGATTAGAACATCAAACAGGTTCTCCCCACTCAGTGACGCACCCACTGAGAATCCTGTTGAAAGTGCCCTAGTTATTGGCGATTCTATTACACGGAACGTGAAAATAGAGACACCAGCCACCATAGTCACATGTTTGCCGGGGGCCAGAGCACCTGACATCAAAGCAAATTTAAAAGTGCTGGCTAATGCTAAACGTAAATATTCTAAAATCATTATCCACGTCGGCACAAATGATGTTCGACTTCGCCAGTCGGAGATCACTAAAATTAACATTAAAGAGGTGTGTGAACTCGCAAATTCAATGTCAGCAGAAGTAATTTGTTCTGGCCCTCTTCCTGTTCGTCGGAGTGATGAGATAGTTAGCAGGTTATCATCACTCAATGGCTGGCTGTCTAAGTGGTGTCCGCAGAATAATATAGGTTTCATAGACAATTGGAAAAGCTTTTGGGGCAGACCTGATCTGTTGAAAAGAGATGGTATTCATCCCTCCCGGGATGGTGCTGCTCTTCTATCTAGAAATTTGGCAAATAGTCTTAGAGCTGAAACATGACAAACCAGGGCCCAGATCAGGACGCAGACAGACTGGCTAAACCGACCGTCTGCTAGCCGCCTCACGTCACAGAACTCAAATAATTCACAGCACATAGAAACTCTTTCACCTAGATATTATCACATAGAGACTGTGTCTGTACCTCGTAACTAGTAAATACAAAAAATTTCCGAAACCTTTTAAGGATAAAAATTTAATTGATGTTCAAAAAATGAAAATCACAGATAAATCAAATAAACAAATGATAAAGCTTGGGTTACTGAATATTAGATCTATTTCTTCAAAAGCACTTATTGTAAATGAAATTATCACAGACAATAAACTAGACTTGCTGTGTTTGACAGAAACCTGGCTAAAACCAGACGATTACATTACTTTAAATGAATCTAGTCCTCAAGGTTATGATTATCGACACAATCCTCGACAGAAAGGCAAAGGGGGAGGTGTTGCTGTAATTTATAGTAATATATTCAGAATCATTCAAAAGAATTTCAAATATAATTCCTTTGAAGTGATGGTGCTTTATGTAACATTATGTAAGTTGACATTTGTGCTGGCTACTGTATATAGGCCACCAGGGCACCATACTGACTTTATCAAAGAATTTGCTGATTTTCTATCAGAGTTAGTACTAGCTGCGGATAAAGTCCTTGTTGTTGGTGATTTTAATATCCATGTAGATAATAACAAAGACGCAATTGGATTGGCATTTGCAGACATTTTAAACTCTATTGGAGTTAGACAACACGTGTCAGGACCCACTCATTGTCGTAATCATACCCTAGATCTAATACTGTCGCATGGAATTGATATTGATACTGTTGAAATTCTACAGCAGAGCGATGATATATCAGATCATTATTTAGTCTCGTGTATAATACAATTAGCCAAGGCTACCAAACCACCACCCAGCCATAAATATTGTAGAACCATCACTTCTACCACTAAAGATTGCTTTATAAATAATCTCCCCGAGCAGTTTCATCGCCTTAGTATACCTGACAACTTAGAAGAACTCGATGCTGCAACAGAAACTATTGGCTCTCTCTTTTCCAGCACATTAGATGCAGTCGCTCCTTTACGTCTAAAGAAGATTAAGGAAACTAATCCAACGCCGTGGTATGATGAGCACACTCGGGCCCTAAAACGAGCTGTTAGAAAAGCTGAACGTAGTTGGAAGAAAACAAAACTAGAAGTTTTTCGCCTTTCGTGGAAAGAAAAAATGATTGAGTACAGAACGGCTATAAGAAATGCTAGATCTACTTATTTTTCAAATCTCTTAATAGAAAACAAACATAATCCTAGGTATTTATTTGACACAGTGGCTAAATTAACTAGAAACAGAGATTCAACTGCTGACATTTCCATAGAGCACAGCAGTAATGACTTTATGAACTTCTTTACTTGCAAGATTGATAATATTAGAGAGAAAATTATAAACATGCAACCGTCTACAGCTTCGCTTCAGACAGTGCACTGTAGTGTCCCTGAGGTAAAACTAGAATCATTCGCCGCTATAGGAGAGGAAGAATTATCTAAACTTATCAAATCATCAAAATCAACGACATGTATGTTAGACCCAATTCCGACTAAACTACTGAAAGAAATGCTTCCAGAGGTCGTAGGTCCACTTCTTGATATAATTAATTCATCTCTAACACTAGGATACGTGCCAAAAACCTTTAAGCAGGCTATTATTAAACCTCTTATTAAAAAACCTCAACTAGATCCGAGAGATTTAGTAAATTACAGGCCAATCTCGAATCTACCTTTTCTGTCAAAGATACTAGAAAAGGCAGTTTCAACACAACTGTGCTCCTTTTTAGAAAGAAATGGAATCTGTGAGGATTTCCAGTCAGGATTTAGACCATACCATAGTACTGAGACTGCTCTCGTTAGAGTTACAAACGATCTACTCTTATCATCCGATCGTGGCTGTATTTCTCTATTAGTGTTATTAGATCTCAGTGCTGCTTTTGACACTATCGATCACAACATTCTTCTAAAAAGACTTGAAAACTATATTGGCATTAGTGGAACTGCTTTGGCATGGTTCAAATCGTACTTATCTGACCGTTATCAGTCTGTAGTAGTTAATGAAGAGATGTCGTATCGATCACAGGTTCAATATGGAGTACCACAAGGCTCAGTACTAGGACCGTTGCTTTTCACTCTGTACATGCTGCCCTTAGGAGAGATAATTAGGAAGCATGGTGTTAGTTTTCACTGCTACGCTGACGATACTCAGCTCTATATTTCCTCGCGCCCTGACGAAACCTACAAATTCACAAAACTAACAGAATGCATAGCTGACATTAAAAACTGGATGACAAGAAATTTCTTATTATTAAATTCAGAAAAAACTGATATCCTAATCTTTGGACCAAAAACTTCCTCACGAAAAAACCTTGAATACTCTCTAACACTTGACGGGTGCTCCATTAAACCTTCGTCCTCAGTTAGGAACCTGGGTGTGCTCTTTGATACCAATCTTTCATTTGAAAGTCATGTTTCTAGTATCTGTAAAACCGCATTCTTCCATCTAAAAAATATATCTAAATTACGACATATGCTCTCAATGACAAATGCGGAACAGTTGGTTCATGCGTTCATGACCTCAAGACTAGATTATTGTAACGCTCTACTGGGTGGTTGTTCTGCTCGGCTTTTAAACAGACTACAGTTGGTCCAAAATGCGGCAGCTAGAGTTCTTACTAGAACCAGAAAGTATGACCATATTAGCCCAGTTCTGTCAACATTACATTGGCTCCCTATTAAACATCGTATAGATTTTAAAATCTTGCTACTTACTTATAAAGCTTTAAATGGTTTAGCTCCCCAGTACCTAAGCGAGCTCTTAATGCATTATAGTCCTTCACGTTTATTGCGATCTCAGAATTCAGGCCAGTTGATAATACCCAGAATATCAAAATCAACTGAAGGCGGCAGATCCTTTTCCTATTTAGCACCTAAACTCTGGAACAATCTTCCTAGCATTGTTCGGGAAGCAGACACACTCTGTCAGTTTAAATCTAGACTAAAAACACATCTCTTTGCTCTTGCATACACATAACACATTATCAATACATTAACATTTTTCAAATCCGTTAAAGGATTGTTACGCTGCAATAATTAGGTCGGCCGGAACCAAGAACATTACCTATAACACTAGATATACCTGTACATCAGAATAAGAATGGCATCTACGCTAATATCTGTCTCTCTGCTTATCCTGAGGTTTGCCGGGTGCTGGATCCAGGCCGTATCCAGATCAGATGGAGAACCTGTGTCTGGACCTGCCTACAACGTAGCCCAGGAGACAATGGGCCTACAGATCCAGTTCTGGCTGCATCTATAATTCTGATTTTTAATCCCCGTATCCGCTTACATATATTTATATATAATCTATTTTTAATCTCTATAATAAAAATGTATAATTCAGATTTTGATCTCCATATCCATTTACATATATTATATATATCTTCCAAGGGGTTTTTTCCCTCCTAGGACTTTTTTCCCAGTGTTAGCACGCTGGGTTTTTCTCCTAGGGGGTTTTTTCCACCCCTGGGAGTCAGCCGACATTGGCTTAATGTAGCACCATCTTGTATATGTTACATATTACCACGCTTGTTTGTACAGCTTATTTTTAACCACTTCCCTTTTTTCTGTGCTTCTAATATGTAAAGCTGCTTTGAAACAATTACCAATTGTAAAAGCGCTATATAAATAAATTTGACTTGACTTGACTTGACAAAGATTTAATATATATTTTTTGGCTTTATTTCAGTGACTTAAGTTTATTGTTTTTTCAATAACCACGCATAAACGTTATTCCTTCAAAAATACAAACATGTGCATACATGTTCCTCACATATTATGGTAGCCTAGTTTGTGCTGAATACAGTGTAATGACACTTTTTCCATTAATATGTTTATGAACAACTGAAAAAAGCACAAATGTTAGGGCATGTCAAAACTTCTCCAGGCCCCAAATCAGCCTCAGACCCCTGAGGGTTAAATTGATATTGCAGCCTGTTCATCAAAATAAAATGCAGTCTATATATAGCCTATAATAATGACACTGCTTGAGTTCACCGCCTCACTGTGCTGTTATGCCAAGCACATTTTTGGTCACGTGAAGAATGCTATTTTACGAGGACACTGAACAAGAGTGAAGTTCAAAAACTTGTTTACTAAGTAAAGATTTAGCAACCAAATGTTAGCCTACATCTCGAATAATATGGAAACATTTGGATTAGTGCTGAATGAGAGAAAGCCCAACACCATTTGTTACACTTTTAAAAAAAATGGTTTTGGCTTTGCATTTAGTCTTTGTATCTCTTAAATGTGATAATGAATGCCGCTGTAGTTACTTCATACAAATGCAGCTGCTGCCATTTTGCTACTATTGTTTTATTCACTGTAATGGATTAAGGTAACAAACAGATGCAATTTTAAATCAGTTTAATCTCAGATCAATATCTTATCCCCATAATTATTTATGTGGTGAAATGCTGTATGACTGTACTGTATCTCTTAAATGTGTTTCTGTCTAGTTTGAACTTGCCATGCAAGCAAGTGCTCTCACCACAGAAGCGGACTCAGATTGACTCGGATCAATAATTTTCGTGTTATCAATTATTTACTTATGTTGCAAGTAGCCGTGTAATAAGCGGGATAATGTACATCCGGTCTGTTGTTATCTCAGAATAAACCCCTTCAGGCTGATACAAGACCCCTCTTCTTCACGCCGGGTCCTGATCACCCTGTCTGGGTTTATGTATGAGATAACAACCGGCTGGATATATTATCCCTTACATAATATATATAGTAGGCCTATTACCTGTAATCGCAAATGGCAACTAAAATAGCCCATATATATATATATATATTTTTTTTTTTTTTTTTTTTTTTAGCATTATACCACAAGTTATAGGCCATTTGTGTTTACACAATGATAGAGGTTGCAATCAAGAGAGCTTTGAAGTGTGAATTAGCCTTCAATTGCCTTAATAAGCCTACAATTTGCATGATATTGAGCGGAAATAAATCATGTAATCGTGCATGTTCGGTTACACATCTGAACGATCATTTGTGACATTCTTGAGCTAAAAACGTGAAATAGCCTAACATCCATTTTTGATAACAGAATGCAGCAGAAATATAGTAATTATAGAGTTATGTGTGAACTGAGCTAGATGATGACATCCCTGTTTACTCCAGTGCTGATATAGATAAATGAACTAAATTAATAACTATTGATTCTTACATTGGAATGAATCAATACTGAATTTAATTAAGCTGGACAATGACACCGTTTTCTTCTGGAGCTGCTGTGCAGCCAAAATTATATACCAGTTATCACTGTAAAGCTGCTTTGACACAATCTGCATTATTAAAAGTGCTATAAATAAAGGTGACTTGACTTGATGTGTGACTGTTACGCATGCTAATCACTTCTATACTAAATATACTTTTTACTAAAACAAATATCATAGCAGAGACCCCCAGAGATGAAAGTGTCACATGCTGAGAATTATTGCTGCTCTGTAATTGGCCAAAATGCAGCGTTCGACTTTTCCGAGATCCTCTACTCTTCCCTGTGGAAACCGGAAGATGGACCTCTGACCTACTTTCAGTACGATCTGAATTTCTGTGTTTAGAATTTTAGAAAATTGAATTTGGTGTTTTGAATGTTAAATTTGTTATTCATGTTGAAAACTTGAAGCTGTATTTTTTTTTTTTTTTTTTGCAGTCTAAGAATTCAGAACAAAAAATAAGCTGTGTGAAAATACATATGTAGAAAATTATGCCATAAAAAAAAAAAATCAATGTTGTTAAATATCAAATGTCCAGTATTCAAGTTTTAAAAATTCAAATCTATATAAAATGGCACTTAATATTCTATTCTGTTAAATGACTGGTCAATAATTCAAATTTACACAGTTCAAATTCAGATCGTTATTTCATATTTCTAGCTCAAGCTGACTTGTTAGAATAGAAATAAGAAATACATGACTAAATAGTTTAGTAAATGCAGCTGCTGTCCTCTCAGAGTTTGGAGTATTTAATGACTTCTGATTCTCTGTACAAATGAAAGGATGGATTAATTAAAGCCAGTGTGAACCAGTGAAGTGAGAGACTGATGATGTGTGACAGTGATCATGTGATCATGAACCTTGTGTAGGAGCTGCTGCTGTAGTTTGGCTTGATTTCTTCTCAGAGTTTGAGCTGCTGACTGGAATCAGAAGATGAATGTTCAGATGTTCATCTGTAGGACATTAACATCATATTTTACAGTAGTAATAGTTGTTTCTCACCTGAATACTTGACAGTGTATCTGACTGAGGTCTGGAGTTGATTTCTGAGAGTAAGCTGACATCTCCACTCTCTGTTATCATCTTCATTCAGGAGTGTTGTAGTCAGAGTGATGATACAGTGATCTGATGAGAATAATATCTGATATCTGGTCAGATCAACACCAGTCTGATTCACCCACAACAGATGAAGACCCTCAGAACGGACCCAATAATCACAGGGATAATTATATGAATACAACTGACAGGAGAGAGTCACAGAGCGACCTGGACTGATCTCAGTCTGTGAGGATGATGATGATGATGATGATGATGATGGAGACACTGAAACTGAACACAAGACACAAATCACAGACTCTTCAATCATCATCTGAGTTTAAAGGGAGAATCTGCTCTTTTTAAATTGATCACATAATCATAAACTCACCATGAAGAGCATGCAGAAAAACACGTTCATCAGTTCCTTGTTTTTCTCCATTCACATATTGTTGGCAGGTGTATAATCCAGAATCTTTTTTTTTTTTGACTTTGTTGATGTTCAGAGAGCAGTCAGACCCCAGACTCAGTCTCTCATGTCTCTCTGTGTCTTTATTCTTTATCCCTAATTCAATCAGTGCAACTGCTGCTGAATGTCTGAATCTGTTATAGTTCCATGTAGTTGATTTGCAGCCAGAAAGAGCATTATTACAGGACAGACGGACATTTTCACCAGAACTGATGAACACTTGAGTCTCATTCACTTCACTGGTACCTGAAACACAGTATATTTGACTGATTATTATGATATATTAGGGGCAGTTGTGGTCAGATTTATAACAGCTTGCTCCAGCACAAATCCTCTTTTGGTGTTAAAAATCTACTGTCAGGATTTACTAAAGACACGCAGTGATAAATTAGCACTGAAAAGGTGTGGACACAGTTATCTTTGCAGCTGAGCTTATTGAATAATGCATTTGTAGGAGTTTCCCTTTCAGATGCCATGTTTAGTCAGTGGCGCCCCCAGAAAATTTTAATAGGGGTGGCCAGACGAGGCCACAGCAATTCTTGGGGTGGCAAAAAAAAAAATTATATATATATATATATATATATATATATATTATTTGCATACACATACCTACACCGTTTGAGTCCAAAAAATGTGCACATTTGTAGAAATACACATTTTGCATTCAGATTGCATTATGGTTTCATAATTACCGAGGTCATAAAATATAGTTTGCTAGGGGGGTTCGGGGGCATGCTCCCCCGAGAAAATGTAGATTTCTCTGGTGTACATATGTGCATTTTTAAGACGTTTTAAGGCCAACAAATTGGATAACAATAGCTTTAAAACCATGTTAACAAATACATGCATTCACAGTTTTGAGGCAGCTTTAATCGCATGTGTGGTAATTTCATGACTTAACTTACAACAGAGCAATGACGGTCATTGCTCGTATCCTTTTGGGCTTTATTTAAGCTATAATAAAGTAATTATGCAGCGCGCGCCGGCGCATTTGCGCATGCAATTCTTGAGTGCGCGCCGCGGGCACAGAATAACAGATGATTGGACCTGTTCATTTTTTCTGAATTTTACTGACATAGTCTGACAACATCTCATCTGACCGCAGTTCACTGTTGTTCAACTGAAGCTCCCTCGTCGTCACTTGTATCTTTTCCAATTTTCATTGATTCAACTTATTCGTTTAAAAAGCTGATTCATTCAGTAAAGAAACAGCGCCATTTGTTGCTCAGGGACGCAATTCAATGCTCTGGATTTGATCTGAACTATATTCGTTGGCGAAATTGTGCAGAAACAGGCAATGATGTCTAAAATGTAAACATGAATAAAATTTATATAACATTTGTTATGCTGATATCTGGAGAAAAACGGCACTCTTCATGTGATATTTATTAACACAGTGAAAGCGTGCACTCTAAATGCGCACCGACACTGTCTAATCTACAAGACAACATCACATATAGGGATGCCAGATCGATTGTGCATCGTTAAAACAACAATTATGATAAAATCGTAGACTAAATATATCGCACACCCCTAACCTACCCTCTTCACAGTATAAATAACATTTGAAATTCAGGTCTGTAGACATTATTATTTAGACTTGGTGGCAGTGAAACAGCTACTCTGGTGGCGTCAGTCAATCTATCTTTTTTTGGTGGCATTTTATTTTCTTTCACTTCATGAACTTGTGAATTTACATTATGCATTTAAATTAATAGTACCCAATGCAAAATCATTCTGGGGTGGCCACAGGGGTGGCCAGAGTTTATGCAGGGGTGGCCGTGGCCACCCCTGGCCACCCCTTGGGGGCGCCCCTGTGTTTAGTAAATCTGGCCCCTAATGGTTAGAGAGTCTTGTAACCTGAAGGTTGTGGGTTCGAGTCTCAGTACAGCAGTAATTTAGCTGTGGTGAGTGAATGAACAGCTCTCTCTTCAGCTCTCATTACACTGTAGGAGCTAAATCTGATAATTTAAGCTGAGTTGTTTGATCCCAGAGAAATTAGGTTGACTCATTTTCTTGCTTTGATGTTACATTGTTTACTTCCTCCATAAGAAATGAGAAGACCATTCTTCCATTGCATCACCACACACAGTTTATTGACTCCACAAAACACCACCGTGTATAATGTCCCATTTAGTATCCAATACATAGGCCTACATTAAAAGGAAGTCTCACATGCATTCATCACTTTCGCGCTGTTGCAGTCAAAACCTTTTTGCCCTTCTGGGTCATAACCCACCTACAGCATTAGGAAGGCTGCATATATACACAAGCTGTGTCCAAATTCAGGGGTTGTGCACTTCGTAGTGCATGACAGGAGTGGGCCTTTAAAGTGGAGTAAGGTCTAACTGAGGTACAGGGTTGCCAGGTCTGCACAACAAAACCATTTCAAAAGTAGCATCATCACAGAACAAGTAAAAGTATCCCAATTCCAGACAATGAGCCGAGCGTCGTTACATGGCTAGCGGCTGTGTGACAGACAGCTGACAGCATACAGGAAAGGGATGCAGAAAAGTTTTATGACTTTCTATTTGGTTTTCACATGCTTCACTGCTGGCGACCATATGAACAGGTGAAATATGTATGTGTAGTGATGTTTGTGACGTGTCCGAAACGTCACCATCATTAAATACGTGGCCAATGAGGTACCGCTCTGCTTTTGTATATAAATCTGTTGTTCACGCCCCCTGGAGTGTGTCTTGGTCGAAGGCCCGCCCCTTTTCTTTCACTACTGTGGACTGCAGAGTGTGACGTCGGTCCGCAAAGGCTGTGTGTGTGTGTGTGTGTGTGTGTGTGTATGTGTGGTGTACTGCTTACTCCCAGGTAAGTTTTAATGTGGTACATTCGTGGTGTTGTAGGAAGTTTGGCTTGAGTTACCTACAGTTATGTGTTTTAGTGCGGTGTGTCTACAGGGTGCCCACCTGTGCATCAGGGCAGCACAATAGCCCAGTCAGAGCGCCAGCTGTTAACCTACCAACTAAAGGAGCTACTATATGTGCTACTTTGTGTGTGTGTGTGTGTGTGTGTGTGTGTGGTTGTGAGGGTCATGTCCTCATCACAGGCATTGCATCTCTTTCTCTCTCTCCAACCCGTGCTGCTGCTTTGGGTCGTCGACACTTCTGGTTCAGTGGCTAAGTGGGGTTGCCATTTGTTTTCTTTTTGTTTCTTTTGTGGTCATATTATTTTTCATTTGAGTTAATTAGTTTTTTGTTGTTATTTGTATTGATTTATCTTTTGTATTACTGTCACCAACCCTCAGTTTTGTGATTTTGACTGTGTGATAACAGTCACTATTAATTGGAGTGATTACCGCTGTAGGGAAAACACCCTAGGAAGTAAAATTAGCTCAAATGAATAAAGAGTTGTTTAGATTATGACCGAGCAACTGAGTCGTCCAGCGTTCATTTGCTCGAACCGTAATAAGCTCTTGTAGCGGATATAAATATCCAACAATCGTGAAAACACTGATTAGAGCACGGTAACTTGAAATCGACAGTTTAAGACATTAAATCATAAAGCACATAATACAAGACACTTTCCTTTTAAATCTACAAGAGATTTTATTTATTCTAACACAAACTAATCTAACACAAAGGCACGCACACACACACACACACATTCATACGCGTTGCAGTAAGAAGGAAATGAGAGAGAAAGAGTTTTGAAAGAGAGAGAGAGAGAGAGAGAGAGTGATCTGATTAACCGAATTCCTATCAATGCATTTCAAAGACCAGAACGAACCATGAATCATTCATTTAAATGCACCAGTTCAGTTTTCATCTGGAGGTACTTGCTTGCGTTGACTTAAAGGTGAATTTCCCTCGTCGTGCAGAGAGGGGTTTCCCAAGTTGATGATTGGTCCAGATCAGGTCCGTGTGGAACAATGAAGGAAGTCTCTTTGTCGCTGGAGTTGAAGCGGCAAAAGTCGTTGGTTGAACTTTGCGGCGAAACTTAGGACACGAGACTTTCAGCGGTAAAGGAGAATTAAGTAAAAGAAAAGAAAAGTGAGTGAAGGTTGGATGGCTTGAATGAGCAGCTTGTCTGTTCTTTCTTGTTACTCCATTGTTCTTGATACTTGTCTTGGCTTCTTTTCCCAGAACAGAACGAACTCCCTGTTCGTTTACTAACCAACTTCTCCCGTTCACTATCTTGCAATATGATCATTTAAACTTAGTTGTTTGTCACCCCTCTGAGGAGTCCTGGCCAATCAGACATTGTCCTGTTTCAAGAGGGCCTTCCTCTGCCCCCAATAAAACATAAGTGTTACATCCTGTTTCTGCTTCAGCAGAGAGTGCCATTTTAACATAATTTCTATTAAATGGAATACAATACATTTTAAACAGATTTCATTCAAGTCAGGATATAGGAAAGGGGGAAAGAATCAAATTAAGTCCAAATAAGGCATACTTTCAGTCATTCAGTCAAGAGTTAACACATTTACATGAATTGTGAGTGTTCTAAAGCCTAACTGTTTACAGGTAGTACTTGTGGACACATAATGCAAAATGTATGTAGTTAAAAGATGTTTGATAAGTCCGTTAAAATTGTTGGAACAATTTTGAGGCAGATTTATTTGTTCAACAGTCTCTTTGGCTTTCCTGTGAAGTAAGGAAACAAAAGGGTCTGGATTGTCTCTCTGTCTTCTTGGGTGACCCTTTGGTATGTCGCTTCTGCTATCAGGAAGCATGTGTCATAAAAGTAATCAGCCTGGCTTTATCTGCAGACGGGCCGGAGCCGGAACCTCAATTCTGAATTAGAATTATGTTTTGAAAGAATCATCTGAATGATTCATTTGTCTGGTTCGTCCACAGTTCCTACACCGCTATGCGGTATTTGTGATCTCGGTTATATTGCAATCTTGAGGCGTGATCAGTTCTGAGTTTGATCTTTATTGTTGTGACGGTATACGTCGTTTTTTTTTTGTTCATTTGAGTATTGCAAGTTTTCTTGGTTTTGTTTGTATTTGAAGAGTTTCGTTGCAAAACGAGATAACTCCGTTTTTTAAATTTTTCTAAAATCTTGTTTTTTGGTTGTGCATTCCAATTAATATCAATTCAACTGCAGTTGGTTTGTTTTGATTTAAACCTTCATAACTTAAAAAATACAGCTAAGTAGCACCATAAAACAAAATAATAACATGATAACATAATAATAAACATGTTTTGACAAAAATGTTAAAAATGGAGTTATCTCGTTTTGCAACGAAACTCTTCATTTGTTTAGTACATTGATTCTGACTGTTTGTTTATTTATGTTGGTTCGGCCTGTTTGTCTTCTAAAGTGATTATTCCTTCTCTTTTTGTATTTTGCAGGAGCTGAGCATTCCTTGTGTTACAGCCCAAGCCTTTGTATTTATTATTATTATTATTATTATCATCATTTAGTGTGGTGTATATTTTTCTCTCTGTATTATTTTGGTGGCCCATTCATTCACGACGCTCTGGGTTGGATATAAAGCCCCGGGTATCTTCACTTTCCACGCCCGGACGTGTCTCTCGCATCTTTCAAAGTATACTAAACATTAGCCTTGTCCAAATACCCACACTAGCGGTCTTTGCACTTGACCACTTGTCTACTTACATGACGTATTTCCTATATTTGGCTCAAATGTTCAAGTAGGTGTGAAGACTGCAAGAGTGTGTAGAACTTTTGATTGCCTGATGGGACACACTAACAGTCCTGCAAAAAATGCAAGCGTTTACAGCTTCTTTTTTTAAATTATTATTTTCAGTGCTCTGCATTTTAAAATTCATTTCTAAATGTCTGTTCAGTAGTCGCTATGTAACTATCAGAAGACACAATTTAAAATGGTGGTGCTTCTTTGAAAAAGCAGTTGCAAATGTTGTACAAAATACACATAGCCCACTCAGCTGTTGAAATCTCTGAATATGAAGATAATTGTTGATCATCAGATGTTTGAGTGACTCTATGTCCAGTATCAGGAATAATACACTATGATCTGTATGTATCAATACACAACTCTGAGATCACAACGTGAATGTGTGCAAGAATAAACTGAGCATGTTCAAATCAACTCTTTCCAGACTAATTCCACTAAATGTCTTTAGAGAAAATCCAGATTTCTTTACCTGTGAGAAGTGAAGAGAGAACGATCAGTCCCAGCAGACACAGATCACACTGATCAGCCATTTTCTGTTTCTGTCAGTCTTTCTCTTCATTATATAGTTACAGCTCTTTCTTCAGACAGGAAGGGCTGGTCGTGTCTAAAGAAAGAACTTCCTCTGATCTGAACTGAGTGTAGTTCTGGTATATAGTTGTTATTTAGTGACACGATGCCAATGCATAATGGAGAAGTGTTGATTTGTTCTTCACTGATGTTTAAATGTAATGTACAGTACACTTCTACTGTAATAGGAACAGTCCCTGTAGATCAACTCATGGTTGATGTTCAAGAGCACAATGGTAACAGCTCAGGGAGTTTAACCTACAGTCGTTCTGTTTCCACACAGACTTTGACACGACAGCAGCTGTCAAACATGTTCGTCACTGTGATAAAGTGTAAACCACATTGGCTCAACACATATCTGATCTGAGCACAGTTCTTTGCATTAGTGTTAGTTTCACTTCTTTCTTTTAGCTGTTTCTTCATGCAGTTCAAATCTAGAAATAAAAGGTCACAAGCTCTCATCAGCTGACTGTCAGGTGACTCACGTCTACCTATAGGTATACGACGCCTATCACAGCATCCATATATAAGTTCCTCAGTATTATCAGCAGCTATCGCCTTTCTCTGGAGATAATTAAATGGTGAATTCAACATGCAAAACTACATCATCTCACTAGGAAGTGTGCAGTTGGGAATTAGCGAGAGGGATTCGTTCCCCACATGGATTTCACCTCTTGAATACGCAAATTCGCCGCCTGATTTGGAAGTGACTGAGTTAGCATTGCTTCTTGCATCGCTGCTATTAGCTATGGACTCTCTGAAGTTATACTAATGACTGACTCAAGAACAAGTTCAGATGGATCCAGATCTGCAAAGGATTTCAAGAGAAGATCAAGCATCCACGTCACAGCCAGCTATTTCACTCTCCTTCATCTCTGAATGTTTCCACGAAGCTAAGCTCCTTTTAATGCTCATGGGTTTAAAGCTATCAGGTTATGGGCAACATGTTTGTGCAAAGCTTTTGCGATCGTATTGGCAATGTGCATTACTATAAGCATACTATAAGCACATGCTGTGTTAAGTTTATGCTGTGGTCACTGAACTAAATTTCAGTCAAGGAGATGCCATCAAAGAGCACCCATAGCACTGAGGAAATATTTTTTACCTCGTATTTGTTTGTACATGAACATCCTGCAAAGTGGCCAGAACGGCAGGGAGTAATTTTTTTTTATTTTATTTATTTATTTATTTATTTATTTTTTAATTACCCACAGCGCAGCATGCTGACATGCCCATCGTGTTTCACTAAGTTTCTTCAACTCAACTGGCTGTTCGGATGGTTCAAGCTTCTGTTTTTTCTTGAAAATGTCATGGATCACTGAACTAGGAAAAAAATTGTAGAGCATTTGAACAATCTCGAAAAACAGCAGAGGGCTGGATAGAACCAGATTAAGTCTATTTGCATGACAGTGCTCATATAATGCATGAGGCACTTCTTTTCTGAACTTTTCCTGCACCCTGTTGTTACACCCCGACATCACCGCAGCTCCATCATAGCACTGGCCAATGCAGGCGTTGACATCGATGTTGCAATAACAGAGTTCTTTTAATACACTGTAGAAGAGAATCCGCATCCAATCCATCAGCTGCCGTAAAGTTTAAAAACTCCTCCATAACATTCCTGGCATGAAGGTAGCAGACTACTACGGAAATCTGTTCTCTCTCGTCAACAATTAATGCAAAATAACCAGCACCATTCAGTTAATCACTGATTTGTTTTCTTACTATATCAGCCATAATAGCGATTATCTAATTTTGCACTTCGTGATGAGTGTATTTAGCATTTTACGGGTTGTGTGTTTATTTTAATTTTTTTTTTTTGCAACCGTTTGGTCGAAAATGCTGATGACATTGAGGAGTTCGACAAAATTTCCCCCGTTCACTGACTGTTCATCCTCTCTGTGGCCACGCTGAGCAATGGCCTGACATGCTGTGTAGCGCAAACTTTCGACCACTGCCTTCATATAGTGCTGATTTTTTTCCACCACTTTAGAATGTGACTTATCGTGGCAGGACTTTAGAGATTAGGCTGGCCCTTGTCTATTTTTAAGTCCTTGCTAATAACTTTTTTATTTTCCTTAGTGTATTGACTGTTAAACTTTTAATGGGTGGTTTTATATTTTCTTCTGGTTTATTTTTGTGTATGTGTGTTATTCTTGGCCAGATGTTGTCCTGTGCTCTTTCTCGCAGATCCTCTCTTCAGATTAGAGAGTTTTATTGTTTTAGTACAGGATAGGAATCTTGAATTCAGTCTTGGTGAAATCCATCCTTACATTTGTTTCCACTCAAAGGTAATTGAGACCTCTGGATGTCACAGATGGTGTAGTGCAGCAAGGATGAGGCTGAATAGGAACTTCCACGAGAGACGGGTTTATTAAACGAAGGAGTAAAACAACAAACTAACACCATATGAAAAAATAACAACAACAAGAACGGACAAGGAGTGAAGGGAAGTGAGTCCAATATAAAGGGAGTGCTGATGTTGAAGTCCAGGTGCAAGTAATCCGTGATGATGGGGAGATTACGAGGAAGTGAGTGCAGGTGTGGAAACAAGGAGGATCAAATTCTTTGGGACAATCCGTGGTGGTAGAAAAGGATTCGTGGGTTGTAACATGTTGGTAGGCTGCAGCGGGCTCCTGGACGGCTGGAGCAGGTGTAACGCTTCTCATCCGACTGCACGTGAATCACAGGCGGACACAGAGAACTTCCTTTCATGCAATGTTTACTGTAACACAACAAGGAGAAACTTATATCCTTTTTCGACAGTGGGCATTTACACTCATGCATCACCTCTCAGCATCGGATAAACTTCTCTGCTGTTGCTTTAAACAAACAACTGAACGCGACACAGCGCGCATCTGTCTCAATAGAACAGTTTTAACAGTCAAGATTCAAACAAATAAACATACCTGTAACACAACAAGGAGAAACATATATCCTTTTTCGACAGTGGGCATTTACACTCATGCATCTAAAACAGCAAAAGAAATGAGAGATTCACTTGCGTTTGATTCACCAAGATGGAGTCAGTCATGCAACACACATGGTGAGCAAATTGCATCTAAACTTTACAAAGTTCATCAAATACAATCACAATCACTTAACATATTGTTTCACAATATCACTGAACTTCAATCTTAATATTATTTGTGAAATTAACAAATACTAAGTTGCCAAGAAATCTCATTTTACCGGAGCACATTTACCTACCACCTCTCAGCATCGGATAAACTTCTCTGCTGGGGGTGGGGGCGTGGTTTCACAAATAAGACAAATGACCCACTAATGTCGCCACAAGGGGTCTCCAAACAATTAATAAATGAACAAAAACACAGAAATTTTGGTGAAAGTCATAACATTTTACAGCAACATTATTAACCCTGTTACA
This sequence comes from Ancherythroculter nigrocauda, assembly GCA_036281575.1. NCBI lineage: Eukaryota > Metazoa > Chordata > Actinopteri > Cypriniformes > Xenocyprididae > Ancherythroculter > Ancherythroculter nigrocauda. Next base: position 81,250,364 of record VTFQ01000001.1, on the reverse strand, counting down.
CAGGCTCGTGGAGAACTGGAGCAGGCTTGTGGAGAACTGGAGCAGGCTCGTGGAGAACTGGAGCTGGCTCTGGAGTTGTACTCCAGGACATCCCCTCATATTCAACTAGTAACCCCAGGGGTACTGGTGTGAGCGTCGATAGGAGCAAGGGCTCAGGCTTTGCGGCGGCCATTTCGCCTTGTGGCCTGGGTGTGGCACCGGCCATCTTGCCTTGTGACTCTGCCGTGGCAGCGGCCATCTTCCTTGGCGGCTTGGGCTTTGCGGCGGCCATCTTATGGCATGGCTTCGATGCGGCGGCAGCCATCTTCTTTGGTGGTTTGTGCTTTGCGGCGGCCATCTTATTTGGCAGCTTATGCTTCGCTGTGGCCTCTTTGTTCAGTGGCTCTGGTGCAGCAGCGGCCATTTTCATTGGCGGTTTGGGCTTCAGGTCAGGCAGGACAACATAAGAAGACCCACTGGAGGGGTATGTGGAGGAAACTGGAAACTGGAAACTGGCCAAGACCGCCTGTTTTTCTGAGGGGACCGGATGAGGAAGATACGATTTTTCTTGAACCTCTTCAATTTCATAATCAGAACCATTTAGAAAGAGAATCAGGCAGGCAGTTTCAATATAACAGATCATATCCTCGTCCAGGCCCTTCAGAAAACAGGCGTTAAGTGGAGCATCTGGCCAGTTCACCTAGCAAGAAAGCTCAGAGAATTCCTCCACGTACCTCTCCAGCGGGCAACCGTCCCGCTTGAGGGTCCACAGACGGTCCTTAGGTCTGTGGTTTGTTGGAGGAATCGGGACCAGGAAGATACCCATCTAGATGCAGAAGTCCTTGCAGTTTGGTCTGTTCTTCTGTTATAGATGGTGTAGTGCAGCAAGGATGAGGCTGAATAAGAACTTCCACAAGAGACAGGTTTATTAAACAAAGGCGCAAAACAAATAAATAACACCATATGAAAACAAAACAACAACAAGAACGGACAAGGAGTGAAGGGAAGTGAGTCCAATATAAAGGGAGTGCTGATGATGAAGTCCAGGTGCAAGTAATCCGTGATAATGGGGAGATGAGGAAGTGAATGCAGGTGTGGAAACAAGGAGGATCATGGGATATGGAGTCTGGGACAGAAGGGAACTGTGACACTGGAGAGATTCCACTGAATAGCACATTATTTAATGATGACATACAGTATATCTATTGATGTAGCAATATGCGTTATATGCTTGTTTATTGCACTCTAAAAATAATGTGTTGGCTCAAAAAAAAAAAAAAAAAAAAAACGCAACAGTTGTCATAACTCAAAAATTGAGGCAAACTGAGTTAGAGGAACTTAATTTGTAGCATAAACAGAAATTTTCAAGTTGATTACTCAAAAAAATTAAGTCGCCCCAACTACCAGAGTTAATGTATATTTAACATGTATATTTAATGAACAAGTAAGATATTACTTGTCACTGGCATTAGCGCAGTCAATGCTTATAGAGTCGATAGTAACCACAAAAACTTCAACATTACAAAACCTCTTTTACAGGTGCTGGTCATATAATTAGAATATCATCAAAAAGTTAATTTTTTATTGTAAATTATTTTTAAAAATGAAAGATATATAGATTCCCTACATGTAAAGTAAAACATTTCAAATGTTATTAAACATCTTATCTTTATTTATCTTTATTAAAATTTGATGATTAGAGCATACAGCTCATGAAAGTCCAAAATCCAGTATCTCAAAATATTAGAATATTTCCTAAGATCAATCAAAAAATGGATTTGCAAAACAGAAAGTTCAAGTTCAAGTTCTTTAAAGTATGTTCATTTGTGCACTCAATACTTGGTCGGCAGCACATATTACAGCAAATGAATTGCTCTTAGCACAAATTACAGCATCAATGAAGTGTGGCATGGAAGTGATCAGCCTGTGGCACTGCTGAGGCACTATTGAGCCTTCAGATCATCTGTATATTGTTGGATTGACTGTTTCTCATCTTTCTCTTGAAAATATCCCATAGATTCAGGGGTCAGGCATGTTGGCTGGCCAATAAAACACAGTAATATCATGGTCAGCAAACCACTTGGAAGTGGTTTTTGCACTATGGGCAGGTGCTAAAGTCCTGCTGGAAAAGGAAATCAGCATCTCCATAAAGCTTGTCAGCAGATGGAAGCATAAAGTGCTCCAAAATCTCCTGGAAGATGGCTGCATTGACTTTGTACTTGATAAAACACAATGGACCAACATCAGCAGACGTCACGGCCCCCCAAATCATTACTGACTTCAGAAACTTCACACTAGACTTCAAGCAGCTTGGATTCTGTGCCTCTCCAGTCTTCCTTCAGACTCTGGAACCATGATTTCAACATGAAATGCAAAATTTACTTTTATCTGAAAAGAGGACTTTCGACCACTGTTCACTGTCCAGTTCTTTTTCTCCTTAGCCCAGGTAAGATGCTTCTGACGTTGTTTCTGTTTCAGAAGTGGCTTGGTAGTCCTTTTCCTGAAGATGTCTGAGTGTGGTGGCTCTTGATGCGCTGACTCCGGCTTCATTTGACTCATTGTGAAGCTCTCCCAAGTGTTTGAATCGGCTTTACTTGACAGTATTCTCAAGCTTGTGGTCATCCCTGTTGCTTGTGCACCTTTGCCTACCCAATTTCTTCCTTCTAGTCAACTTTGCATTTAATATGCTTTGATACATCACTCTGTAAACAGCCACCACATTCAGTAATGACCATCTGTGACTTACTCTCTTTGTGGAGGGTGTCAATGATTGTCTCCTGGACCACTGCCAAGTCAGCAGTCTTCCCCATTAGTGTGGTTTCAAAGAACAAGAGATACCCGGAATTTATACTGTAGGGATGGTCATTTAATGAAACTCAAATGTAAATATTCTAATATTTTGAGATACTGGATTTTCGACTTTCATTAGCTGTACGCTCTAATCAACAAATTTAAAAAAAAAAAAAAAAAAAAAAAAAAAAAAAAAAACCTTATGAAATGTTTTACTTTACATGTAGGGAATCTAGAATATATGAAAGTTTCATTTTTTAAAATAATTTACAATAAAAAAATTATATGACCAGCACCTGTAAATGTCAAACATAACAGCATTAAACACTAACAGGTCTTTACCTTCACTAAAAACAAATTAATTAACACTTAATTTCAACATTTATTCTTGTCCAGTCCTATGCAAATCATGCTGGGAACTAGAAATACACTGCCTAAAGTTATCAAAGCAAGGCAAATATATATATAATATATATAATATGATAATGATAATATCTGCAATGTATTGAGGTCCTAGGCCATTGAGTGATTTATAACAAGTAACAGTACTTTAAAATCAATTCTAAATGCAAGTGCAAGAGTAGTTATTACCCTGGGGCATGTGACAAAAAGTGATTTATTGCTTCCGGTACCACCCCCTTCCGGACCACCCATGTCGTCCCCCCTCCCCACATGACCTTGAGTGTCCAACTGTGTCAACACAACCTTTGACCCCGATGTCATTGACCTGTGACCTTCGGATATTAGGATGAATGTAATGTTGTTTGTGTTTGTCCATCTGGCTGTTGACCCGTGACCTCCAGGAGTGAATGATCGTTTGACCCGGTTGTTTGAACAGATATTTCGGGGCTGTCGCATTCCGTCACAGGGGCTTTTGTATGTGGACAACCTCTTCGTCTCAATGAGAAAAATAATATTTTACCAATAGGGTCAATGCAATATACGCACTCTCTCTCTCTCTTTCTCTCTCTCTCTCTCTCTTTCTCTCTTTCTCGTCACACACGTAATACAGATCTATTTAAAATAAATGAAAATATATTTATATAATATATTAAACTGAATAATGAACAACATTGGAACAATCCAATCCCTCTCCCACTCTCTCTCTGTCTTTCCAAGTGAGCAGCTCACACCCAGCCAGGCAGTGACAACAATGGTCCATGCTGCATTCTATGGGACACTTATTTTGAACAGTTTCTCTGGAAAAGGTAACAGACTGTTTAAATATGTTCTTAAAAATCTTTAAAGTTTTAATAAATCTTCCTATAAGGGTGATGCTTAAAATAAATCTCTGTATGTTTAAAAATGAGCTAGGAATATTGAGTGATTTGATTTAAAATGATTCCAGATATAAAGTCTCTATGTGATGGACATACCCTATTAGGGCTGAACATTAGGGATGAGATTTACACACATTACACTGAATAATAATAATCAAACATCTTACTAAATAATATAGTTTTAGCTAGATGAAAATATAAAAAATATCTTACACATCTTACTAAATAATAATATAGTTTTAGCTGGATGAAAATAATAATATCTTACATTTCCAGGGATCAGGAAATGTAATTCCTTTAAACATCATGAAGTTTTAATACTTATAATCCGACTCTCTCTCTCTCTCTCGCTCTCTCACACACACACACACACACACACACACACACACGCACACACACACACACACACACACACATCGTTCCAATAGACCGCCTCATATTCATCCCAATACAATGGTTGTCTGTTCAAGGATGCCGAAAATGTTTATGGCTTTTTAGAACAATAATCCCAATACAATTAGTGACTATTTAAGGATGCCGAAAATGTTTATGGCTTTTTAGAACAATAATCCCAATACAATTAGTGACTATTTAAGGATGCCCAAAATGTTTATGGCTTTTTAGAACAATAATCCCAATACAATGGTTGTCTGTTTAAGGATACCGAGAATGTTTATGGTTTGTTACCACAAACATCCCAATACAATAGACAACTGTTTAACACCGCTGAGATATTTACATAGCGCTGTTCTCACAAGAGAGGCGTGAACCCAGGTGGTCTACCAAGAGAGTTTTGCACGGACCTCTGGCGCCACCTTTTGGACACTGATGAAAAGACCAGTCTGAGCGAAACGTAATGTTAGGTATAATCTGATCTATTTTTTAACAATATATATATATATATATATATATATATATATATATATATATAGGCTCTGTGATCAATCGCCCAACGGATCTGCCATTATATAAAAACAGTAAATTATAATAATATAAGCAATCACAATTATAAGTTATTTGTAATTTTTAATTTTGAATTTGGTAATATCTATCTATCTATCTATCTATCTTATATATATATATATATATATATATATGCTTGTTTATAGTTATATGAAAAACTCTGTCAAATGTTTTCATTATTTGAGTAATTTCGCGACGCGACACGGGTCGCCCCACCCCTACAGCCCCAGCTGGGGTTAAAAGCGGGTCATCAGAGTCCGACTTTCACATCTTAATTGAAACTCCGGCAGAAGTCTTCCAGAAGTTACTTCGTTGTCCAGAAGAAAATGTCACGAGGTAAGAATATTTATTTTAATTTTGCTGTCTTGGTGTGTTGAAATTGCTATCGTTCATTTTTACTTTACGAGGATGTTGCGATATAGGATTTTCAAAAAGCAATGTTTTACTTTTGTCCTCAATATAGCGTGATTGTATTTTTCTACATTACAAATATATCATGATCAAATAATTAAAACATAACTGCATGCGCAGACTTTTATTTACGGTCAATGCCGTTTTCCTGTTCCGGGTTATGCCGTTATCAACTTGGTTTTAAGTAATGATTTTTGGTTCTGATCAGTTTCTGTTACGGTTTTAGTACGATTCAAACATAAATAGTGGTGTTTGATGTGATTTTACACAAATGCTTTAACATGATATGTAAATGTTTAATGTTTTCGGGAGTGCTATTCACTTTTTGGGCACAAGATGGAGCCATTTTACTATTTTGCTTGTTTACCAGTAGATACAATTGTTTACATGGTATTCCCTTTTTGACCACAAGATGGAGCCATTTTGCTATTTTGCTTGTTTACCAGTAGATGCAATTCTGGTTTGGATGCTAAATACAGGCATTTCTGCATGTGCTGTGTTCTTGGTATTTCTACATTTTTTAAAAGTAAACATATTATATTGTATTTTGGATTACTGTACATGCTTTAACATGATATGTAAATGTTTAATGTTTTCGGGAGTGCTATTCACTTTTGGCTACAAGATGGAACCATTTTTGCTATTTTGCTTGTTTAACAGTAGATACAATTGTTTACATGGTATTCCCTTTTTGACCACAAGATGGAGCCATTTTGCTATTTTACTTGTTTATCAGTAGATGCAATTATGGTTTGGATGCTAAATACAGGCATTTCTGCATGTGCTGTGTTCTTGGTATTTCTACATTTTTTAAAAGTAAACATATTATATTGTATTTTGGATTACTGTACATGCTTTAACATGATATGTAAATGTTTAATGTTTTCGGGAGTGCTATTCACTTTTGGCTACAAGATGGAACCATTTTTGCTATTTTGCTTGTTTAACAGTAGATACAATTGTTTACATGGTATTCCCTTTTTGACCACAAGATGGAGCCATTTTGCAATTTTACTTGTTTATCAGTAGATGCAATTATGGTTTGGATGCTAAATACAGGCATTTCTGCATGTGCTGTGTTCTTGGTATTTCTACATTTTTTAAAAGTAAACATATTATATTGTATTTTGGATTACTGTACATGCTTTAACATGATATGTAAATGTTTAATGTTTTCGGGAGTGCTATTCACTTTTGGCTACAAGATGGAGCCATTTTTGCTATTTTGCTTGTTTAACAGTAGATACAATTGTTTACATGGTATTCCCTTTTTGACCACAAGATGGAGCCATTTTGCTATTTTACTTGTTCATCAGTAGATGCAATTCTGGTTTGGATGCTAAATACAGGCATTTCTGCATGTGCTGTGCTAGTTCTTAATAATAATAATAATATGCATAAATATGTGAAATTAGTCTGACATTGAATCAACCGTTTTAACAGGTCTATTTGCTCCGTAGGTTCAAACATCGAACTGAATGCTTTTGATTCAATTGACTTTTGTGAGTAAACATTATTATTTTTACTTTTACTTCTGTTCATGTAAATTACAAAATTACAAATGTCATCTGTCTTATTTTACAGTAACAACACCAACATTTAACATAGGCGGCGCAGACCCGGGTAAATACATGTTCTCACGTGATATGTAAATCATAAAAATTACAATTGTCATTTGTCTTATTTGCAGTATCAGACCAGGCATTTGTTGCAGAAACCTCAGACAGTGGTAAATATATGCTCTCATGTGATATGGTTTTAGTAATGTTTATGTCAAATCAGCATGTCAAATTTCCATATCTATTTTGAAATATGTGATAATATGTTTTGTTTTAATTTAGAATTAATCCAGCTAGTCACACAACCAGGCTTTATAGATCTCACACAAGAGCAAGGAGGGGCCGAAAGGCAGGACCAGGACGCCACCCCCAGTGAGATCGTATTAAGAAATGGCACCCCGCCTATAACGCCGTCATCAAGAAACAATGACGATGTAATATCTAACGCAGACACAATACACCTTACTTCAGATGAAGATCTTCAGGGTGATGACTACGAACCACCCGCAAAGAAAAGAATCATTGGTGTCGTCACCCCTATGGGGATACATATACCCACGGTAAATGACGGTAAAGAACATTATTCATTATTTTAGGTTCATTGACTGAAATAATCCTGAAAATATGAAGTATAGGTGAAAATCTTGACGTTATCTGCTATTTTTTTACAGAAAGACAAACGTCAGCGAGTGTACTAAGATGGTCTGATTCACAGCTAAATGCTTGGGACCAGGCGTCATGGGCAAGCGAAGATGACGCACCAACGAGAGGCGGCCAAACCCCGTATCCATCACAAGAAGAACCAGTAGAACAAGACCAAGAAGATCAAGAAGAAGAAGGAGAAGACGGCAACGTGTCAGTGGCTTCGAGCAATAGTTCATCTCGAGGTCACCAGCGCAGTGAGCGCATTGAAGCAACGCTCAATCATACCCTTACCGAAGTGCTGGCAATACACACGCATATGGATGGAATTGAAACCCGTTTGGATGATATTATCCGCCTTTTAAATGAGCAGATGACAATGAATGAGAGAGGGTTCGGGTGTGTACTATCTAATAAAAATATAATAATATATATATATAATATATAATATATAATGAAAATCTGAGAGAGAAAAGACTGATGGTGGATCTTCTATGTGCAACTCACAGAGATGTACAAGAAATCAGACATTTTCACAATTGAATGTTTGTCTGTTTTATTACACTATGATTTGTATATTCTTTCACCTGTTATGAATTTTAAAATTTCCGTCTGAATGTTTTTATATTTTGTAGCAAACCGTTTTGATACCGTTACTGTTTTTGAACAAAATAAATATTAAAATGGCCGATGAGAAATGTTTTTGTGGAGACAAAATGCATTCCTGTCAACCAGACCATTCTCTCACAGAGCTGTTACAGCGTGAGCTTGACTTGCATACTGATAACTCTGACCAAAGGTGTGATAGATTACGACAGATGTTAAATATGTATCCAGAATCTGTAGAAATGTCTTTAAATGATGTTTCGTTACAACGTTCTTATAATTTGGATGATTTAGAAATGTTTGTAGCACAATCACACACCGTTGACCTGTGTGATCGATTACAGAGTTTATTAAATGAGAACTCCATATCCAACGTACAAGATGGTGCCGGTCTAAATAATGGCTCAAAATGTAATGATCCTACACTCTCCACAGATAGCGGCGGCAATATCCCTCCATCATCTATCGGTGATGCTACCCCTACCGGTACCGAAAATTCTGATCAGCCAACGTCTGACAACTCAGCTCGCCCAACAGGTAATCAGGCTGTTGAACTCCCGTCCAGTAGTATTACCGATAGACCTCAGACACAACGTCCCGACATTGACGCACTGATTAGACACGGTGGTTCCGTAAACGGATATCATGTTTTACCAAGACCACGCTTCAACAGCGTACAATTGCGTAGGACGATGAATCTGAGAGAAATCAACTCTAATGATTTGGCCTCATATCATAATTTTTTACACAATACCTTCAGCGATATAGTGACGTTTGCGCGAGATATTGGTGGAGACGGGTGTGTTATCAATTTATCCATGTCCGCTCCTTCTTTGAGAACTCCCATTAATACTGTTTTAACATCAGGGAGTAATTATGACGTCGGTATGTTTCTGGATCAATTTGAAAAAGTTTTACAGAGTGACGACCAGATATTGACGGATGACTCGGTCGAGATTGATGCGAACATAGCCATTAACAGACAAGGCGGTGGTCGGGTACGGCGCAAACTCACCGATTTGGCTTGTCACGAGGTGATTAAGCGTAAAAAAATGTCGTTATTCTGCCCGTTAAGCATCTCGAATAATCTATGTTTCTCCATCTGTCTCGCTCATTTTCTCAACCCCCACTTACCCGAGAGCGAACTAGAAAGAATGGCGACCATTATCCACAACAATGCGGGGTTCTCCATCCACAATAAAATTGGACTGGACAACATAGCGTCGTTCGAAACCCTGTTAGGTATCAAAATCGTCGTTTTTTACAGACCGACCGCCGGTACGATAGAAACATTCAAAAATCAGGATGAACCTCATCCTAAAACAGTATGCCTCTATCTGCATGACGCTCATTACTACATGATACTGAATTTGACGGCATTCATAGGCGCTGATTACGTGTGTGAATTTTGTTATAAAGGTTACACAAATCGCAGAGATCATCATTGTAACTACGTATGTAACATGTGTCATGACCCCGAATGTCACAGATTCCCTAAAAAACCGGTGCACTGTCCCGATTGCCTGCGTTTCTGTAACTCCGCTTACTGCTACGAAATGCATAAAAAACCTACCCCAGATGGAGGTAATCCTCCGTGCGATGTTATAAAATATTGCAAACTATGCAACAGGCGATACACTGTTGCTAGAAAACCGCACGAATGCGCCCCTCATCGATGTGTACATTGTCACGAAGTTCTTCAACCTCTCGGTGTACATAACTGTTTCATACAGCCTCTTACACCCAAGCAACCCTCCACAAATTACATTTTCTACGATTTCGAAACTCGTTATGAAAATGGGAAACACGTCGCCAATTTTGTTTGTGCAATCACTTTTAACGGAAAGAGATTTGTAGCCGACGGCGTCGACTGCATCGCGAAGCTAATCACCCGATTCAGGCAACCCAGATATAAAGGGTACTGTTTCATTGCCCATTACGCGTCTAGATTCGACTCCTTTCTAATTCTGGAGTATTTTTGCAAAGCGGGTCTTAAGCTCGACGTCATAATGCAGGGATGTAAATTAATCTTCATGTATGATGACGCTTTTGACCAGCGGTATATTGACAGCTATGCATTTATCCCAATGGCCCTCTCAAAGATGCCTTCTGCGTTAAACCTGAGCACCGTAGAAAAAGGCTACTTCCCACATCTTTTCAACAGAGTCGAAAATGAGAGTTATGTCGGCCCCTACCCTGACAAGAAGTACTACAACTACGATAACATGTCCGATAAGGATCAGGCAAAGTTTGACGCGTGGTACGGCACAACTACTGATAAAGTGTTTAACTTTAAGAACGAGTTGTACGATTACGGCGTGAATGACGTTGTTTTGCTGCGCGAAGGGTGTATGAAATACCGCGAGGCATTCATAGAGTGCACCAAGCTCGATCCATTCGGATTCACGACGTTAGCAAGCTGTAGTATGGGAGTCTTCAAAACACACTATCTCGAAAAAGATACGCTGGCTCTGACGCATAACAATGCATACGTTCAACAGAGTAAGACGTACTCGAGCGCATCGATCGAATGGTTAGAGTTTGTAAAAAAGACTCGAAACGTCGACATTCATCATGCTTTAAACCACGGCGAAGTGTCGGTCGGTCGTTATTTTTTAGACGGCTACTTTGAGCAAAATGGGACTAGGCATGGGTTGGAATACAACGGATGTTTTTACCATGGACATTCGTGTCGCTTTGAACCTCATCAGAGACACCCCCTGTCGGGTGTAACCTATGGGGTTCTCAGGAGCCAGTTTGACGACAAGGTTGAAATTCTGCAGAACGCATACGGTTTACAGATGGAAGTGATCTGGGAATGTGAATGGGACAGGATGAAAAAGACTGACCCTGCTGTGATGGAATTTATGAGCACTTATTCCGCCCCAGAGAGGTTGAAGCCGCGAGAGGCGTTGTTCGGCGGACGTACGAACGCATATAAACTCTACCACAAAACGCGTGAAACTGAGAAAATAAGTTACTTGGATTTTACCAGTTTATACCCGTTTTGTCAGGCTAGAAAAAGCTATCCGATCGGTCATCCTCAAATCATTTTCAAAGATTTTGAACCTATCGAAAATTATTACGGTTTAATAAAAGCTACCGTCTACCCTCCGCGCAAATTATTGCATCCTGTTCTCCCTTACAGATGCAACGGTAAACTGATGTTCCCGTTATATCGCACATGCGCTTGCGATCAAAACCAAACAACAAACTGCAACCACAACAACGAGGAGAGGGCGCTCGAGGGGTGTTGGGTCAGTATCGAACTTTTAAAAGCCATCGAGAAGGGGTACGTCGTCGCGAAAATAGACGAGGTATGGCACTTTCCGCAACAATCAGACACATTGTTTAGCGAATACGTAAAGACGTTTTTGCGGTTGAAACAACAAGCATCGGGGTACCCGTCAAACGTTGTCACAGACAGTGACAAAGAGACTTACATTCAGAGTTATTTTGAAAAAGAGGGGATACAACTTGATCCTGAACATATCAATCATAACCCCGCACAGAGGTCCATCAACAAATTACTGTTAAACAGCCTTTGGGGGAGGTTCTCGATGAGGGAGGGGCTACCTCAAACCACGCTCGTGAACGATCCCGAACTTTTCACCAGAATAGTTTTTGGCGAAACCGAGACCATGACATATTTCACTTTTGTCTCGGACGACGTAGCGCTTTTCCAACATCGTCCTAAAAAGGGAGACGTTGTTGAGACTCGTGACATTAATGTATTTGTAGGTGCGTTTACAACCGCGCACGCGCGGTTGGAATTGTACCAACTCATGGACAAACTAGGCGACCGTCTCTTGTACTCCGACACAGACAGTGTCATTTTTGTGTCTAGGGACGGTGACTGGGAGCCACCTCTGGGTGATTATTTGGGGGAGCTGACAAATGAGATAGATGACGGTGATTATATCACAGAGTTTTGCTCCAGCGGCCCAAAATCTTACGGTTATCGCACGGCCAAAGGTAAAGTGTGCATGAAAGCTAAGGGTATAACGTTGAACGCTAAAAATTCCCAAGCCATCTGTCTGGATAGCCTTATCGGTCTGGTTGACGGTTATGTGACTTTGTCTGATGATACGCAATACATCCTGGCTCATACTGAAAACATTGTGAGGAATAAAAAGACGCTCACTTTGCATAACAAGTCAGTCGTTAAAAGGTTTAAGGTGGTGTATAATAAGCGCAGACTTCTGTCCGACTTCACCACCCTTCCTTATGGCTACTGAACCTACGATGCACAGAGGGTCCCGGGATGTTTCTGATTTTGATTTCAGACTTCAGTTCCCATTCAGTTGTGTGATAAGTGGTCCTTCAAATTCAGGGAAGAGTTATTTTGTAAAAAAACTGTTGGAAAATGGCATGAATTTGATTTCTAAAAAAATTGAAAACATTGTTTTTTTGTATGATTGCTGGCAACCATTGTACGATGAATTACTTAAATTGTATGACATTAAATTTGTGGAAGGAATTCCCCCGTGTCTGGATGATGATGATTTACTACCTGTCAGTAAAACCAACCTACTCATTTTGGATGATTTGATGGGAGTGGCCTGCGGGAACAAGTCTGTCGAAAAGGCCTTTACGCAATTTGTGCACCACCGCAATCTCAGCGTTATATACATCACTCAAAACTTATTTGTCCAAGGTAAATCCAGCAGGACCATTAGCTTAAACACAAATTACTTAATTCTGTTTAAAAACCCGCGGGATGCCAATCAAGTGGCTGTGCTAGGACGGCAGATGTACCCCGGAAACGCAAAATACTTCATGGAGTGTTATCAAGATGCTACGAGTCAACCTTTCGGCTATCTAATGATAGACTATAAAGCAAAAACTCCTGAACAATTTCGCCTCAGAACGGGGTTGCTTTCCAACCACCAAGTGGTTTATCTCCAGAAAAAACGAAGGACGTGACAGTCGCTATGTCGGCCAGACTTTGTAAACATCTCCCGCTATTAAAACTGCTACATAAATCGACGCCTAAACAACGCCGTCTTATTTTACAATCGGCATCCGACGAACTCATTTTAACATTGTGCGAAGTCGCTCTTAACATACTCTATGGCACGATTCCTATCAACCGTCAGCAGTACGAAAAACTGAAGAGGAGGAAATCGGAAATTAAATTTGTTACCAATAAAAAAATTGGTATATCTGCCAAGAAGCGCATTTTCAACCAGACTGGCGGTTTTCTTTTACCTCTCCTGAGTGTCGCTGTGCCCTTTATTTCAAGCTTAATAGCGTCTAGACGGGGCTGACGATGGAATACGCCGAGAAGATGTATTTAGTGCCTCAACACCAACTGGAAAAGCTGAGAAATGAAAATGTTCGTGAGAATATTCAACAGACCGTTGAGAACGATCTGGATACAACCATAAGAAGTATTCTACAGAGGTCTGATTTGAATCAATACGAAAAAGCCAAACTCTATACAAACACCCTGAGCAGGTTTTTGGCACTCGTTAAACAAGGCAATCGTGAGAGTAGCGTTTTAACCCTTTCACTACCTCATTCCGAGCCCACCCATAAAGACGACCGTGGTCCTACCGACGATGGCCACAACGGCAATGTGGAAGATGTCGCGACCGAAGTTCTGAAGAATGTACCATCAAGGAGCGCGAAAAATACGCGCTACATATTAGACAAAATGTCTAAAGCTAAAGAGATCAGCGATTGGAACGAGTCGGGGGAGTTTGTGTTCAAGGGTAAAGTTATACCGGGGTCACACATGTTTGATTTGATAAAAAATATCACTGCTCCGCACAAGGTACGGGATGACCAAAGACCCGTAGGATGGACCAAGTTTCTACAAGCATTTGGGGAATTAAACATTCCATTTTCTACAGTGCCGAATCATCATGTTAGACAAACGATTAATTCTTTAAAGAGTAAACCACGAGCCGACGGCACTGAGTATGGCCCCCAAGCTAAAAAGCCAAAAAAGAAAAAATTCCCCCACTCATCGTCTCCGCGATCAGAGGATTCATCGTTTAAGTCGCATTCTTTCGATCGTGGACAGTGGTTAGAATTTTAAGGTTTCTTTATTTTGTTAATATTGGAATAACTAAATGCACTGTTCATGTACCGCATGTTTGCATGTAAAATAAAAGACAAGAGAAAGATCCCCGTTTAAGCGTTTTTATTCGTTTATATACTAAACAATCACATTGTTAATTTGATCAATCAACCACAGTCCGTAGAAGTATTACAAGATTGTACACATTGAATACACAGACTTAATTTTTCATTACAAACATTCGGCCTTAATCTTTTCACAAAGAGCCTGACCATTTTATCATTTTTAATATAATCGTCGCTGTAGAGCCTCAGCACATTGTCATAGTCGACACCTCTGGCCATGTGGTACAGAAAAAACACACAGTGCTGTCCGCACGCATCCGATGTAAAATCTTGGACTCGTCTGGCTGAATATAGGGTGGTAGCGGAGTTGGTTGTTAGAAATGTTTTGATGGTGGGTGGAAAGAGATCACTGTCCGGAGGGTTGCCATAACTATCGAAAAAACAACTAGGTCCGTCCTCATCCAAATAAACAGCGGTCCAGTGTTCCCCCGGCATGTGGGCCGGATCCGTATTAATTATCGTCATTGCAGGTAAGTTCGTTATCGGTACCGTAGGGAGTTGATCACACGGTAGAACACCGATAAAATGTGGTTTGCACATGATTTTTTCCATGACGGCGGTGAGTTGTACCGTGTTCATTTCAATAGTAATCGACCAGAACCTGTCTGCGGTTAGAGAGCTCCACGATGCTGTCAAAAACCGCGTAAACTATTAAATTAATAGTGCGCGGCAGTGGGTTTTTGAAACGGGCTTCGAGTCTGATGTTACCCGACTTGACGAGGGAGATGTGCTAACCGCAGTCTTCATCAGGTGTGAGGTTAAAGGCGTAAAGCGCGTATCCGTTCAGAAAATCATCACGGTTTTTAAGATGTCTACCCGTTGCCATAGCCAGCTGGTAAAATTCACGTACCGCCAGCCCCGCTGCAAAATCGGGTTGCAGCGGCTTTGCAGGGAATTGCTGTCCGTCGACGTAGACTGCCAGGTACTCCAAGTCATAATGTTTAAATGCAAAGGGGTTTTTCCCATAGTTTCCAGTGAATGAATCGTTATCAACCATAGCCAGAACTAAAGATTTTGGCAGTGTTCCTAAAAACAAATTTTCTTGATTTGAAACACGGCTGCCGGCCGGTATGGAGAAATTTTTTAGGCATACCCTGTCTATAGGGTACTTTGCCGTGGCCCCGAGTAAGGCCTGCGCGTGTCCTAGTCTAACGGATGGTGATACGGACACTTTCTTGACAAACAGTGACGCAGTCATGATTTTTAATTTGTAAGCGGGGTCACCAGTTTTCATCAGACAGAATTCATCCTTGCCTCTGATCATGCGAATTTTAATGTCAACGCCGTTCAGCATTAATTTTTCTTGAAAGAAAATGTCGCTGTGAATCAGCGCAAGTAGCTCGACAGTCTTGCTTTCGCTTGTGTATCGAGCTCTTTTTGTCAAGCCGGCGTTAGCGCCCGCGGGATCCGCCACGTCCATCTGACCGGCTGTATCTTTGTAAAACAGCCCCGCGGAGAAGAGTGATTCCAGCGCATCTTTACCGTAATTAATGAGGCTCTCAATTATGGCCCGGTATGGATAGGTACTCGAACTCTGAGATATCAGCCGATCACCAAGACTGACGTCGACTTGCGAAAATATAGTTGCTCCGGGGTAATTTATTAGACCGACCTTTGCGTCGTCCGCTAGGTCGCTGCCATCAGGGGCTGTGATTTTAAGCCGTAGATACACCAAGGTGTTATTTAGGTCCAAATAATCCTCGCCGGTTCCGGCGATAAAAAACTCCAACGGAGCAGAGTCCGATATAGCCGATAATGGAGGAACTTCTAAATAGCTGTTTTTCTCAATAACAGTTTGCGTTAGCGGGACCGTGAATAGGTCCAATTCAGACTTGATGCACTCGCCTGACATGCGGTGTAGTAAGGCCATGTTAGAAAATGGTTCGCTTAACTGATACGTTACGCTTCACAGACTTCTTACGCTTTCTACTACCGACTGCTAACTTCTTGAAGGAACGGGCTGTTTTCTTCTTTTTTGTCACGGTACGACCACGCCTCCTTATACCCGGAGGTTTAGATAGACTCTTTCGTGCCATTACCATCAAGCCTGATCCGCCTTGCGGTTTAGAGTCGTCGTTATTTGATCTCGACAGAGCGTTCGAGACTACGTCTGTCACTATATTTTTGGCGGCCGATTTTAGGTGAGGTTTGGCAATGCTGAACCCTCTTTTGAGAAATGGTATGGCCATCCTAAACAAACCTCTGAACAATCCACCAAGACCGGCCCCATACATAACTCCGCCCCCGGCGTATCCTGGCAGACCTCCGCCGGCCTGATTTCGGTAATAATTGACATATTCCGCGGCGTTCGTCTCACGGGGGTTATAATAATTCATTTTAAAGAATAGAATGTTTCGACGGTTTAAAGTGAAGTTTTACAACAACTTTTCCGTAAGAAAATGGTATTTCGCAGTTATGATCGTCCTTCAATTCCACGACAATGTCCGTGATGAGCTCCTTGTTGACCGGTACGTAATGAGGTTTGTCGTATCTAACACTAACCGTTTCCTTGTTTTCACCCGATATATGTACGCATCTCAAAAGGGGGACGTGCGAATCCCCGACGGCCTGATATTGGATAATGTCTGTGTAAACGTAGATCGTATAGAGACCCGCGTTAATATCAGCCTGATAAGGGGCGTATGTATTAACACTCGTTGTAAAATCAGCTTCAGCATGGTAGTCCTCACGTCCGAGAGGATCATCCGGCTTCACCCCTAAAATAGTGGCGAGTTTTCCATAGAACCCTACCGCTATGTTACGTATTGCCGCTAGATACACCTTGTTTCTCAATTCATCATAACGCAGTTCTCCGTTCTTTGCAAGAACCTTATTTACCTCAAGGATTACATCGTAAATGGTCGCGTAGTATCCACCATTTATTTTTAATTCCTTCCTTACAGTAGCCCCCGATATCTTTCTAATCTTTTTCTTTTCCCCCGGTTTATCTCCTTCCTTTCCCGTCGGGAGTGGGGCCTTGTAAAGCGTGAAACCCCCATCCTTATCACTTAAGGTGTACCAACTTTTAGGATATTCAATTTCAGCAAGCGCAACATCCCATTTTCCTTTCAAGTTGATGGATGTAGATAGCCTCGTTCTGTAACTAGATATACGGTTTTCAGGATAGACGTCCAAAGATGCGTTGCACGGCAATGTAACATAGAAACCTTGATCTTCCATGATAGTAGCCTTTACATGAATGAACCGATCCGTAATGAGTTTACACGTTTTAAGGCTTTTGCAAATCCACCAGAGTTTTTTTGTCAATATAGCTATTAAATTTCGACGGCCATCCTAACCATTTCACTAAAACGAGCATAGACCCCCCCTGTTTTTTCTCCCCTAAAACCTTTTCCACCTTAAACGACTTGTTTTTGCTCACAATGATCTTTTGTAGCTCTTTTTCATAAAAAACTCCGTCGATGATCTCACCGTCGTAATCAGATAGTCTGTAGACAGGTGGTTGACGAGGAATGCATGCGGATATTGTGAAAAATTCCTCCGTGTAGTTCTGCTCATACCCTTTGGCGAATGGCCCTCTCACTTTAGAGATCCTAACAAGATCTCCGACTTTATATTTAAATAAAATCTTTTCATTCTTCTTTATATCACCGTACAAGTTTTGAAACACACTCGCCTCATTTTCTTTGTTGACGTCCAAAGGTCGCATCCTAATACTCCGGTGATAACTGCTGTTGTACCCCTCCATAATATCTTGTAAAACATCTATGTACCGGTGGGAGTTTGTGGCCGTTAAAAATCTCCACATACGACTTTTTAATGTTCGATTAAAACGCTCCACGACGCTAGCTTTCAAATCCGTAGCCGTTGCGAAATGAGTGATGTTATGCTTTTTCATTAAGTCTTGAAAACGCTTGTTAAAAAATTCCGTCCCCTGATCAGTCTGTAATTTCTGCGGTACACGTCGCTCTTTGAGTATAGACTCAAACGCCTTAGTGACCTCTGCACCGCTTTTATTCTTTAGTACACGACACCACGCATACTTGCTAAATACATCAATGCAAGTCAACAAATATTTATTATTATCATTATCCTTGGAATACGCAGTCATATCAACGAGATCCGCTTGGAACTGCGCGTCGATACCATAAACCACAACTCTATTGCGTTTGTATTTCACAGGCGCGGTTCTGTGTAATGTGTAAGCGTCCTCACCGGCAAGCCAATCTGAAACCTCTTTATCGCTTAGACGGACGCCACTATCCTTAAAGACCGCGTCTTTTAGGCGTTTTTTCCCCCCTAATGATCCGGGGTTGGAAGGTGTATAATAAGCATCTTTCATGAGCTCTGCCATGTTATCGGCTCAACCTTTTGCAAAAGAATAAGACAAAGGCTGGTATGCATTAAACTTTTTATTAAAAAAAACGTTACAGGATATATGATAGGATATATGATAATGACAACTATCTCAAAGTAATAAAACAAGAAAATATACATGATAGGATATATGATAGGTATCTCTGAGTAATAAGACAATAAAATAAGAAAGACAAGGTATTACATGCAGGGTATGAAGAGTAAAATTTTGTTAGATACACTCTAACCAGAAAAGAAATTCACGACATGTCTTTAAATCACAATCTAAGAAATGATCAACCGCTGTTTCAATAAAAGGATTTACATCGAAATCAGCATCTTTTAACACCAACTCCTCACAAACATCAGTTACAAAGGCACAGATACATGTGATGTCGGCAAAACGCAACTCTGCTTCACACACTATATCCAGAACATTTCTTAAAACAGAAAGCGGTTCATCGTTATTGGCACATTCGGTGATCATTTTACCCCATGTACATATCACTCCTCGAGCATTTTTCATTACTTTCTTGAGATTCTTTACACGCTTATCTTCATCATCATCATCATCATCATCATCTTCTTCTTCATCATCAGAATTTGAAAATATGATCACTTCTTCCAGCAATCTCTCGAGTTCTCTTCTGTAATGTTCTTTGAACATATTTCCCATAAAATCTTTTAGGCTATATACCAGACCCATGTTGTTAGTGTCGGTGGTGCTGCTGACGGTTTCTTGGTTACTCTCCATCCGTAAGGGGTTTACCCGACCAGATATCGACCGCGTCGTAGACTGCTTTCTTGCACGATTCGTCCACAAGCTCGTCCCTGATTGCTTGCAGCCTGCTGCCGATGTACGGCTCTTCTTTTAATTCATGCAGAATAGCTCCGGTTGTCCCTTGAATCCGTTGAGGGTGCGACTTTAGTCCGCAGCGTTGTAGCGCGTGAGCGATAGCGCGGCGAAGGCTGGGTTTAAACAGCTTGCGGGTCAGTTCGTCAAAGTGAGTATCGAAGAAAAATGTCGGTGGTTCAAACAGGCAGGAGTGTTGGAGCTGGCTGGGGTGATCAATGGCACAGCCCTCACAGTCTTCCTTCAACTTGTTGCTGATGATGTGCTGCAGCAGCGCTGCGATCGTGGCTTTCACGGTCTTGAATCCGATATCGGTAAAGCAGCCGTCTGTCACGTCAAAATCCTGTTTAGTAGCGAAAGGTGTGTCGGCGTAGAGTTCCGTCAGGAAGGAGAGGTTGCGGTATCCGAGCTCTGTGCAGAATTTATCCAACCATTCTTTCGAAGTGTCCGTTGCAGAAGTGTTTTCTGTTAGAACATGATCCGTAGCATTATCATCAGGATGATCGAGATCGCATTTGTATGAGTTGATGAAGCAGTGCATCTGCTGTGGAGACATGTCTCGAGCCATGGCTTATAAATGAGAAGTGTTGGTGGGTTAGACTCTTTTAATGGCTGTAGTGAATGGGCGGGGCCGGCAGTTCGTACATGTCGCTGCGGGGGCATCTCTCTGGGTGGAACAGGGCCACTTTAATTTTCTTGTAACCATCATGTATGTTGCACCAATTGAACATCTTGTTTATCGCCGAGAAAAGCCACTCAGCAGATCCAGATCACGCCATGTGAACAAAAACTGCATCTCGTACAGTTTGTCGTGTTCTTCCTTTTCCACAAGGCGTCGGGGTGGGTCACGGAGCTTTGTCTTGTCTTTGCAGCAGAAAATGTAGACATATTCGTCGTCATTCTTCATAGAATGGTCTCCGACCACACGGAACCGGGTATTCGGCACCACACCGTCAAACTCAGAGATGTACAACGGCATCCCCCGGCAGTCATTCAGATCCTTCCAGACACGGCCGTAAAACAGCACCCAGTCTTTCTCATGAAACACCACACACGGATCCCCCCGGTAAAAATCACCGAGGGTATCTGCTGTGTAGAGAGTCACGACTCTGGATGCTTTATGAAAGATGTATCCAAATACCCGCTTATTGGACATTATATTCTCCTTTTTCACGACATCCGTATTGTCATGGAGAAACTTTGTTATACTCATATGTCTGCAATGTTTTTTTGGTGCCATTTCCAGCCCGTCATATATCGAGTCATCATCGCTATCCATATCAGGAGTTCTAGGTGAGTTTAAATGCGCCATGTCTATGTAGCTCATAGCTCCTCTTCTCATTTTTGCAGAATGTCTGAACCTCTATTTATATAACCCTGTGACGGAATGCGACAGCCCCGAAATATCTGTTCAAACAACCGGGTCAAACGATCATTCACTCCCGGAGGTCACGGGTCAACAGCCAGATGGACAAACACAAACAACATTACATTCATCCTAATATCCGAAGGTCACAGGTCAATGACATCGGGGTCAAAGGTTGTGTTGACACAGTTGGACACTCAAGGTCATGTGGGGAGGGGGGACGACATGGGTGGTCCGGAAGGGGGTGGTACCGGAAGCAATAAATCACTTTTTGACACATGCCCCAGGGTAATAACTACTTGCAAGGACATGAGGACTGGTGCGATGTGTTCATGTTTTCTAGAAAAGTAACCATCAGTGAGGGCATCCTGGCACATGGGTTATCATGAAAAAGATTGAAAATAACTGAAAAAGCAGAAGGAATTAGTGATGTTACATATGAAACTGAAGCTTCAAATCACGTACCGAGTACACAGCTCAATTATCATGTTTTCAGAGGAGCGGTGATAAATGAAAGACGTCTCAACTATCTTTCCAGTCACATGAATGCTGTGTATTTCAGAATGTTGAACCCAGACCACTACTCTACAGGTTTATAGAATTTAAAGTCCATATATTATATTACATGATCGTACATTCTTCCATAAAAACAGTATAAAACCAAATCATAATTAGAGCATGATTTACTTGCATCAAACAACTCTGTTAGTATTATTATAATTGTTATATTTAATTTATTGCAACACATTAGTATGCAAATTATATTATCAGAAAACTACACGTTTAACATTGCCAGGCTTTTATTTGCTTTGCTTAAAGGAATGACTGAGCTGTACATCTATATTCTTTGGCTGCACTGGCTGGTTTATGGCTGCTGTAAATTTATTTATTTATTAAAGCTTCAAGATTCAAGAGGCTTCATTTCATAATCCATAGAAGGAAGTACAGTACAGAAGACAGGAATAAGTTTGGATAGTTCTTGCCTGAGGAGTGAAGCTGCATATGGGAAGAGCTGGAAAAGCAGCGGGACTGTTTTTGCGGCTGCTGTTGTTGACTGTGCAGAAAAACGGCGGATAAGTGCGTGCGGCGGCGGCCTGTAGATTAGCGTGCTGTAAATGTTTATGTTCAGGACACCAGGTCGAAAGAGAAACTTCTGAGTCTTGCTTTTATGATGTTGAAGTGTTTGTTGGCATGCTGGAACTGTTGTTAGAACTAAAGAAGATCGTAGAGTTTAGCTTTGATGATCTGCGGGAGAAATTAATTCCAGAGCTGGAGAGGACTTGACGTAGGCTGTTGGCGGACCATTTGAAATGGGTAGAATCAGTGTATTAACGGCGGTAGAATGAAGAGATGAAGTCTTGAGGGTGGAGGAGAGAGTGGTCATCCGGAGCGTGGTCTGTATGAGCGCTCAGAAAGAGCATCCGTGTTTGGATCTGTGAGATCTGATCTTACGCGAGATGTGACTGTTTGTCGTCTGAAGGGAGATGGTGGAATTTCCGTGGTGTCGGACATTGTTCAGTACGGCACTACCGGATGCTGGAACAGCTGAGACTGAAGAGAGGTGAGCGGCTGCTTATATACTCTGGCTGTTGATTGGAAGATTGGATGATCGCTCCTTCCTAAATTACATTTAGAAACTTCACTTCTCTAAGACACCATTATAAAAGCACCATGACCTACATGTCCAGGCCAGTGTTCATGATGCTGCTGGTATGCAAAAATCATTCCTAGTACTGGAACACTTCATGCACTGAAGGGACACATCTCACTCAACACATGGGTAGAGGACACACAGTCATTATCACACAAAAAACTCTTGTACATTATGATATCCTCTCATTTTGCACCCTAGGCAGTGTCTGTGCTCCTCTAGTAGGCAGAGTACTGTATATGAGCGGAGTGGATTTCCCTCCTTTCTAAAAGCATTTTGTAAGCAGTCAGTATGCACTCCAGGGCAGAGGTCATGATCAAATATTTTAAGAGACAGTGGGACAAATGAAGAAAAAGGGCACCAAATCAATGCAATGTATGTTATCTCGACACACAATTTGTTAAAAAAACTTGGGGGAGGACAATTGAATGGGCTAAAACCACAGAAAATAATAGCCTGAACCAAATCAACTGACTCTTTGCATGGATTCTGCCTTCATATTTTTATTACAATATTCTTGAGCTTCAGGAATAGTATTCTCTGATAAGGAATCTATGATAAATGTAAACTATTTCTATTATTCAAAAAAATATTTCAGTTATCTATATTATATAATATAATATAAAATTATATTATATTATATTATATTATATTATATTATATTACACTACAATACACTACACTACATTACAGTTCCATATCGGCTATTGTCATGATCTCCAATCACCATGCCTGGCACCTCAGCACTACATCACTTATCACTCATTACTACATGTTTCATGTGGAAAAAACTAACGGCCAAATAAAGGCAGGAACACACCAAGCCGAGGGTCGGCCATCGGGCAGTTTTTTGTTCATCAGCCAACTAAGTTTTCTCAGTGTGTTCCACACCGTCGGCTAAAGTTGTTCCTTGTCTGCTTTTTTTCAGGCGATTCGACATGTTGAATCAGTGTTGGAGCTCGTCGGTCCGTCGGGCCATCTGATCATTCTGATTGGATGTTCAGCTACTGCCGCCTGCTGGTACGGAAAGGCATTTCATCTCACGCAGGCGCAGAACGGATGTGTTACTTGGCCGTCGGCTGTCTAGCGTCGGTTTGGTGTGTCAGGACAACTTCGGACACAGACGCTGCCGATGTGAGCCAACCCCACAGTCTGCTAGTTCGTTGGCATCGGCTTGGTGTGTTCCTGCCTTTAAAGTAACTATTATTTACAATAAAACTTTACTGTACTAATTAGCTACTGCAATATCATCATATCTAAAGAATATTTAGGCCTATAAGTCCTGCATGAATTCAGCCTTCCATGAGTTTTGTAGCTTATAGGAACAAACAAGTTTAAAGCATTTAAGCACTGGCACCGCAAGCCAAACTGGGCCTTATCTTATTTTGTTAATCACCTGATGTCCTCCATTACCTCTACACTGATTCATCAATTAGTTAGTAATTTTAACAGAACGCTAAAAATTTATATTTTGTAAAATTTTGGACGGATCCCCCCAACCACCGGCACCCGAAAACTCAATGGTCCTTATTTTAGCTTCAAAACTACTGCCTGCTTTCACAGACAGGGCTTAGATTAATCCAGGATTGAGCTTCAGTTCAATTAGGGTATTTAAGTAGCTTTTATAAACGTTTTTTCTCGAAAAATTAAAATTAGCCCATGATTTACTCACCCTCAAGTCATCCCAGGTGTATATGTCTTTCTTCTTTCTGATGAACATAATCGAAGAAATATTAATAAATATCCTGATGCATCTGAGCTTTATAATGGTAGTGAATAGGGTTCACAAGTATGAGCTGAAGAAAGTGTTTCCATCCTCATCCATCCATCATAAACATGTGCTCCACACTGCTCCGGGGGGTTAATAAAGGCCTTTTGAAGCGACGTGATCTGTTTCTGTAAAAAAATATCCATATTTAAACAAGTTATGAAGTCAAATATGTAGCTTCCACCATACCGCCTTCCATATACATGTTACGAAGAAAGTGTAAACTGGTGTCACGGATGTAGCGTAAGCTTTGAGAACTGCAAGAGGTTTACACTTTCTGCGTATGTTCAATATGGAAGTGTTACATATCCCGTGTCTCCCGGACTCCAGTTCCCACAATCCTCCTGTTCTCCACACCTGCACTCACTTCCCTCGTCTTCTCCCTATCATCACCGATCATCATCACCTGGACTCCCTCGTTAGCACTCCCTTTATATATATGGACTCACTCCCTTCACTCCTTGTCTGTTATTGTGTATCTTATCCTGTGTTTGGATGTTGTCTCCTTGTTTTACCATTAAAACCCATTTTGCTGTTGGAAATCCGTGAACGCTTCATCTCTGCAACACCGACACATAACAGTATAACAGACCTATACCGCTGGACTTCCATTAGAGCAAGATGGGTCTTTTTCTCCATGCGGAAGCTCCCGCTCCTTCACCACCTCTCACAGCTACATCTGCGGCTGAACAGCTCGTTGGACTCTTCCAGGTTGGACGTTCACTGGAGAGGTATGTGGAGGAGTTCGTAGAGCTCGCTTATTTGACAGATTGGTCGGATGCTCATTTGATCGCCCTGTTTTTGGATGGACTGGACGAGGACACAATCTGCTTTTGTGAACCTGACGATTATGTTTCCTTAACTGATTCTATAAATTTAATTTTGTATTTAAACGGCTCCAAATTCGTTGTCCAAGAGGTTCTGGATTTTAAGTGTTCCTCTCGTCCAGTCCTCCCGGAAACACGGGCGGCCTGGCCAGTCTGTCAATCTCCCTCTTCCTCCTCATACCCCTCCAGTGAATTGGCTTCCTGTGTCACCCTGGGCTCACACACCTCCGCTGGGTCTAGAAGGCGGAGGAGGAGGAAGAGAGAGACCGCTGAGCTTTCTTCTGTCCCCGCTGAGTTCTCTCCAGTCTCGGCCGATCCCGCTCCCACTCCTGTAGGGATTTTAATTGTCTATGAGGGGATGGACTGGACCCCTATCCAAGTTTCTCCAGTCTCAGCCACCGAGCCACACATGTGGGCGTCACACATGTGGGTGGGGCTCAAGGACCACCGTGGCCACCCACGACCTCTGACCCTCCACGGCAGCCTACGGCACCTGACCCTCCATGGAAGCTCACGGCCCCGGATCCGCCATGGCAACCCACGGCTCCTGACCCGCCATGGCAGCCCACGGCCCCTGACCCGCCATGGCCGCCATCGTCTCTAGACCCGCCGTTGCGGTCTGGGCTCAGAGACTCATCCTGGAGACCTCCGGTGATGTCCGTCCCTCTCCCTGCACCGGCGTGAGGTCTCCAGGACGCCCACCCCCCCTCCCCGGTGTTACATCTACGGCGCGAGGACGTGCCTACTGGGAGGGGGAGGTACTGTTACATATCCCGTGTCTCCCGGACTCCAGTTCCCACAATCCTCCTGTTCTCCACACCTGCACTCACTTCCCTCGTTTTCTCCCCATCATCACCGATCATCATCACCTGGACTCCCTCGTTAGCACTCCCTTTATACATATGGACTCACTCCCTTCACTCCTTGTCTGTTATTGTGTATCTTATCCTGTGTTTGGATGTTGTCTCCTCGTTTTACCATTAAAACCCGTTTTGCTGTTGGAAATCCGTGAACGCTTCATCTCTGCAACACCGACACATAACAGGAAGACGGTCTGGCAGAATATTACGATATTTTACACCAAAGCATCGCTTCACTTCAGAAGGCCTTTATTAACACTCCGGAGCTGTGTGGAGAACGTTTATGATGGATGGATGAGGATGAAGACACTTTCCTCAGCTCATACTTGTGAACCCAATTCACTGCCATTATCAAGTCAGAATATTTATTAATATTTCTCTGATTATGTTCATCAGGAACAAGATTGTCATATACACCTAGGATGGCTTGAGGGCGAGTAAAGCTTGGGCTAATTTTCATTTGAACATGCCTTTTAGTCTAGGACTAGCTTAAGCCTTGTCTGTGAAACCGGTGGTAAGAAATTCACCAAAATACAACAATTTATTTATTTTGCACCTACAATGTTCTAAATTTGAATCATGATTAAAATGAAAACATGCAAAAAGGCAAAATTTCATAAAAAGTTGTGTAGTTTGCATCACTAGACAGTCTATTACTGTCGGTCACTGAAAATGTCTGTCTAATTTCCACGAACTCACGTTGCTTTGCGTCATCTGGCCTGTGGGCACAGTTTGGGCATCTGTCAAACTGTCGTGTAAACGCCCCTAAAATGTGTGAGAATTCACACCCATCAGTCCAAACTGGGTTCAGAGATGATCAGATCTCAGTTCCTCTTCTTTCTTTAAGTGTGTGGTCAAACTAACAGAGTTCTCACCGTCAGCAGAAACATGTTTCCAGACCTCAACAGTGAGCTGACCGCTCTGAAAACACCCCAGAAAACATGCAAGTGTACATCACTCAATTAAAACTGGACAAAAGGTTATGAAAACAGCTTTGAAAGCACTAGAACTCAAAGCCAGAACACAAAGAGGACAAAAGAAAGTGTGTTTTAGTGGATTTAAACATGAAGATCTAAGAGCGTGGGAATCCTGTTTCTTCAGTGGAAACAAACAGTTGTAGAGGGAGGGGCTGAACTACAATAAGAGTGGATGTTTTGTCAAGATCTGTGCCTTTGCGCTTTGAAAGCCCAAAGAACTGCTGACAGACACTGGAACATTAAATATCTACTGACAGCATCCAGATTGTACAAAATGTCATGTATGAAAACTTGTCAGGCATACTAATGTATGAATCATCTGAGGTTCACAGAATACAGATATAATGGAATTAATAGAATAATAATAAAATAATAAAATAATATTTTATTTAGAATCAGTTCTGGAAGTGAATGACGTTAAAGTTTTCTTCCATCAATATACAGCTGGAATACTGTAGTAAAGTACTGTATCTGAAACCGCCCTCTATACCTTCATTCACTGTTCCCTACATTAGTGCACTTAAAGGAGTGAACAAGAGTCTGCTCAAGAAAATGTGTAATGATGGAGATAAATACACATGTTTGACATTTTTTATTATTGACAAATAAAATATAATATTACAAGCATTGCTAAAAGCAGCTGATCAAGCGGTTCAAACACCAAATTATCATTCCTGTCATGTGATAAACGCTTACATCATCATTTAGCTTTGGCTGTTCTCATAATTAATGCAAGCTGACAGTAAATTAACTGCTGAAGAAAATACATGATTTAATGAGAGTGATGTAAGAGTAAAAGTGTCATCATTTTCTAGACTTTGTCCAAACCTGCAGCTCTGAATGAATAATAAAGACACTAGCATTAACTGATCAACAAGCAGACAGAAACTATACCAAAAACATGCTGAACTGAGAAAAATAAGCAATAACTACAAATAAATCAGAGCATCACTTGGGTTTATTTAACATGTAAAAGACATTGAAAGTATTTATAATGGCACTGAATGACACCATTAGGACTCAGTTCTATTAGATTCATATTCTTCTGCTCATGTGGTTTTTGTGTCATTATTTGACTGATTTGTGATGGTTCTTGTTCACAGAGGCATAAAGTTCACTGCAGTTTTCCTGAGATCCAGCTTTTGCTCCTCTGATGGAAGCATAAGTCACTTTATCATCACAGCGAACCTGAATGAACATCACAGTTATTGTTTCAACACACAATTATTACAGCATGATGTTTGAGCTCAATTCATGACACAAATTCAGAAGAAAACACAAATTATCATG
This sequence comes from Ancherythroculter nigrocauda, assembly GCA_036281575.1. Taxonomy (NCBI): domain Eukaryota; kingdom Metazoa; phylum Chordata; class Actinopteri; order Cypriniformes; family Xenocyprididae; genus Ancherythroculter; species Ancherythroculter nigrocauda. The sequence goes on along the minus strand of VTFQ01000001.1, from coordinate 81,222,072 downwards.
TTGAGAGAAGCTAGACAACATCAAGGAAGTGTTTCTCACCTTCTCGTTTCTCACTTGTTTTTACTGAAGTCCTCAGTATAAGTGACCACAGTGTAAGTCTCATCATATATCACGTTTATTTTATCAGATGATTTGGACTTTTTGTCTGTTATAAAATATGAGAAACTGTAAAAACTCACCATCTCTTTTTCTGCGAATCATCCAGAGAATAAGCGCAGGAAGGAGAACAGCGAATGAAGCGACAACAATCACAATCACTGAGAGAGAGACGATATTACAGTCATATTAATACTGATATCCACTGAGCTCATTTTCACTACAATGAGTTCATTTAGATCCTGATTCTAGAAAAACTCCAGAGTGTGAAAACAAGCACTGAAATGAGGATGATCTTCATACACACCTAGAGAGGTTGGAGTCAGCGCAGTTGCTGTAGTTGATGGTACAACTATTAAAAACAAAATCATATTTTAATGTATGAACACAACATTAAGATATTTCTTTTCCAAACTGAGATGATTTATTCTAACCAAAAAATTCATAGCTAAAAAAACAAAAACAAACCTCAATTCAATCATTTACATCATATAATTAGAATATCATCAAAAAGTTGATTTATTTCACTAGTTCCATTAAAAAAGTGAAACTTGTATATTATATTCATTCATTACACACAGACTGATATATTTCAAATGTTTATTTCTTTTAATTTTGATGATTATAACTGACAACTAAGGAAAATCCCAAATTCAGTATCTCAGAAAATTAGAATATTTTGAAAAAGTTCGATATTGAAGACACCTGGTGCCACACTCTAATCAGCTAATTAACTCAAAACACCTGCAAAGCCTTTAAATGGTCTCTCAGTCTAGTTCTGTACGCTACACAATCATGGGGAAGCTGACTGACTTGACAGTTGTCCAAAAGACGACCATTGACACCTTGCACAAGGAGGGCAAGACACAAAAGGTCATTGCAAAAGAGGCTGGCTGTTCAAAGAGCTCTGTGTCCAAGCACATTAATAGAGAGGTGAAGGGAAGGAAAAGATGTGGTAGAAAAAAGTGTACAAGCAATAGGGATAACCGCACCCTGGAGAGGATTGTGAAACAAAACCCATTCAAAAATGTGGGGAAGATTCAGAAAGAGTGGACTGCAGCTGGAGTCAGTGCTTCAAGAACCACTACGCACAGACGTATGCAAGACATGGGTTTCAGCTGTCGCATTCCTTGTGTCAAGCCACTCTTGAACAACAGACAGCGTCAGAAGCGTCTCGTCTGGTCTAAAGACAAAAAGGACTGGACTGCTGCTGAGTGGTCCAAAGTTATGTTCTCTGATGAAAGTAAATTTTGCAAATCAGGGTCCCAGAGTCTGGAGGAAGAGAGGAGAGGCACACAATCCACGTTGCTTGAGGTCCAGTGTAAAGTTTCCACAGTCAGTGATGGTTTGGGGTGCCATGCCATCTGCTGGTGTTGGTCCACTGTGTTTTCTGAGGTCCAAGGTCAACGCAGCCGTATACCAGGAAGTTTTAGAGCACTTCATGCTTCCTGCTGCTGACCAACTTTATGGAGATGCAGATTTCATTTTCCAACAGGACTTGGCACCTGCACACAGTGCCAAAGCTACCAGTACCTGGTTTAAGGACCATGGTATTCCTGTTCCTGTTCAAACTCGCCTGACCTTAACCCCATAGAAAATCTATGGGGTATTGTGAAGAGGAAGATGCGATATGCCAGACCCAACAATGCAGAAGAGCTGAAGGCCACTATCAGAGCAACCTGGGCTCTCATAACACCTGAGCAGTGCCACAGACTGATCGACTCCATGCCACGCCGCATTGCTGCAGTAATTCAGGCAAAAGGAGCCCCAACTAAGTATTGAGTGCCGTACATGCTCATACTTTTCATGTTCATACTTTTCAGTTGGCCAAGATTTCTAAAAATCCTTTCTTTGTATTGGTCTTAAGTAATACTCTAATTTTCTGAGATACTGAATTTGGGATTTTCCTTAGTTGTCAGTTATAATCATAAAAAATAAAAGAAATAAACATTTGAAATATATCAGTCTGTGCGTAATGAATGAATAAAATATACAAGTTTCACTTTTTAAATGAAATTAGTGAAATAAATCAACTTTTTGATGATATTCTAATTATGTGACCAGCACCAGTATATGATGAATGAGTATATTTACTCTAGTACAGTGGTTCCCAACCCTTAGGGGGGTGCCAGAGTTCACAGGGGAGCGTGGGAGTGGATACGTGTTGAATGTAAAAAAAAAAATAATAATAAAAAAATAATGCATAAAATGCTCCACTAATTTATATAAAATATTATATATATAATATTATATTTTTTTAAATGCTTACAATGCCAATATAATACAGTAAAAAAAAATCTTATATACAATTATTTCAATTTTGCTCACTCCATCAATTGCGCAATGTGCTTGTCAGCGTAACGGCAGCATCAAAAGAAAAAATGGCAGAGAAACGTAAATGCGGTGATTCTTCATCAGAGGCGAAGAAAAAGTTTAGACACTATGACAAAAACTACCTAAATTTTGGTTTCATTGAAGGTCAAGACAAGTCTCGACGAGAATGTGTCTTCTGTGGTGAAAAACTGGCAAACGACAGCATGAAACCAAGCAAAATGATAAGACACCAGGAAACGAAGTATCCAGAGACTATCGGTAAAGATCAGGAATTTTTGGAGAGAAAAAAAGAGATGGCTCCGTCAAAAAGATCAATAGACAAAAAGTATTTGAAAGAGCAGGTAATGACTTACAGAAGTCCAATAAAGCTTCCTTTGAGTGTTCCCTGTTGATTGCCAAGGCAAAAAAGCCACATAATATCGGAGAGGAGCTAATCAAGCCCGCCTGCATTAAAATAGTGAAGGGACTATGGAAAAAGTTAAATCTGTCCCACTTTCAAACAACACTGTGAAAGACAGAATTGATTAAATGGCAGAAAACGTCTCGGGTTACGAGTGTAACCCTTGTTCCCTGAGTAAGGGAACGAGACGCTACGTCGGATGACGTGATGGGAACCCTCTGTATTTTGTGTTCGTGAAGCACCTCTGTATCCAATCAATGAAAAGACGTGACGTCAGAGGCGGGTGACGTCACGGATCAGGAAGCTATAAAGCACACCTGAACACAAAGCACGCCAGCTTCTGTAAAATGTCTGAAGCAAGCGCACCAGGTATGCAGGAGATACGGCCACGTGACGTAGCATCTCGTTCCCTTACTCAGGGAACAAGGGTTACACTCGTAACCCGAGACGTTCCCTTTCGTGGGAACTATCGATGCTACGTCGGATGACGTGATGGGAACGCAATCCCAACTACGCCGTCTCTCCGAGTGCCTGGCTGCTATCTTGTAGCACCCTGGCCCCCGGAGTGATGTTAAGGTGAAGATTGTAAAATCTGATAAAGGTGTGCTGGGATGACCATCCAGCCGCACCACAAATGTCGTCCATAGAGACACCAGATAGGAGAGCTCTGGACGCGGCCATACCTCTCGTGGAGTGAGCCCGCACCATCAAAGGACACGGGCGCCCCACGTCTCATACGCAAGTGAGATGGCCTCGACCACCCACTTGCTCATCCGCTGTTTAGATGCTGGGCCCCCCTTCTTAGGGGACCCATAACATACAAACAATTGTTCTGTTTTTCTCCACAGGGCAGCTCTGTGAACATACGCATCTAAAGCTCTTACAGGGCAAAGCAGATTCTTCCTTTCCTGATCCAAATTTGCGAAAGGAGGCGGGCAGAAAGCCTCAAGTACAATGGGGCCTGGGACCCTCGTCGGAACCTTTGGAACATAGCCCGGCCTGGTATGCAGAAAGGCTTTCACCATACCAGGCGCAAACTCAAGACAAGATGGAGCGACTGACAGCGCTTGTAAATCACCAATTCTCTTCAAAGAAGAGATGGCCAAGAGAAAGATAGTTTTAAGTGTCAAGAACTTGTCTGACACCTCCTCTATTGGCTCGAAGGGAGCCTCAGCCAGCCCTTGGAACACAATAGTGAGGTCCCAGGTCGGGGTCGTTGTGCGCACCACAGGTCTCAACCTGAGTGCACCACGGAGGAAGCGTACTACTAGGGGGTCTCGACCCAGCGAGGAGCCCCCTACAGGAATATGATGAGCCGAAATAGCGGCCACATATACTTTCAGCGTGGAAGGGGTTAAACCTTCCGAGAACTTTTCCTGAAGGAACTGAAGCACGTCAGAGACAGAAGAATGGACCGGGTCCAAATTATGCTGTTCACACCACATAGAGAACAGTTTCCATTTATATAAGTACAACTTCCTCGTGGAGGGAGCTCTGGAGTGAAGGATGGTCTCCACAACCTCGGTTGAGAGACCAGTTCCTATGAGCCTTGCCCCCTCAGGGGCCAGGCCCACAGTTTCCACATTTCTGGGCGGGGATGGAGAATCGTGCCGCCCGCTTGAGACAGGAGATCCTGCCTGAGAGGAAGCTCTAAGGGAGAGCCGTGAAGTAGAGACATTATGTCCGAAAACCATACTCTGGTCGGCCAGTAAGGGGCCACCAATATTAGGTCGACCTTCTCCTGGCGAACCTTCTCCAGAACTCCCGGGAGCATTGAGACTGGGGGGAAAGCATACAGACGCAGCCTCGGCCACGTCTGTAGCATGGCATCCAGCCCTAGAGGTGCTGGGTGCTGAAGTGAATACCACAGAGGGCACTGAGCTGACTCCTCTGTGGCAAATAGATCGACTTGAGCTCGACCGAAAGTTTTCCATATCAACTCCACCACCTCGGTGTGGAGTTTCCATTCCCCCGGTCTCGCGCCCTGCCTCGACAGGGCGTCCGCTCCCACATTCAACCGCCCGGGGATGTAAGCTGCTCTCAGCGAGAGGAGCTTTCCCTGGGACCAGAGGAGGATGCGACTGGCCAATTTTGATAATAGGCGAGACCGCAAGCCCCCCTGATGGTTGATGTACGAGACCACCGCAGTGTTGTCCGTACGGACCAACACATGGTGATCTCTCAGGTCTGGGAGGAAGTGTTTCAGTGCAAGAAACACCGCCATCATCTCGAGCCGATTTATGTGCCAGGAGAGCTGATGGTCCTCCCAAAGACCCTGAGCCGAGCGACCACTCATGATCGCCCCCCAGCCCGTGAGGGAAGCATCTGTCGTAAGCATTACACGACGACCAGAAGTCCCCAGCACGGGTCCCTGGGTTAGGAACCAAGGCTTCTTCCACATGACCAGAGCACGAAGGCATCGCCGCGTGACTCTGATCATGCGAAAAGGATTTCCCCTCGGGGAAAACCCCTTGGTCCTGAGCCACCACTGTAAGGGTCTCATGTGCAGGAGGCCAAAAGTAATGACGTTGGACGCAGCTGCCATCAGACCCAACAGTCTCTGAAACTGTTTTACAGTGAGTGACTGGCCTAATTTCACCCCTTTTACAGCCCCGAGAATGGAACTCACACGAGCAGGGGACAACTGCGCCTGCATCGTGGTGGAATCCCAGATTACACCTAAGTAGTTTGCAACCTGACTCGGAACCAGCACACTCTTTTTGGCGTTGAGCCTCAGCCCAAGCCTTTTCATGTGCGACAGAACAACATCTCGATGTTGAACTGCCAATTGTTCTGTTTGAGCTAGTATCAACCAATCGTCGATATAGTTCAGCACGCGGATGCCCTGGAGTCTCAGCGGAGCCAGCGCTGCATCCACGCACTTCGTGAACGTGCGGGGTGAGAGGGATAGGCCGAACGGAAGAACCCTGTATTGGTAAGCTTCGCCCCCGAAAGCAAACCTGAGGAACTTCCTGTGTGAAGGATGGATGGATACATGAAAGTATGCGTCTTTCAGATCTATCGCTACAAACCAGTCCTCGGACCTGATCTGAGGGATGATCTGTCTGAGTGTAAGCATTTTGAACTTCAACTTCCTTACTGATCGATTTAACACACGTAAATCTATGATCGGACGCAACCCTCCATCCTTCTTCGGAACAATGAAGTAGCGGCTGTAAAAGCCCGACATTTTGCTGGGAGGGGAAACCCTTTCTATAGCCTCTCTTTGCAAAAGCGTCGTTACTTCTTGTTCCATCACCAGAGACTGCTCTGGGGTTACCACCGTAGGAAGCACCCCATTGAACTTGGGCGGTCGTGAACCGAACTGAATTCTGTAGCCCTGTTCTACCATGAGCAGCACCCACTTCGAAACATTCGGGAGATTTTTCCACTCTTCCAAATATTCTACTAATGGAACCAGTCTCTCGAGACTGGTCTCTGGTGTTTTTTGAGCACTTGGCTCGTCCATCTGACGCGGCGCACCGGCAGACAGGCGAATCACGTGCTGGCCGACCCTCCTCGGAGGATCGGCGGAGACCGCTGTGCCCTGACGCACGCTGGGTGGCAGGGTTGACAGGACGGTCCCCTGAGGGCACCGGGAGGGACCCGATATCCGAATCCCCCCGGAGGGGGCTGCCCTCGAGAGATCCTGCACTATAAAGGTCAGGACCTCTTCTTTGAAGCCTTCCGGGAGATAATGACGGTCCTCAGATCCGTCCTACCTCCGGAAGGCTTCGCCTGTGCCACCCGCCCCGGCCCCCCAGATCTTTGTGGGGGAGCACGGGAGGCGACACTGGCTTTTTGTTGCACCCTGTGTGCTGAGGAGCTGGCTGTCGGCCGAGGCTGCTCCCGCCCAGCAGCCTCGGGGGGATGAGAGCGGCGGGGAATAATTTTAGAAAATGCCGCTGTCTGCTTTCGTGTCTCCTGAAACCTGTTTGACACTGCGTCGCCGAACAGGCCATCAGGAGACAGCGGCGCGTCCATGAGAACATTTTTATCTCTCTCCTTGATGTCTGAGAGGTTGAGCCAGAGATGCCTCTCCGTGGCCACCACGGCTGCCATAGAGCGGCCGATGGATTTGGCCGTCTCCTTGGTGGCCCGGAGAGCTAAATCTGTTGCCTTTCTGAGCTCATGAATAGCCTCAAAGGACGCTTCCCCAGTGTCATCAATTTCCCCCAGCAGGTCGGCTTGGTATGCCTGTAAGATAGACATAGTGTGAAGGCATGCCGCCGCCTGACCTGCCGCCGAATAAGCCTTGCCCACCAAGCTGGAAGTTGTCTTTAGGGGCTTGGTGGGCAGCGTCGGGGTCTTAAGGGACGATGTGGGCTCGGGTGAGAGATGGCTCGCGAGCGTCTCCTCGACCCGAGGCATCGCCCCATAGCCGTGACGTTTCAGCCCAACTATATTACTATATAGTGATGTCTGTGGGCTGTACAGTCTGTATTGTACTGGCCGCTTCCACGACCTCGACACCTCGGTGTGAAGGTCGGGAAAAAACGGCAGACCCCGGCGCTGAGGTAGTGACCGCGCGGGAAGAAACCTTTCATCAAGCTTACTTTTTGGTTTATTTTCAGCTTTCTCCGCGGGCCAGTCGATTTTTAACTTTTCTACTGCCCTGGTCACTACCTCTAATAGCTCCTCATAAGCAGGGGATGAGGATGGCGGTTCCTCATCGACGCTCTCCACATCAACCTCCTCGGAGGAAGATATGTTAAGCATCGGTGCCTCTCTTCGGGGGGAAGAAACCGCTACGCGTGCTTCCGCCACCAAAGAAGAGACACTGGGTCTAGCAGGTAAGGGAAGCGATAGGGCAGCGCCCGTCTCTTCCCCCTCTGCTAGATCCATCTGTGAACCCCACGAGTGCAGCCTTCGCTGTGCCTCGGCAGCAGCGGGACCAGACCCGCGGGGAACACTCGCCTCGGCGCCCTCCTCAAAGAGCGCCCGGCGAGATCGCAGCACTCTGAGGGTGAGCTGATCGCAGTGTACACAGACGGCTCCCTCAAGAGCCGCCTGTGCATGCTCAACCCCCAGGCATTTCACACACGTCGTGTGAATCTCCTGTCACTATGTAGCGTGGACAAGGAGGAGTACACTTTTTAAACTGTTGCTGCTTTTCCGCCATAATGCTTTTTGTCTTATTTTTGTGCTTTGAAACTCTTGTCCTCGGACGAAGAGATCACTGTGTGAATATATATATATATATATATCAAACAGACAACAATAAATAAGACAGACAAGATACAGATAGCGCTTGCTGAAGACAACAGAAGCTGGCGTGCTTTGTGTTCAGGTGTGCTTTATAGCTTCCTGATCCGTGACGTCACCCGCCTCTGACGTCACGTCTTTTCATTGATTGGATACAGAGGTGCTTCACGAACACAAAATACAAAGGGTTCCCATCACGTCATCCGACGTAGCGTCGATAGTTCCCACGAAAGGGAACTGCAAAAAACAGTTGCACAAAAAGCTCAGAGAAGTCCAGTTTGCTATACAAATCCATTATCACATCTATAAAGATATTCTTCATGCTTTCAATGTGGAACTAGGCAAAGCTAGACAGACCTTCTTCTCAAATATTATAAACAGAAACCTAAACAACACCCACAATCTTTTTGCTACTGTAGAGAGACTAACAAACCCCCCAAGTCAGATCCCCAGTGAAATGCTCTCAGACAGCAAATGCTGTGAGTTTGCTTCCTTCTTCTCTGAGAAAATTAATAATATCAGAAAGGCGATCAGCACATCTTTGAGCTGCACCGGGGTAAAACAGATCAGATCACAACCTCAGAATGTAGCTATTATGTCTGTTTTCGAAGCAATTGATGGTAAAATTTTGGAAGAAACAGTACAGCACCTTAAACCATCAACCTGCGCCCTTGACACACTTCCCACATCTTTTTTCAAAAGCGTGTTTAACTGTTTATAAGCAGATCTCCTAGAAGTGGTAAATGCCTCACTTCTCTCTGGGACTTTTCCAAAATCCCTGAAAACTGCAGTTGTTAAGCCCCTCCTGAAAAAGAGCAATCTGGATAACACCATATTGAGCAACTACAGACCAATCTCAAATCTTCCTTTCATAGGCAAGATCATTGAAAAAGTTGTTTTCAATCAGCTGAACAAGTTCTTAAGCTTGAATGGATATTTTGACAACTTTCAATCTGGTTTCCGACCGCATCACAGCACAGAGACAGCACTCATAAAGATAATAAATGATATTCGCCTAAACACAGATTCAGGTAAATTATCAGTGCTGGTTCTTCTCGATCTCAGTGCTGCGTTTGACACTGTCGATCACAACATTCTTCTTGACAGGCTGGAAAACTGGGTTGGGCTTTCTGGGATGGTCCTTAAATGGTTCAGGTCATACTTAAAAGGGAGAGGTTATTATGTGAGTATCGGTGACCATAAGTCTGAGTGGACATCCATGACATGTGGAGTCCCTCAAGGTTCAATACTCGCACCCCTCCTGTTCAACCTATATATGCTGCCACTGAGCCAAATAATGAGAAAGAACCAAATTGCATATCACAGCTATGCAGATGACACCCAGATTTACCTAGCCCTATCACCTAACGACTACAGCCCCATTGACTCCCTGTGCCAATGCATTGATGAAATTAAAAATTGGATGTGCCTAAACTTCCTTCAGTTAAACAAAAACAAAACTGAAGTCATTGCATTTGGAAACAAAGATGAAGTTCTCAAAGTGAACACGTACCTTCACTCTAGGGGTCAAACAACTAAAAATCAAGTCAGGAATCTTGGTGTGATTCTGGAGTCAGACCTGAGTTTCAGTAGCCATGTAAAGACAGTAACTAAATCAGCATATTATCATCTCAAAAATATTGCAAGAATTAGATTCTTTGTCTCCAGTCAAGACTTAGAGAAACTTGTTCATGCTTTCATCACCAGCAGGGTGGATTATTGTAATGGGCTCCTCACTGGTCTTCCCAAAAAGACCATAAGACAGCTGCAGCTCGTACAGAATGCTGCTGCCAGGATTCTGAGCAGATCCAGAAAACATGAACACATCACACCAGTCCTCAGGTCCTTGCACTGGCTTCCAGTTGCATTTAGAATTGATTTTAAAGTACTGTTACTTGTTTATAAATCACTCAATGGCCTAGGACCTCAATACATTGCAGATATGCTCATAGAATATAAACCTAACAGATCACTCAGATCATCAGGATCAAGTCATTTAGAAATACCAAGGGTTCACTCAAAGCAAGGAGAGTCTGCTTTTAGCTGTTATGCCAGCCGCAGCTGGAACCAGCTTCCAGAAGAGATCAGGTGTGCTCCAACAGTAGCCACATTCAAATCCAGACTCAAGCAGCAGCACAAATGTTCATGCGTGACTTCTTGAATAACAGAAGGCCGAACATTACACTATGCAATTACAAAAATCATTCTTCCTTTCAGTACCACCTGCCTCTCTGAGACAGCCTTCAGTGCCCTTGTGGCTATAAAAACAAAGTCCCGCAACAGACTGGAAGTCCACAGCGATTTTAGACTGGCGTCACACCTGACATTTCATCCCTAGTTAAAGGCATGCGAGCCCAAGGTGGACATGAGTGTTATGAGTTAGCCTTGTAAAAATAATGTGTAATTGACAGTAGCTACATCTGTTCATATACAGCATTCTAACGTTTTTTTTATTTATCATAACATTCAGTGTTGTACATGCGTGTATGTTCATACACAATAAGATGAAGAGAGAGAAACACAGCATTTATTTGTGTAAAAATTAAAATATCAACAATTCCTGTGTATTCATGTAAAAATGTCATTAACTTAATTTTAATAAACTTAAAACGGATTAATTTATATTTATTATACATTTACTATATTAATGCTACACACACACACACACACATATAATTATATCAGTAATTATATGTGTGTGTGTAAATATATATCAGTTAAATCAGAAGATGAATGATCAGATGTTCATCTGTAGGACATTAAAGGTGCCCAAGAATGCTTTTTCACAAGATGTAATATAAGTCTAAGGTGTCCCCTGAATGTGTCTGTGAAGTTTCAGCTCAAAATACCCCATAGATTTTTTTAATTAATTTTTTTAACTGCCTATTTTGGGGCATCATTAACTATACACTGATTTTTTCAGCGCCGCCCCTTTAAATCACCCCTTTATATTACAGCGCATTTACAAAGTTCACACAGCTAATAAAACCCTCAAATGGATCTTTACAAGATGTTCATCATGCACGCTGTATGCATGCTTCGAATTATGTGAGTAAATGATTTATTTTGATGTTTATATTTGATTCTGAGTGAGTTTGAGGTTGTGCTCCGTGGCTAACGGCTAATGCTACACTGTTGGAGAGATTTATAAAGAATGAACTTGTGTTTATGAATTATACAGACTGCAAGTGTTTAAAAATGAAAATAGCGACGGCTCTCTTGTCTCCGTGAATACAGTAAGAAACAATGGTAACTTTAACCACATTTAACAGTATATTAGCAACATGCTAACGAAACATTTATAAAGACAATTTACAAATATCACTAAAAATATCATGTTATCATGGATCATGTCAGTTATTATTGCTCCATCTGCCATTTTTCGCTGTTGTTCTTGCTTGCTTACCTTGTCTGTGCACAGATCCAGACGTTAATACTGCCTTTCCTTGTCTAATGCCGTGAACATGGGCTGGCATATGCAAATATTGGGGGCGACACCCCGACTGTTACGTAACAGTGTGTTATGTTGAGATCCGCGTGTTTTCCGGAAGTCTTTTAAACAAATGAGATTTACATAAGAAAGAGGAAGCAATGGAGTTTGAGACTCACTGTATGTCTTTTCCATGTACTGAACTCTTGTTACTCAACTATGCCAAGATAAATTCAATTTTTCATTCGAGGGCACCTTTAACATCATATTTTACAGTAGTATTAGTTGTTTCTCACCTGAATACTTGACAGTGTATCTGACTGAGGTCTTGAGTTGATTTCTGAGAGTAAGCTGACATCTCCACTCTCTGTTGTCATCTTCATTCAGGAGTGTTGTAGTCAGAGTGATGATACAGTGATCTGATGAGAATAATATCTGATATCTGGAGTCTGTCTTCAGATCAACACCAGCCTGATTCACCCACAACAGATGAAGACCCTCAGAACGGACCAAATAATCACAAGTTATGTCATCATGTGAATACAACTGACAGGAGAGAGTCACAGAGCGACCTGGACTGATCTCAGTCTGTGAGGATGATGATGATGATGATGATGATGATGATGGAGACACTGAAACTGAAACTGAACACAAGACACAAATCACATGACAGACTTGAGTCTTTTCAGCAAACGTGAATTGCCCTTTTTAAATTGATCACATAATCATAAACTAACCATGAAGAACATGCAGATAAACATAAGCATCAATTCCTTGTTGTTGTGATTGTCCTTCCATATATGTCCATTGTTGGCAGGCGTATAATCCATAATCTTCTTCTGTGATGTTCTTGATGTTCAGAGAGCAGTCAGACCCCAGACTCAGTCTCTCATGTCTCTCTGTGTCTTTCTTCTTTATCCCTAATTCAATCAGTTCAACTATCTCTGAATGTGTGAATCTGTTATAGAGCCAATATGTTGATTTGCAGTCAGAAAGATCATTATTACAGGGCAGACGGACATTTTCACCAGAACTGATGAACACATGATCATCATTCACTCCACTGGCACCTGAAACACAGTATATTTGACTGATCATTATATTATATTAGGGGCAGTTGTGGCCTAATGAAGGTTGCAGGTTTGTGTCTCAGTACTGAAGGTCGGGAATAATTAAACAACGCCCTCTTCCACTCTTGAGCAAGTTTGGGACTCCAGGGGCGGTTCTAGGATGAGTGGATATCCCGGGATTATAGCCCAGAGAAATCCATGTGTGTCAGATTATACAGGGAAAACTTTAAATAAAATATGTTTTAAATTGGTTTATTTTTAAACAGGGTCAATCTTTCTTGCTTATTAAAATACAGAGTCACAATGTCACACCGAGTTGAAGTGAAAACATTAATCCACAATCATCATTAACACTGAACACGTTTAAACTCTACAATAGCGACACCATGGGACCGAGCTTTTACTGTAGGAAGCTGCCTGTGATCAAACTCATCAACAAAAATGAAATAATTCATTCCACAGTAAGAATATCAGATGTCCCAAGATGATTTACAAACAAGAGTAAAAGCACAGGTAAAGTTCAGCATGTGCACTGATATAGCTATTGAGAGCAGTTAAATCTTCTTCATATTCTGCTGATGTTGTGTCACCTCTCTCTCTCTCTCTCTCTCTCTCTCTCTCTGTCTCTCACTTTTCTTTGCTTTTCCAATCAAGCCTGACTGGCCACACTCTAGTCATTCCTGTATTCGTTTAATTCATTCCTCTTCTCATTTCCATTTCTTTTTAACGTCTTCCTTTCTCTTCTCCATACATCTTATCCACTCATTTCTCCTTTTTCCTCTTTTACACTATTCTCCTCTTTTAGTGTGCTCACTTCTCGAGTTATCATTTTACAACATTAATTACTATTAGTCCATATGGTCTAAAAATAGAAAATGAACAATTGTATTTTGATAAAAAAAAATATTTACAATAGTAATGAATGCTATGAAAAAAATGTTCTTAGTTTATTTTTAATGAAGTAACTAATAATAAGAAATAAAACTTTAGTGGTTTTTTTTTTTATCTGCCTTTCTCCTCCCATCCCTCACAGCTCCACTCATGACTGCAGCCCCATCTTGTGCAGTGTTTGCTCGGTTGCATCAGTGATGGACTGTGCATCCAAACCAAACAGTTTGCTGAAACCAAGGAAATCTGAATTTCTCATTTCTTTTATGATGCTTTCTGTGACCTCTTCAGAAATGCATGCAATCATTTCATTCTGCGATGAGAGAGACAGGAAGGTAGCATGGGATGGAGCATTGCGCTGCTGTAGAAATGGGTCAAACTGTGGGAGAAGATTCAGGCACTCAAGGAAGTTTCCCTGATTTTGACTCTGGCTCTGTTCATCATGTCCACAGAACACAGTCCCCTGCTTCCCCAGAAATGATGTCACAGCAACAACACGATGGAGGTATTCACGTCTCTCAGTTATTCTCCTGCGCCGGCTCTATGAAGCTGTTCTGTAACATCTCCATGTGTCTCTTCCAGCATGTCATGGAAGCCTTATGAAGGCATCTCTGTTCCTGCTCTCTGAATGACTCTGAAGCGCTTTTCCAGTTGGAGAAACCTGCACTTGCTAATGTGTCTTTCCGGTTTCAAAAATGATGCTTCTCAAAGAGACGACAGGAAAAGCAGAATGCAGAATTTCTGGATAGGGAAGAATACTCACTGAAATTAATCTAGCCAAACAAGTCAAGGAGCCAATGCTGGTGGCCGACCTTCCCACTGCTCCTTGGCAAAAGGCGGGCACAGATTTATTTCATCTGCATGGCAAGGACTATCTTCTTGTTATAGACTATTACTCGAACTACCCTGAGACTCTCCAGCACCACCGCACAGTCTGTTATCATGCACATGAAAGGGTTCTTTGCCAGACACAGAATCCCACAATGTGTTGTGAGTGACAACGGTCCGCAGTATGACTGTGGAGAGTTTAAAGAGTTTGTGAAGCACTACGGATTCAAGCGTGTTACCTCAAGCCCATTGTACCCACAAGCCAATGGTCAGGCTGAAAAGGGAGTACAAATTGTTAAGAGACTACTGAAAAAAGCCAAGGACGGTAAGACTGATCCTCACCTTGCTTTACTAAGCTACAGAGCTGCACCTCTGGAGTGTGGAGCGTCCCCTGCTGAGCTGCTTATGTGTCGCAAGCTCCGCACCACACTACCGCAATTGCAACCAGGACGAGACGATAACAACTGGATTAACAACAAAAAGAGACTCAAAATCAGACAAAAAATGGCCTATGACAGAGCTACAAAAAGTCTGGAACCTCTTTGTGAAAAGGACACTGTGAGAATCAAGGGACCTAATTGCTGGGACAGAAAAGTGACCATGCTCAGTGAAGTCGGACCTAGATCTTACGTTGTGGAAACAGAGGATGGACATAAAGTGAGGAGAAACAGGAGGAGTCTGTTAAAGACTCATGAGGACACTGACAAACACGGTGAAACTAAATCTGAAAAACAAAATGATACACAAAATGCACACCAAACTGAGCCTAATACCACAGCCTCTCAAATGACTGAACCAATCAGAAGGTCTGCTAGACCTAGAAAACCACCTGAGAGACTCATTGAAAAAGTATAATGCGTTACGTTGACGTTTAGAGTAGAGTGCCTTGTTATTGTTATTTCTTTATGAGGTACTTGTATTGTGCAACATGTTGACCTTTTGCATGTTCGTAAGGCTTTATTACAAGCCAAAGTTAAAAGTTAAGTAAAAAAAAAAAGAAGAGCTGTTTCATTAACCTTTGTTTTATAACTTTGGAAAGGGGATGTAATGATAGGCATTCTATTGAGTAACCACAAGGTGGCAGTATAGCCTTTCCTTCTGTGTGATGCTTATGTTGTAGATAGATGAACAAGTAGACAGAAAGTTGTTGGACAAACCATGTTGTGGATGTCTATAAAATAAAATATAGCTTGCAGCTCACAGAAGCTAGCAGCACAAATGTTCATGCGTGACTTCTTGAATAACAGAAGGCCGAACATTACACTATGCAATTACAAAAAACATTCTTCCTTTCAGTACCACCTACCTCTCCGAGACAGCCTTCAGTGCCCTTGTGGCTATAAAAACAAAATCCAGCAACAGACTGGAAGTCCACAGCGATTTTAGGCTGGCGTCACACCTGACATTTCATCCCTAGTTAAAGGCATGCAAGCCCAAGGTGGGCATGAGTGTTATGAGTTAGCCTTGTAAAAATAATGTGTAATTGACAGTAGCTACATCTGTTCATATACAGCATTCTAACGTTTTTTAATTTATCATAACATTTAGTATTGTTCATGCGTGTATGTTCATACACAATAAGATGAAGAGAGAGAAACTACGGTGGCCGAGAGAGCTCAACGCGCTGCAAATGAAGAAAACATCTTCATCAGTTTGACAACACATGCACTGCAAACTCCACAACACTTACAAATAGTGAAACGAGCTGCAAATAAGGAAAACATCTTCATCAGTTTGACAACACATGCGCTGCAAACTCCACAACACTTACAAATAGTGAAACGCGCTGCAAATAAGGAAAACATCTTCATCAGTTTGACAACATATGCGCTGCAAACTCCACAACACTTACAAATAGTGAAACGCGCTGCAAATGAAGAAAACATCTTCATCAGTTTGACAACACATGCAATGCAAACTCCACAACACTTACAAATAGTGAAACGCGCTGCAAATGAAGAAAACATCTTCATCAGTTTGACAACACATGCACTGCAAACTCCACAACACTTACAAATAGTGAAACGCGCTGCAAATAAGGAAAACATCTTCATCAGTTTGACAACACATGCGCTGCAAACTCCACAACACTTACAAATAGTGAAACGCGCTGCAAATGAAGAAAACATCTTCATCAGTTTGACAACACATGCACTGCAAACTCCACAACACTTACAAATAGTGAAACGCGCTGCAAATGAAGAAAACATCTTCATCAGTTTGACAACACATGCGCTGCAAACTCCACAACACTTACAAATAGTGAAACGCGCTGCAAATAAGGAAAACATCTTCATCAGTTTGACAACACATGCGCTGCAAACTCCACAACACTTACAAATAGTGAAACGCGCTGCAAATGAAGAAAACATCTTCATCAGTTTGACAACACATGCGCTGCAAACTCCACAACACTTACAAATAGTGAAACGCGCTGCAAATGAAGAAAACATCTTCATCAGTTTGACAACACATGCACTGCAAATTCCACAACACTTACAAATAGTGAAACGCGCTGCAAATAAGGAAAACATCTTCATCAGTTTGACAACACATGCACTGCAAACTCCACAACACTTACAAATAGTGAAACGCGCTGCAAATGAAGAAAACATCTTCATCAGTTTGACAACACATGCACTGCAAACTCCACAACACTTACAAATAGTGAAACGCGCTGCAAATGAAGAAAACATCTTCATCAATTTGACAACACATGCGCTGCAAACTCCACAACACTTACAAATAGTGAAACGCGCTGCAAATAAGGAAAACATCTTCATCAGTTTGACAACACATGCGCTGCAAACTCCACAACACTTACAAATAGTGAAACGCGCTGCAAATGAAGAAAACATCTTCATCAGTTTGACAACACATGCACTGCAAACTCCACAACACTTACAAATAGTGAAACGCGCTGCAAAATGAAGAAAACATCTTCATCAGTTTGACAACACATGCGCTGCAAACTCCACAACACTTACAAATAGTGAAACGCGCTGCAAATGAAGAAAACATCTTCATCAGTTTGACAACACATGCACTGCAAACTCCACAACACTTACAAATAGTGAAACGCGCTGCAAATGAAGAAAACATCTTCATCAGTTTGACAACACACGCGCTGCAAACTCCACAACACTTACAAATAGTGAAACGCGCTGCAAATGAAGAAAACATCTTCATCAGTTTGACAACACACGCGCTGCAAACTCCACAACACTTACAAATAGTGAAACGCGCTGCAAATGAAGAAAACATCTTCATCAGTTTGACAACACACGCGCTGCAAACTCCACAACACTTACAAATAGCCCATACAGAAATGTAATATATGACATATATGTCCCTATATCGCAAGTGACATTGTCATATATGCAAAATATATGACAATATATTGCTATCACATATATACATATCTCTAGATATATGTTGATATATGTTTATAACATATATAAAATTT
Organism: Ancherythroculter nigrocauda; assembly: GCA_036281575.1. Lineage (NCBI taxonomy): Eukaryota > Metazoa > Chordata > Actinopteri > Cypriniformes > Xenocyprididae > Ancherythroculter > Ancherythroculter nigrocauda. Next base: position 81,204,355 of record VTFQ01000001.1, on the reverse strand, counting down.
TCATATTAAATAAATATATTGACATATATTAATACCATGTATATGATTTTTGTTTATATAATATTATATGTTATGACCATATATGTCACATATATATGTTTAATTTATATATGCCAATATATGTTTATAACATATATAAAATGTCCATATTAAATAAATATATTGACATATATTAATACCATGTATATGATTTTTGTTTATATAATATTATATGTTATGACCATATATGTCACATATATATGTTTAATTTATATATGCCAATATATGTTTATAACATATATAAAATGTCCATATTAAATAAATATATTGACACATATTTATAGTATCTATATGATTTTTGTTTAGTTTATATAATATTATATGTTATGACCTGTCACAGATATGTTTAATTTATATATACCAATTTATTTACACAACATACATAAAAACATTTTACATGCTTGTTTTCCTTACTAATTCCTTATGTTTTCATTATTTGAACAGACTGAACTTTTAACAAGTCTACACAATCCACATTTCATTTAAATTTCTATCCCATTTTAGAATTAGCACAATATTTAAAAAACTTGATTTATTTTACATTATTTATTTTACCTTATCTTAACTAGCTCATAAAACATGTTGTAAAAAACAAATAATTTTAATTAAATTACTTATTTAATGATTTTGTATGGTTTAAATTAATTTTTATTGTTATTTGACATTATTGTGACTTAACCAAGAGTTACATAATGAAAATAGCATGATTAATAATGCTTACTACTGAATAAAGCGTTAGAAACAAATGAAAAAAAAAATGTTAGAAACACTTTCAGTCTGCATTTCAGGCTTTGCATTTAGAATGCTGCGCAGTTACGTCATTGCGCGCGCCCAAATTCAAACGTAATCAAAAGACCGCCAAATTACGCGCATTCAGGATGGAGACCAACGGATGAAAATGTTTGCGCTTGTCGAGTGGAAACAAGAAATGGAATGAAAGTTTGAGCATTGTTTCAACATCACACATAAAAAACTGAGATAAAATAATTATGATTTCTTGGACGGACAAGATGACAGATCTGTATATTTAACCGAGTGGAGAGGTGGACTGAAGAAAAAACCTCAAGGCAGATGACATTTGTACGAGACAATGGCGCATAAAGTTGCAGGTAATTTCTGATTTTTTTATTATAATTCACACATTGATATTGCACGGAGAATACATTTTAAATGATCGCTAAACTGCATGAGCCATTGATTTACCAAGCTACTGGTAACGTTAGTGCAGCTAGTAGGCTACAGATCGGTTAAATGAGCAGAAATTAACCGTGTTTAACTATTAGGTTTTTAAATTGCTCTATTACTGCATAATTGTGTGCGTTGTATGTTCATATTTAACAGCTAACGTTAAGTACGAGTAGATTATTACAACGAACTAATTCTATGATCTTTAAATGTTTACGTGAGAATAATATGTTTAAAAAGTAATATTTTAGCTGTCAGACACATGTAGTGGAGAAATAAAAGTGCATGACTGTTAACAGACAGGCCTAAGCCAGGATTAGGCCTTAGTTCAATATGAATATTTAAGTAGCTTTTATAAATGTATACTAGAGAGAGAGAGAAAAAAAAACATTACTTGTGTGCATCTTGAGACAGAACAATGGCTTAGACATGATTTAAGATATATTAGTAAGTTTCTTTCAGTTAAAACAGCTCAAACATGCATTTTAGTCTAGGGCTAGCTTAAGCCTTGTCTGTGAAACCAGGGGCGTTTAAAAATATCATAGCCCTAGTTGTAACTTTAGAGTCTACATTTTGTTTTCCCCTTTTTCCCACAGAGACAGTCCACCCTAGAAAAACCAACGAGGACTCAACATCAGTCCAGTCCAAAACTTCTGAGCAAAAGAAAATGCAGGCCAAGCTTTTTAAGAATAAGGAAGTTGTTCTTGCGGAAGTGGATATTTAACTTCATATCTTGTTAAGTATAATTATTATTATTTATTAATAATAGTAGTAATAGTATAGAAAATATGTGATGCAAAATGCTAAATTGTATCAGGCCCCCTATACACTTTTTGTTAAAGCAATCTTATATTTATTAATATAACTTTAATATTGATTCATGTTTGCCTTTCCTCACAGCTTGAAATTCACCCGGGCTCAGGAATTTGTGTTGTGGTCATGCAAACAGCCTCACTGCTATGGCATGCTTCTTCTTGGAGTATTTTGACACTTTTGCTAAAGCGCAATCTCAGAGGTATGTGATTGGTCATAGTGTGTGCATGTGTCTGTACAATTATTATTATTTTTTGGTAATTATGTAGATTGAACTTAATATCTAAAGTCTTTGGGTAAGAGGTCAAAATAATAAAAAAATAAATAAAAAAACTGTCCTATAGTTATTCTGGCATAGTTACAGATATATGTACACACATTTACATTAAAATATGATGATTTATAAATAATTTGAGTTGTACTATTTACATTATCACCATTTTACTTAAGCAGGCTGTCCAAGAATTAAGTTGAAAAATGTAAAGGAGTGGAGTGAGTTCTGATTTTGTTCTAAACTGTTATGTTGCTCTTTCTTAGGTGGCAAGTCTAAAAAAAGCAAGCCCTGGGGAAACAAAGGAGGCCTTGGACAGAACAAATTGATGCAATAATGAGTATGTATATTATTCTTTTAATTGGGCTCATTTTTTAAAACTGTTGAACCAAATGTGACAGTAAAACCATGAGAATTTATCAGTGTCATCTTGGTGTATCAGTGTGATGACACTTAGGCCCAATCCCATTTCTACCCCTACCCCTTCATTTTGTGCGTTCACATGAAGGGGTAGGGGTCTCTCGATTCTCTTTTGGCTGGAGTGGTAGAGGTAAGGGAAAGGGCCAGATGGCCCTTCAAACAAAGATCTTTTGGGACCACACTTTGAACAAAGGGGTATGAGAAAGTTCCCTGCATACACAAACTACCATTTCATGGTATTGATATTTCCACACAGTATTGATTACTTTTGTGTTACCTGGCTGGCAGTTTCTCTGTAGCTTGCTAAACGTGCTATTTCAATGATATGAACACATCTCGTATCGCTGTAAACTCTTGCGTTACCAAGGCAACAACTAAATCATTTGTATTACTTTGCAAAGAGCTCCGTTATTGCAGCGCCGCAGTAGAAAACGAAACCATATCGGTACCGGCTGACTCGGCACGAAGTGCAATGGTTAAACAAACAGCTTGGCCTGATGGAAAAGCTGCTTTACCAGTCTTGGGAAACTCAAAGGGTCATACGTTTTCCAACTGAAACTGAGCGCCATCCAAAATACAACGCAAAACAGTGAGTGAGTAATCTGTTAAATGTGCTCGCGCCTGATTTCTGTTGATATGCGCACTTCATTGCTGTTCATACTGGTTAAATGTTACAGGACACTAATAAAATAATCTATTATGACGTGTAGTAGTGGTTTCCCATTTCTTAGGGGAATATTTTCACCCCTACACCTTGCCACTCTGTTTCAAGGGGAAGGGCGAAGGGGTATAAAATAGAATTGGGATTACACCTGGTTCTGAAAAATGCCTAAATTTCAGTAACATTTAGTTTATCTACCTAACGAAGTATGCCCGTGTTCATTTAATGTGTTTTAGGGAATTATAATTTGGATGTCCTTAGATAAATGTTGTACCTAAAAGACATTTCTTTGTCTTTTTTTACAGATGCAGTGATCCAGAGATCTCCTGGAACCACCAGGGGCCAACTAAGGGTCGCTATTAATCAAAAGGTCACTGAGCTGCGGACATCCAAAAAGACTCTAAAACTTAAAAAATGAACAACATGCATCATATACCTTGGACCTGTACCATGAAGGAAGTTTAACAAACTCAGTGTTATAAGATTAGTAACTTGTGAAGTTAGTTTGTATAGTTGATAATAGTGATAGAGACTCAAACGTGTAAGGTTATATCATATTTAAAGTTTATTTACAGCTTATTTATATTACATATGATCTGTATATATTAATATCCATTGGAACTAAATGCTTAATAACTGTTAAACTAAAATTTTACCTAAAATCGCTTGTTTAATGAATTAATAATAATATCATATAATAATTCTAAGTAATTATTATTAAAGCTAGACAATTTTATCACCAGTTGAGAGGTTAGCCTTGGGGTGCAAGTTATTATGGTGATGAACACCGCTAAAAGCCAAGTCACTTTCATGGTACCTAAAACCCAGAATTGGGCCAAACTAATCTGAAACTTACCTGGCTAGCCAGTGAATCCAGATTCATGGTACAGGCCCCTGTTGGTGGATTTTCCTGTTCTGGGCTTGTTTTGTTGAGTGTTCATTAGTTTTCTAATTTTGCACAACTTATTTATTTATTTTTTTTAAAATAATTTAATCTTTTAATAAAGATTTTGATGTTTTAACTCTTTTATTGTAATCTATTTTTCCTAACTGCACCGTTTAACATTTAACGCCATGTGCATTGTAAGCAATATGCTAAACATATATGCGTAATTTGTATATTTAACATTTATACAAAGAAATATGTCATGCACATTGATATTTATATATGTGACATATATTTATATAAGACTTTATGTTTTATACATATATAAACATATTTATATGGGCTAGTTTTATATGTCAATATATGAAATTGTTCCATTTTCGAATAGGTTTCATATATGGGCAGATACATATGTACATATATGTTTTCACTTTATATGTGACATATATGTATAAATGACTGTTTTATACATATATAAACATATATATTTATATGGGCTAGTTTTATATGTCAATATATGAAATTGTTCCATTTTCGAATAGGTTTCATATATGGGCAGATATATATATGTACATATATGTTTTCACTTTATATGTGACATATATGTATAAATGACTGTTTTATACATATATAAACATATATATTTATATGGGCTAGTTTTATATGTCAATATATGAAATTGTTCCATTTTCGAATAGGTTTCATATATGGGCAGATATATATGTACATATATGTTTTCACTTTATATGTGACATATATGTATAAATGACTGTTTTATACATATATAAACATATATATTTATATGGGCTAGTTTTATATGTCAATATATGAAATTGTTCCATTTTCGAATAGGTTTCATATATGGGCAGATATATATATGTACATATATGTTTTCACTTTATATGTGACATATATGTATAAATGACTGTTTTATACATATATAAACATATATATTTATATGGGCTAGTTTTATATGTCAATATATGAAATCGTTCCATTTTCGAATAGGTTTCATATATGTTTTCACCATATATGTGGATATATTTAATATATGTAAATGTCATACATGTACATATATTACATTTCCGTATGGGAGTAAAAAACGCGCTGCAAATGAAGAAAACATCTTCATCAGTTTGACAACACATGCGCTGCAAACTCCACAACACTTACAAATAGTAAAAAACGCGCTGCAAATGAAGAAAACATCTTCATCAGTTTGACAACACATGCGCTGCAAACTCCACAACACTTACAAATAGTGAAACGCGCTGCAAATAAGGAAAACATCTTCATCAGTTTGACAACACATGCGCTGCAAACTCCACAACACTTACAAATAGTGAAACGCGCTGCAAATGAAGAAAACATCTTCATCAGTTTGACAACACATGCACTGCAAATTCCACAACACTTACAAATAGTGAAACGCGCTGCAAATAAGGAAAACATCTTCATCAGTTTGACAACACATGCACTGCAAACTCCACAACACTTACAAATAGTGAAACGCGCTGCAAATAAAGAAAACATCTTCATCAGTTTGACAACACATGCGCTGCAAACTCCACAACACTTACAAATAGTGAAACGCGCTGCAAATAAGGAAAACATCTTCATCAGTTTGACAACACATGCGCTGCAAACTCCACAACACTTACAAATAGTGAAACGCGCTGCAAATAAGGAAAACATCTTCATCAGTTTGACAACACATGCGCTGCAAACTCCACAACACTTACAAATAGTGAAACGCGCTGCAAATGAAGAAAACATCTTCATCAGTTTGACAACACATATGCGCTGCAAACTCCACAACACTTACAAATAGTGAAACGCGCTGCAAATGAAGAAAACATCTTCATCAGTTTGACAACACATGCACTGCAAACTCCACAACACTTACAAATAGTGAAACGCGCTGCAAATAAAGAAAACATCTTCATCAGTTTGACAACACATGCACTGCAAACTCCACAACACTTACAAATAGTGAAACGCGCTGCAAATGAAGAAAACATCTTCATCAGTTTGACAACACATGCACTGCAAACTCCACAACACTTACAAATAGTGAAACGCGCTGCAAATGAAGAAAACATCTTCATCAGTTTGACAACACATATGCGCTGCAAACTCCACAACACTTACAAATAGTGAAACGCGCTGCAAATAAGGAAAACATCTTCATCAGTTTGACAACACATGCACTGCAAACTCCACAACACTTACAAATAGTGAAACGCGCTGCAAATAAAGAAAACATCTTCATCAGTTTGACAACACATGCACTGCAAACTCCACAACACTTACAAATAGTGAAACGCGCTGCAAATGAAGAAAACATCTTCATCAGTTTGACAACACATGCACTGCAAACTCCACAACACTTACAAATAGTGAAACGCGCTGCAAAGTGAGAGTTTGCAGTGCATGTGTTGTCAAACTGATGAAGATGTTTTCTTTATTTGCAGAGCGTTTTTTACTATTTGTAAGTGTTGTGGAGTTTGCAGTGCATGTGTTGTCAAACTGATGAAGATGTTTTCTTCATTTGCAGCGCGTTTTTTACTATTTGTAAGTGTTGTGGAATTTGCAGTGCATGTGTTGTCAAACTGATGAAGATGTTTTCTTCATTTGCAGCGCGTTTTTTACTATTTGTAAGTGTTGTGGAATTTGCAGTGCATGTGTTGTCAAACTGATGAAGATGTTTTCTTCATTTGCAGCGCGTTTCACTATTTGTAAGTGTTGTGGAATTTGTAGCGCATGTGTTGTCAAACTGATGAAAATGTTTTCTTTATTTGCAGCGCGTTTCACTATTTGTAAGTGTTGTGGAGTTTGCAGCGCGTGTGTTGTCAAACTGATGAAGATGTTTTCTTCATTTGCAGCGCGTTGAGCTCTCTCGGCCACCGTATCTCTCGGCCACCGTAAGAAACAGCATTTATTTGTGTAAAAATTAAAATATCAACGTTGAAAGAAACAATTCCTGTGTATTCATGTAAAAATGTAATTAACTTAATTTTAATAAACTTAAAATGGATTAAATTATATTTATTATACATTTACTATATTAATGCTACACACACACACACACACACATATAATTATATTTGTAATGATTTACTGATTTACACTCGGCGCCGCCCCTTTAAATCGCGTGCTCCCTGCCTCACGAGCTGTCGACTATATTACAGCACATTTACAAAGTTCACACAGCTAATATAACCCTCAAATGGATCTTTACAAGATGTTCGTCATGCATGCTGTATGCATACATCGAATTATGTGAGTAAAGTATTTATTTTGATGTTTACATTTGATTCTCTATGAGTTTGAGGCTATGCTCTGTGGCTAACGGCTAATGCTACACTGTTGGAGAGATTGATAAAGAATGAAGTTGTGTTTATGAATTATACAGACTGCAAGTGTTTAAAAATGAAAATAGCGACGGCTCTTGTCTCCGTGAATACAGTAAGAAACGATGGTAACTTTAACCACATTTAACAGTACATTAGCAAAATGCTAACAAAACATTTAGAAAGACAATTTACAAATATCACTAAAAATATCATGCTATCATGGATCATGTCAGTTATTATTGCTCCATCTGCCATTTTTCGCTATTGTTCTTGCTTGCTTACCTAGTCTGATGATTCAGCTGTGCACAGATCCAGACGTTCTGCCCTTGTGTAAAGCCTTGAACATGGGCTGGCATATGCAAATATTGGGGGCGTACATATTAATGATCCCGACTGTTACGTAACAGTCGGTGTTATGTTGAGATTCACCTGTTTTTCAGAGGTCTTTTAAACAAATGAGATTCATATAAGAAGGAGGAAACAATGGAGTTTGAGACTCACTGTATGTCTTTTCCATGTACTGAACTCTTGTTATTCAACTATGCCAAGATAAATTCAATTTTTCATTCGAGGGCACCTTTAACATCATATTTTACAGTAGTATTAGTTGTTTCTCACCTGAATACTTGACAGTGTATCTGACTGAGGTCTGGAGTTGATTTCTGAGAGTAAGCTGACATCTCCACTCTCTGTTGTCATCTTCATTCAGGAGTGTTGTAGTCAGAGTGATGATACAGTGATCTGATGAGAATAATATCTGATATCTGGAGTCTGTCTTCAGATCAACACCAGCCTGATTCACCCACAACAGATGAAGACCCTCAGAACGGACCAAATAATCACAAGTTATGTCATCATGTGAATACAACTGACAGGAGAGAGTCACAGAGCGACCTGGACTGATCTCAGTCTGTGAGGATGATGATGATGATGATGATGATGATGGAGACACTGAAACTGAACACAAGACACAAATCACATGACAGACTTGAGTCTTTTCAGCAAACGTGAGTTACCCTTTTTAAATTGATCACATAATCATAAACTAACCATGAAGAACATGCAGATAAACATAAGCATCAATTCCTTGTTGTTGTGATTGTCCTTCCATATATGTCCATTGTTGGCAGGCGTATAATCCATAATCTTCTTCTGTGATGTTCTTGATGTTCAGAGAGCAGTCAGACCCCAGACTCAGTCTCTCATGTCTCTCTGTGTCTTTATTCTTTATCCCTAATTCAATCAGTTCATCTATCTCTGAATGTGTGAATCTGTTATAGAGCCAATATGTTGATTTGCAGTCAGAACGAGCATTATTACAGGGCAGACGGACATTTTCACCAGAACTGATGAACATATGATCATCATTCACTCCACTGGCACCTGAAACACAGTATATTTGACTGATCATTATATTATATTAGGGGCAGTTGTGGCCTAATGAAGGTTGCAGGTTTGTGTCTCAGTACTGAAGGTCGGGAATAATTAAACAACGCCCTCTTCCACTCTTGAGCAAGTTTGGGACACCAGGGGCAGTTCTAGGATGAGTGGATATCCCGGGATTATAGCCCAGAGAAATCCATGTGTGTCAGATTATACAGGGAAAACTTTAAATAAAATATGTTTTAAATTGGTTTATTTTTAAACAGGGTCAATCTTTCTTGCTTATTAAAATACAGAGTCACAATGTCACACCGAGTTGAAGTGAAAACATTAATCCACAATCATCATTAACACTGAACACGTTTAAACTCTACAATAGCGACACCATGGGACCGAGCTTTTACTGTAGGAAGCTGCCTGTGATCAAACTCATCAACAAAAATGAAATAATTCATTCCACAGTAAGAATATCAGACATCCCAAGATGATTTACAAACAAGAGTAAAAGCACAGGTAAAGTTCAGCATGTGCACTGATATAGCTATTGAGAGCAGTTAAATCTTCTTCATATTCTGCTGATGTTGTGTCACCTCTCTCTCTCTCTCTCTCTCTCTCTCTCTCTCTGTATCTCTCTTTTCTTTTCTTTTCCAATCAAGCCTGACTGGCCACACTCTAGTTATTCCTGTAGTCATTTAATTCATTCCTCTTCTGTTTCATTTCTTTTTAACGTCTTCCCTTTCTCTTCTCCATACATCTTATCCACTCATTTCTCCTTTTTCCTCTTTTACACTATTCTCCTCTTTTAGTGTGCTCACCTCTCGAGTTATCATTTTACAACATTAATTACTATTAGTCCATATGGTCTAAAAATAGAAAATGAACAATTATATTTTGATAAAAAAATATTTACAATAGTAATGAATGCTATGAAAAAAATGTTCTTAGTTTATTTTTAATGAAGTAACTAATAATAAGAAATAAAACTTTAGTGTTTTTTTTTTTATCTGCCTTTCTCCTCCCATCCCTCACAGCTCCACTCATGACTGCAGCCCCATCTTGTGCAATGTTTGCTCTGTTGCATCAGTGATGGACTGTGCATCCAAACCAAACAGTTTGCTGAAACCAAGGAAATCTGAATTTCTCATTTCTTTTATGATGCTTTCTGTGACCTCTTCAGAAATGCATGCAATCATTTCATTCTGCGATGAGTGAGACAGGTAGGTAGCATGGGATGGAGTATTGTGCTGCTGTAGAAATGAGTCAAACTGTGTCAGAAGATTCATGCACTCAAGGAAGTTTCCCTGATTTTGACTCTGACTCTGTTCATCATGTCCACAGAACGCAATCCCCTGCTTCCCCAGAAATGACGTCACAGCAACAACACGATGGAGGTATTCACGTCTCTCAGTTATTCTCCTGCGCCGGCTCTATGAAGCTGTTCTGTAACATCTCCATGTGTCTCTTCCAGCTTGTCATGGAAGCCTTATGAAGGCTACTCTGTTCCTGCTCTCTGAATGATTCTGAAGCGCTTTTCCAGTTGGAGAAACCTGCACTTGCTAATGTGTCTTTGCGGTTTTGAATATGGTGCTTCCCAAAGAGACGACAGGAAAAGCAGAATGCAGGATTTCTGGATACGGAAGAATACTCACTGAAATTCATCTAGCCAGTTCTTACTAAAAGATCTCTGCTGTGTTAGAAATTGGGTAAAGGGATTCTGTTCTCTCTGTGTTCCTGTTGCTAAAGCCTCTTCTGTCCTTGCTGATTCATTTACATTTACATTTAGTCATTTAGCAGACGCTTTTATCCAAAGCGACTTACAAATGAGAACAGTAGAATCAATCAAGTCAACATGAGAACAACAGTATGTAAGTGCTGTGTGAAGTCACAGTTATGACAGTAAAGTGCTCGTAGCAAGGATATATTATATATATATATATATATATATATATATATATATATTATTATTATTATTTTTTTTTTTTTTTAAATTAATACACAAATAGATGGAATGAAAATAGAAATCAAGGTAAGTGCAACTATTACTGGGTCAAGTGCTGACGAAAAAGATACGTCTTTAGCATTTTTTTGAAAATGGCTAGAGACTCAGCTGCTCGGATAGAGCGCGGCAGGTCATTCCACCAGCCAGGAACAGACCCGGAGAAGGTTCGTGAGAGCGATTTTGTGCCCCTTTGTGATGGCACCACAAGCCGCCGTTCACTTGCAGAAAGCAAGTTTCTGGAGGGCGCATAAGTCTGAAGTAGTGAGTTAAGGTATGGCGGTGCAGAGCCAGCGGTCGTTCTGTAGGCAAACATCAGAGCCTTGAATTGGATGCGAGCAGCTACTGGCAGCCAATGCAGACTGATGAAGAGAGGAGTGACATGCGCTCTCTTCGGCTCGTTGAAGACCAGTCTTGCTGCAGCATTCTGGATCAGTTGAAGAGGCTTGACAGTGCATGCTGGAAGTCCAGCCAAGAGAGCATTACAGTAGTCCAGTCTGGATAGAACAAGAGCTTGGACAAGAATTTGTGTGGAATGCTAATATTCATCTGAGACATGGTAAAATGGCAAGCTCAGGTCTAATATTGTTTCAATAAATAGCCTTTACTTAACCACATGATTTTTGTGAGAACAGATAAAAAGTTAAATAAGAATCTGTATAATAACTAAAAAATCTTTGCCCATTCTTCATACACATATTCTGTATTCTGTCACGGTTGATCAATCCGCTGTCTCATTCTGGTGTCTGTGTGTTTGTGTGGGTGTGTCTGGTTGATTGTTTCGTGTCGGCGTCGCCGCTGATTGTTGATCAGCGGCAGCTGTGTGCAATTATCATCTGCCTATTTAACGCCTTGTCTTTCGTCTCGTGTTTGTCAGATCGAGTCCTGGTGTTGTGTCCTGTGTTCTCTCGTGTTTGTTTGTTCCCCGGAGTGGATTACCTCATTGTTGTTTCCTGTTCCTGTTCTTCGTTGGACTCTCTCTTTGGATTGGACGGATTCACGGACTCACGGACTCACAGGCTCACAACACCATCTCACCTCACCACAGGATTCCAGCTGCCCATCGAAGTCCCTGCGTCACCACTCTCCTGCTACTGTCTTTTCTCGTTTGCTGACTAACTCTGGTGTGAAGCTCTAATAAAGAGATTAACTTGCAATTGCATCTGTCATTCTTTCCGTGACAGAACGATCTGACCAACTATGGATGCAGCAAGTTCAGCAGAGTTGACGGAGTTCATCAATCACAGCATTTCTCGTATGGATCAACAACAGGAGAGTATATCTTCAACCGGACGCACTGTTCAAGCGCTGGTGACGCAGGTGTCTGAGCTCTCCCAGCAGCTTCAAGAACTTCGCGCTCCCACTGCACCGCCCACACGGCCGATTCCCCCCACACCTCTGGAGCGAATGGACCAGCTGGAGCCACGCCTCCCGGTTCCTCAAACCTACGCTGGTGAGCCGAGCTTTTGCAGAGCCTTCTTGACCAGATGTTCCATGCATTTCTCGTTGCAGCCACGTACCTTTGAAAGAGAAGAATCCAAGGTGGCGTTCGTACTGACGCTTTTGACTGGCCAGGCTGCTTTGTGGGGAACGGCGGTGTGGGAGAACCAGGACCCGTGCTGCGCCTCGTTCCAGGCACTCGCCGCCGAGATGAAGAGGGTGTTTGACCGTGCGGTGGCGGGCAAGGACGCCGCTCGACAACTCACTGAGCTCAGACAAGGTAATCGCACGGTCGCGGTACGAGGAGGCGCAGTGGGATGTATTCCTGCATGGGTTGGCCGACCGTGTCCACAGAGAGATCTACGTGTTGGACCTTCCTCAAACCCTCAATGGACTCATCGATCTCGCCTTACGAGTGGATGCTCGCCTCCAGCGGCTGGAGCGTCTTGCGCTTCCCAGTCCTGTTTCCCGTGGAGCGGAGGGTCGGTCGGCCAGTTCAGCGGACACGGTCGGCCCTTCATCCGATCCTGAACCCATGCAGGTAGGGAGAGCTCGGCTTTCCCGGGAGGAGAGAGAAAGGCGGAGATCCCAGGGACTATGTATGTACTGCGGCGGAACGGGTCACTTCCTACGGTCATGTCCGGTAAAAGACCATACTTATCCTTTGCCGTTGATGTCTTCAGCCTTTGAGAGGTTGCAAGGAGCATCCATTTTCACTAAATTGGACTTAAGAAACGCATATCATTTGGTTCGCATCAGGAAGGGGGATGAATGGAAGACCGCTTTTAACACCCCTAGGGGGCACTTTGAATACTTGGTCATGCCCTTCGGGCTGTCCAACTCCCCGGCGGTCTTCCAGGCACTCGTCAATGACGTGTTGAGAGATATGGTTGACCAGTTCATTTATGTCTACCTGGATGGCATATTGATTTTTTCTTCGTCTCTCCAGGAGCATGTTCAACATGTCAGGCAAGTGCTTCAACGACTGCTAGAGAATGGGCTTTTTGTCAAGGCGGAGAAATGCGATTTTCATGCACAGTCTGTTTCTTTCCTAGGGTACATCGTCTCGTCTGAGGGAGTGCGCATGGATCCTGACAAGGTTAAGGCTGTGGTGGATTGGCCAAGTCCAGATTCCCGTAAGGCCCTACAGAGGTTTCTGGGGTTCGCCAATTTTTACCGGCGGTTTATTCGCAATTTCAGCCAACTAGCCACGCCTCTGACCGCCTTGACCTCCCCCAGAACGACGTTCAGGTGGTCCGATGCAGCGGAGGCTGCATTTACCAAACTGAAAAGTCGCTTCGTTTCGGCTCCCATTCTAATTGCCCCTGATTCCTCACGTCAGTTCGTGGTGGAGGTCGACGCGTCAGAGGTGGGGGTAGGTGCAGTGTTATCTCAACGTTCTCCCACAGACGATAAGATGCACCCTTGCGCGTATTTTTCTCATCATTTGTCTCCCGCCGAACGCAATTACGACATTGGTAACAGAGAGTTGTTGGCAGTCAAATTAGCGTTGGAAGAGTGGCGACATTGGTTGGAAGGTTCGGGGGTACCTTTTATCGTTTGGACGGATCACAAGAACCTAGAATATATTCGATCGGCTAAAAGACTCAACTCCAGGCAGGCTCGATGAGCACTTTTTTTCGGACGATTTGATTTTTCTCTCTTGTACCGCCCGGGCTCCAAGAACATCAAGCCGATTCTTTATCTCGAATTTTTGACCCTTCTGAACGCCCGTCTACTCCCGAGTGTATTCTTCCTGAGACATTAGTAGTCTCCACTCTTACATGGGGGGTCGAATCGAAGGTCTTGGTGGCCTTAGAAGGGGTAACGCCTCCGCCCGGATGCCCACCGAATCGTTTATTTGTGCCGGAGAAGTTGAGGTCCTGCGTTATCAAATGGGGTCACTGTTCCAACGTAGCTTGTCATCCAGGGGTTAATCGTACTAGGTTTTTGGTTAAGCAGCGATTCTGGTGGCCTGCCATGGCTCGTGACATTCACAGTTTTGTTTTGGCTTGCTCGGTTTGCGCCACTGGTAAGACTTCCAACCGACCCCCAGATGAGTTACTCCAACCGCTGACTGTCCCTTCGAGACCCTGGTCCCACATCGCGCTAGATTTTGTCACCGCCCTCCCACCCTCTCAGGGGTACACGGTCGTTTTGACTGTAGTGGACCGGTTCTCAAAGGCGACTCATTTCATTCCCTTAACCAAATTACCCTCTGCTAAGGAGACAGCGGTAACTGTCGTTGACCACATCTTTCGGTTACATGGCCTCCCGGTAGATGTGGTGTCCGACAGGGGTCCCCAATTTGTGTCCAAATTTTGGCGAGAGTTTTGTAGATTACTGGGGGCGACTGTCAGTCTTTCATCTGGGTTCCATCCCCAGAGCAATGGTCAAACCGAGAGAGCCAACCAAGATTTGGAGAGAATGTTGCAATGTTTGGCTTCCAAGAATCCTTCCTCCTGGAGCCAACAACTCTCTATGATTGAGTACGCACATAATTCGTTACCAGTGTCTTCCACGGGCCTCTCACCGTTTGAATGTAGTGTAGGTTACCAGCCACCTGTTTTTCCCAGTCTGGAATCCGAAGTCGCGGTCCCCTCCGCTCACGCCTTTGTCCAGAGGTGCCACCGCACTTGGAGTAGAGCCCCCGAGACTCTTCTCCAGGTGGGGGCGCGCACCAAGGCTAAGACTGATCGCCACCGGTCGAAGCCTCCCGTATACGTCGTGGGTCAAAAAGTGTGGCTTTCTACCAAGAATATTCCACTCCGCTCCGTTTCTAACAAGTTAGCTCCCAAATTTATCGGCCCGTTCCCTGTCACCAAGATCATTAGTCCGGTGGCAGTCCGACTCAAACTTCCTCCAGCGTACAGGAGAATTCATTCCGCCTTTAATGTCTCCAAAATTAAACCTGTGTTTCATTCACATCTTAATCCGCCCACTCCGGTTCCCCCACCGCCGCGACTCGTAGACGGGGAACCTACTTATTCGGTCAATCGTATTCTGGACTCAAGGCGGAGGGGACGTGGATTCCAGTACTTGGTGGACTGGGAAGGTTACAGTCCGGAGGAGAGAAGTTGGGTTCCTGCTAGGGACATCCTGGATCACTCCCTTATCGATGATTACAATCGTCAGGTAGGTGGTTCTGGGAACGCCGTGAGGCATTCCTAGGAGGGAGGGTACTGTCACGGTTGATCAATCCGCTGTCTCATTCTGGTGTCTGTGTGTTTGTGTGGGTGTGTCTGGTTGATTGTTTCGTGTGGGCGTCGCTGTGTGCAATTATATCTGCCTTATTTAACGCCTTGTCTTTCGTCTCGTGTTTGTCAGATCGTTGTTTGGAGTCCTGGTGTTGTGTCCTGTGTTCTCTTATGTTTGTTTGTTCCCCGGAGTGGATTACCTCATCGTTGTTTCCTGTTCCTGTTCTTCGTCGGACTCTCTCTTTGGATTGCACTCACGGATTCACGGGCTCACGACACCATCTCACCTCACCACAGGATTCCAGCTGCCCATTGAAGTCCCTGCGTCACCACTCTCCTGCTACTGTCTTTTCTCGTTTGCTGACTAACTCTGGTGTGAGGCTCTAATAAAGAGATTAACTTGCAATTGCATCTGTCATTCTTTCCGTGACATATTCTTACTTTATACATACACACACAAACACTTAAAGAGAAGTATATTTTTAAACGCAGGGCTCTATACACTTATATTTTTGAAGGAGCACTTATGCATGCATTTACATTGCACTTACTAATTGCATAAATATTTTTATAAGACAAATGTATCACATATAAAAATTGGAATACAGAAATATAAAATTATAAAAATTGTATTTGTATTTTGAAATATGGAAGTAAGGTCAGGTGAGTCGGTCAGCCATTTATTCAATCGATTCGTTCAAAACAGATGATTCATTCATAAAAGAAGTAAGAAACTGTTTTAATTAATGGGTTAGTGAATCATTGACTCGCCAGATTCGTTCCAAAAACGCAAATTAATTATGAATTGTTGCCCTGACATGAAGAAAAAAATTTTCATATAATAGCTCTAAATGTGTGTGTGTGTCCTAGGAATGTAACACAGAATAAGGCCTACTATGATTAAATATCTGTATTTGCTGCTTCACATTGACATGGATCAGTAACAATCTAATTTGAGAGATACAGTAAGTTAGAGATCCTGAAGCTGTTGCATCTTGGAGTTTAAGTGCTGGCTGGGACTGTTTTACTTCCTTTTTTTGAGAAGAAGACAAACTTTGAAATATCCATTTTAATTTTCAAATAAACTGATTTAGTAAAATACTACACACCAAAGAACTGACTGGCTCCAAAAGATCTAATATCATTGGCTGGATCATACTGGATCTAGACTGTGAGATCTTTTATTTATTTTTATCTTTGAACAGCACTTTGGGCAACTGCTGTTGAATAAATTGTGTTTATGAATAAATAAATACAAAAATAATATAAAATATAAACCATATCAGCATAAAAAGCATATAATTCTAATACCGTCTTTTTTCCTCATGAACTCATTCATCACAGTCTCCAGAATAAAGTGTTTGTCTTGATCATGTAGCTGTTGAAATCTCTGAATATGAAGATAATTGTTGATCATCAGATGTTTGAGTGACTCTATGTCCAGTATCAGGAATAATACAGTATGATCTGTATGTATCAATACACAACTCTGAGATCACAACGTGAATGTGTGCAAGAATAAACTGAGCATGTTCAAATCAACTCTTTCCAGACTAATTCCACTAAATGTCTTTAGAGAAAATCCAGATTTCTTTACCTGTGAGAAGTGAAGAGAGAATGATCAGTCCCAGCAGACACAGATCACACTGATCAGCCATTTTCTGTTTCTGTCAGTCTTTCTCTTCATTATATAGTTACAGCTCTTTCTTCAGACAGGAAGGGCTGGGCGTGTCTAAAGAAAGAACTTCCTCTGATCTGAACTGAGTGTAGTTCTGGTATATAGTTGTTATTTAGTGACATGATGCCAATGCATAATGGAGAAGTGTTGATTTGTTCTTCACTGATGTTTAAATGTAATGTACAGTACACTTCTACTGTAATAGGAACAGTCCCTGAAGATCAACTCATGGTTGATGTTCAAGAGCACAATGGTAACAGCTCAGGGAGTTGTTACCATAGGAGTCTCAATTTATATAAAAAATAAATAAATAAAATAATCATTTTAATTATTCCTGCATACAGTCGGTCAGTAAACCAAATGGTTTTGAACTAATTGCCCTAAAATTAACTGTATCGTTAGGATCTGATATTATTGTTGTTGGATGTTATCGTCCGCCTTCTTCATCTTCAAGTGAAATATGTACTTTACTTGCAGAGTTTTTTTCTGAATGGAACAAACATGAACTTATAATAGTCTTGCAGTTTCTCACACATACAACAGCACAGTGATCACTTATGTCATTACAAGAAAACACCAACTGCAGTAAACTTATGAGAAGCATTTGTTAAAATTAAGTCCAATAAAGTTGATTTACCCAGGTCCTTTTGATTAACTCGAGTTACTGAAGTAACCAGTTGAACTAGGCAGAGAGAATCGCAAATCTCTTTAAATGGGTCTGACAGTGGCGAAAGCCAGTCCCAATTGAAATCGGCAAGTTCTAAGATGCTTCCACGTTTTATTTATAAAAGAATATTTAAACATTTTAATGAACAGGCTTTTATGCATGATCTGTATAATACTGATTTAGGTGTCATTTCATATATGCCAGATATCAACCTAACTTGGGATTATTTTAAAAAGGTTTTTCTAACAATATGTGATAAGTATGCTCCATATAAACGTTTTAGGATATGTGGTGTTGATATGAGCCACACCCTGCTTAAATAGGAAATGCAACTTTTCTAGGCTACTTGTTCCTCTTCTGCTTATAAAGAATAATAATGACAACACAACTGTGATTTAAGAAGAAAAAACATTTATTGAGATGGGTGATTTATAAGGAACAATAATGACAACACAACTTTGATTTGAAAATAAACAGAAGTTAGCTGTTTATGAAGTACAGCTGTTATGAGAGATATATAGCTAACTTGTTTATTGGTAAACAGTGAAACAAAATGTTTGATATCTGTTCATGTAAACAAAAAGATTGATATCTGTTCATGTAAACAAAAAGATGTGATCACATCAAAAGAATGTAGAAAGAAAAAGAGCCCAATAATATATATATATATGTGGCATTCTGCTATTAACAGCTTTACACAATTAAGCCAAATATGGCAACAGCTCGACTACGCCACCCCGGAAATGGGCCGGGGACCCACGGGTACACAAAGTACCACACACACACAGATAAGCAGTGGCTGGACAGGTATCAGACGACAATGTACATTACACAAACTTTTATTTAATAAACATCAGAAAAATACAAGACCATTCTCTTTAATGTATAAAAGTTAAAAGAGGAGTACGATCACTCATAAAACTTCTTGCACATCCATATAGACATGAGTTTACCGCTTCAAAACTGGGGAATTCGTCTTGCCTATCGGATAAACACAGCAAACACTCGTGCTCTCACAACACAGCACCAACAACACCCGTTGTGAACACTGCAAGCTGACAGCCGAACCACCACCACACACAGAGGACACTGGCTAATACTGGTACCCCAATTCTGAAGGGAAAAAGAGAACAGGATGAGACACAAGCGCACACATACAGTAACACTTTCCACCTTATGGTTTGACCAAAAATACGTAGCACATGCTATTAAAGGGATCAGTGTCACAAATCAATAGTGATCGTCCTAGCTGATGTTCATTAATTGTTAAGAGCACAGGATCATACCATAAATATGCATCAAATAAACAAACAGGTGAAACACAAACACTGGTTCCAGAATAAAAATGAGGTCAAAATAACAGCATACACAAAACGACACAATAGTAGTGACAAACACGTAGCGTTTCGCCCCCAATTACCCCCTTTAAATCCACAGATCGCGGAAATTCAAGTCTCTTGAATTTGGCTGGATGCGCCACCGATGGCCGGCAACGCGCTGTTGGTCCGGTCGTCAAGGTGATGACGTGAATTAGTGTTACCTGCAAAGCCGCAGCAATGACATCATCCGGTATACAGCAGAAGAACGGTCGAAGAAATCAACGCGGAGAGAGAAAGAAACCATCCAGCCGTCCGAAAACGTTCCAGTTCATGCATTCATTACAGCTAAGAGATGATATAAATCGTGTTGTTCAACAAGAGGAATTACGATGCTTAACCGCGCCCACAAAGCCTGCTGCAACACCTCCTGGCTCCCGTGTCACTAATAAAATATAAGACATGGCATTAAATAGAAATTACCATCCCATTAACCCAAACATGAAATGCACATACCTGCAAATAAAGACTCGCACCACCCCGCACACTCAATGGCGTGCAAGCCACAAGGTTCGCAGAAATAAAGTTGCTCAACGCGTCTACCATACTCCTCAGCCACACTGAAATACATGGGTGTCAAATTACCCCGTCCAAACATATGCAAGACTGCAGCTGCCACCAGCAACGCTTACCTTCAGGACATCAACACGGCGCACCAGAAATGACGTCAGCACCGAGACCCCAAATGACGTGCCCTAGATGTCAGACTCATCCTTTTTTTTTTATACAGATGGAATGTACCATTTTGCTCTAATTAACGAAAAGTGGGGGATAACATCACCACAATCTACCCCCCCATTAATCATCGTAGTCCCGACGATGGACAGCTCCACTAATCCCAAGGTCTAAACCAGGCCACCACGGAGTTGGACCCCAAGGACGACGTGACAGAAATTTGATTCGCCTCACTTCCTACCGCTCGTGGTAGGTGGTGCAGATTCGAGTGTTGACCTGCCCCAACACGTCCGGTTCGTCTTGGGACCCTCCCAAATACATTGGGTGGTCCCACAACGACAAGTCCCGGCACTAGATGGGAACTCGCACCACTCCCACTTACCCCTACTATAGGCCCACTGGACGATCCCTCAACTCCAAGAGAGGGACTATCCCTTACCTCTGGAGGAGCTCCACTTACCTCTGCACCCCCTTCAATGACCCGTGGGGCCTCTACCAGCACATAGGCTAAATCCCCATCCTCCAATTCATCATCCATCACCAGGGGTTCTGGTGGCTCAGACGGGCCTTCAAGAGTCGGTGTCGGATTACCTTGAATACGGGGTTTTAGGGACATACGGTGGACATGACGGACCTTACCAAGGTCATGCACTGGTGCTACCGTATACACCGACCCACCATCTCGTGGCGCCCGGACTACCTGATATACAGTCGAGCTCCATAGGTCCTGGATCTTATGCCGTCCCAAGAATCCATGTTCACGCAGATAGACCAATTGGCCCTCAACCAGCGGCTGCTCCCTTACCTGTTGGTCATGCTTGGCCTTACGATGTTGGGCTGCCGCTTGCAACCGCTCACGGGCACCCTCAAAGGCCACTTGGAGACGAGCCTGGTGCTCTTCTACCCAATGGTGGACTCTACCCGCTACTGGCTCCTGCACCCGACCAAGCAAAAAATCCACAGGCAGTCTGGGCTCCTGTCCAAACATCAAATAGTAAGGGGTTTCTCCAGTGGCTTGGTGGGGAGTGGTATTATAACAGAAAAGCACCTGGGATAGACAAGAAGCCCAATCCCTCTTCCTCCCGGTGGGCAAAGTCCGCAACAAATTGTGCAAAGTCCGGTTAAACCGTTCGCACTGGCCATTACCGGCTGGATGGTATGCTGTTGTGCGAGACTTGCCCACCTGGTAGAGACTACACAATTGCTGAACAAGACGGGATTCAAAGTTACGGCCCTGATCGGAGTGAATCCGACCTGGAACCCCAAACTTATAAAACCACTCTTCCACCAAGCCACGGGCCACAGTCTCTGCCTGCTGATCCCGAGTAGGGATTGCCACTGTGAATTTACTAAAAACATCTGTCATTACCAGCACGTTTTCATATCCAGAATGGGAAGGCTCCAGGACTGTAAAATCAAGGGCTATTATCTCGTTCGGACGGGAGGCCAGTAGATGTGCCATATAGCTCCGAGCAACTGGTGCAGCCCCCTTGGCCTGCTGACACCGCTCACAGTGCTGTACCCAATGAGCTACATCGGCCGACATTCCCGGCCAGTAACACCGTTGTCGCACCAACTCCAGGGTGCGCTCAGTGCCCTGATGCCCATGACACTGATGTAATTGGGTCAGTACCTCATGTCGTAACACAGCAGGCAGCACCAACTGCAGCACCTCTTCGCCACCATCCGAACGGTAAACTCGTCGATATAGCAGGCCTTCCTGTTCCTCCAAACGATCCCACTGCCGGAGTAGCACTAACACCAGCTTGGACAATTGTCGTCGCTCCTGAGGCCCTGGGCATTGCCCTTGGCGCCAAAACTTAAGGACTGCACCAATGATTGGATCTTCCTCCTGCAACAGCACCAGTTCTGGCCCAGATCGACTTGGCATAGCCTGCATGGCCCTCACAGCAGTGGGTCCTACAACCGCAGCCCGCCTCAATAGTTCAGGAACTACTGTGCCCGACTGACTACTCTCTTCTACAGGCTGTCCCACTGAAGGCAACCGTGATAATGCGTCAGCATTCTGGTTCGACCTACCTGACCGGTACTGCACTTCAAAATCAAAAGCCGCTAGTTCGGCCGCCCACCGTTGTTCGGTGGCCCCCAATTTCGCAGTTAACAGATGACTTAGCGGGTTATTATCTGTACGTACAATACAGCGATGTCCCAACAAATATTCACGAAACTTTTCGGCCATGGCCCATTTCAAGGCCAAAAACTCAAGCCGCATGGAACTATATGTGGCGGTATTTCGCTCTGCTGGGCGAAGGCTCCGGCTAGCATAAGCCACTGGTCTCACCTTACCATCAATCTCTTGGGAAAGCACTGCACCTAAGCCTACATGGCTGGCATCGATCTCCAAGATGAACGGGAGTTTAAAATCGGCATATGCGAGAACCGGCGCGGTGGTAAGTTTCTGCTTCAAGGTCCGAAATGCTTGTTCGCACTGTTCAGACCATAATGCTCCCAATTCCTGCCTCCGACTACTCACCTTCCCTCTACCTGCTTCGGTCACTAGCCGATGTAACGGAGCTGCTACCTGGGCAAACCCTTCTACGAATCGCCTATAGTAGCTAACAAAACCCAGAAAGGTGCGCAGCTCTGACACAGTCCTAGGACAGGGCCACTGAGCCACGGCCTCAACCTTACCAGGGTCTGTAGCCACTCCCTGGGATGATATTACATGTCCCAGGTACTGCACCTTTTCCCTAAAAAATGCACACTTTTCCAACTTAACCTTGAGGCCAGCGGCTTGTAGGCGTTCCAGCACCATCCTCAACCTCTGCAGATGATGTTGTACAGAGGAGGAATAAACAATAATATCATCAAGATACAACAAAACAGATTGGTGTCGCTGATCGCCAAAGAGCCGCTCCATCAAACGTTGGAAGGTTCCTGGTGCGTTGCACAGGCCGAAGGGCATACGGTTCCATTCGTATAACCCAAAAGGTGTACAAAAAGCTGTTTTGTGACGATCAGATTCAGCAACAGGGACTTGATTATACCCGCTGGCCAGATCTAACGTGGTAAACCAGCGAGCCCCTGTTAAAGAATCAAGTGTCTCTTCAATTCGCGGCAGCGGGAATGAGTCTTTTCGAGTCTTTGCATTAAGCTGACGGTAGTCTACGCACATGCGTAGGCTACCGTCCTTCTTTTTAACCAAAACTACCGGGGAAGCGTATGGACTGCAACTTTCTCGGATCACTTGTGTTTCTAAAAGCTGGCTAATATGAGTCTTAACTAACTCATATTCAGATGGAGGAATTCGTCTATAGCGTTGTCGGACTGGAATCTCATCAATTAAGGGAATTTCATGAGATAGGAGGTCAGTGCAACCCAAGTCTCCCTCACCGGCAGAAAACACACTCTGGAATTCCCGAAGGAGGGCCCTTACCTGTTCCTGTTCCTCGTCCGACAACCCTTGCAATTCTACCTTTTCGACGTGCTCAGCTTCTGACGCAACAACCGTATCACAGGTCGCTATCCGGGCATTACCCATCGATACCTCGGTCAACCCAACGGGTGAATCCACCAGAAACACTTCCCACAATTTCCCAAGGATCGTGGTGGGATACAAAACGGCATCAAGAACACCAACGTTAACAACAGGTACCGAAACCGTACCACCATTCACACGCACTAAAGACGGGGAGGCTAATAAACCAGCAGGCAACCCGGTCTCAAGGGGCTCAAAGAGCACAATCTTATCACTGAACGCGGACGAACACGTTGCGGTTACGAATTTTAGAGTGCCGCCTGGAACACGACACACTCGACGCCCACGAACTTTTACATTACCTCCACATGGGAGAACGCCATCTACCTTTTGACAGGTTTGAAAAGCCTGAGACAATTCAATATCACGCGCCACTAGTGGTAACTCAAATAAAGTGGAACCATACTGCCCGAAAAGCTCCCGGTAGCAGCGACTGAGAACATTCATCCCCAGAATACCGGGGATGCTAGAGCTGCCACCTGGAGGATCACGGACCACCAGTATTCCACAGTCTGATACCACGCGACCACCCAGTTCAATGTCCAATTCCATGTACCCAATATAGGGAATTTCTAATCCATTAGCTGCTTTAAGCTGCAACCAGTGGCATGACAGCAACCGATCCTGGCCCCATGGTTCGAACCTGAGCCTAAAACAGCTCTCTGTAATGGTCGATACCATGGAGCCAGTATCAATCAAACAGGGTACTGAGACACCCCCAATAGTAACAACAAGGTGTGGGCATGAGGAGACTAAACGAGACACGGATACGCCATCATGAAAAACACGGGAGCCACGCATACCCCCAACCGAACTGTGGCTCTGCAGCCCGGTGGGAACTAGTTTCCCGACTGATTGGGGAAATCAGATCTAACTGGCCTTACGTCGCTGGATGACAAATCAACCTGGGAATGAATTGGGGGACCAGGAGAACGATGCTGCCAATTACATTCCCGAGCAAAATGACCAGGCTGCTGACAACGTCGGCAAATCACAGAAGCGGGACGTGGCGAACGACCACGAAACTGGGGACTTTGGCTACGGGCTACAATTTGAGTAAGCTGATCGAGCTGCTTCTGCTGCCGATTCAGCATTTCCCGTAATTCACCCAATTCTGATAAACGACCCCCATGCTCAGAACTTACTCTAGTATCGCCTTGAACCCCACATTGAATTCCCTGCACCAGGGGAGCAGATTGACTACGCCCCCTGGCACCACCTGGCATCCCCTCTCGTTCCCAGCGAATAGCTTCCCCTCGCACATCCAACAGTGTTGCAGCAGGCTGACGTCTTGCCAGTTGTTTTAATTCACGGCGTAACGCATTATCTAACACGCATTCAATAAATTGGTCCCTTACTACAACATCAGCATTTAAAATGGGATGCGGTGACTGTTGTTTAAGTCTATCAAATAGACCCAACAATGCCAGAGAGAACTCTTGCAACGTTTCCCCCTCCAACTGTCGCCGCGAATAAAAAGCCTCTTGAAGCGCAACATAGGACTCTGCACATCCATATAACTCACGCAACGCTGAAATAATTTTTTCTGGATTGTCTCTGTCCCTACTCGGTCGATATTTAATTTCGTCTCGCGCTTCTCCTTCGAGATGATCGAACAAAAAGAAGGCTTGTTCAGAAACTGTCATGGTCCGCATGCGCATACACGCCTGAGCTTCTTCGACCCATTCTTCAATGCCTACACCAGACCTACCATTGAATTTTGGACAGCGACGTTCTCGAGGAACGAACACAAAGCGCTCAACAGTACCAATATTTGATTCAACGGGACTAGGCGTTACCGGCCGTGACGCACTATTAGAGGCTGCGCCAGGATCAAGCAACTCAACCGGCGCCCGCTCCTGTCGCAGTCTCTCGTTATCGGCCCTCAACTGGGCCACAAGATCTCTCATTTCCTGTAATTCAGCTTCCATAGCTAATTACTATAAGGGGTACTTACCAGACGAATCTCCACTGTATTGTCACGACTAAAGAACAGAAATACAAAAAAAAAACAACAAAAAAACAAAAAAAACAAAAACAATATCACTGTGTCTGAATCTGTGCAACAGCCACTATACCCTGCCGACTTTACGCCAAATGTGGCATTCTGCTATTAACAGCTTTACACAATTAAGCCAAATATGGCAACAGCTCGACTACGCCACCCCGGAAATGGGCCGGGGACCCACGGGTACACAAAGTACCACACACACACAGATAAGCAGTGGCTGGACAGGTATCAGACGACAATGTACATTACACAAACTTTTATTTAATAAACATCAGAAAAATACAAGACCATTCTCTTTAATGTATAAAAGTTAAAAGAGGAGTACGATCACTCATAAAACTTCTTGCACATCCATATAGACATGAGTTTACCGCTTCAAAACTGGGGAATTCGTCTTGCCTATCGGATAAACACAGCAAACACTCGTGCTCTCACAACACAGCACCAACAACACCCGTTGTGAACACTGCAAGCTGACAGCCGAACCACCACCACACACAGAGGACACTGGCTAATACTGGTACCCCAATTCTGAAGGGAAAAAGAGAACAGGATGAGACACAAGCGCACACATACAGTAACACTTTCCACCTTATGGTTTGACCAAAAATACGTAGCACATGCTATTAAAGGGATCAGTGTCACAAATCAATAGTGATCGTCCTAGCTGATGTTCATTAATTGTTAAGAGCACAGGATCATACCATAAATATGCATCAAATAAACAAACAGGTGAAACACAAACACTGGTTCCAGAATAAAAATGAGGTCAAAATAACAGCATACACAAAACGACACAATAGTAGTGACAAACACGTAGCGTTTCGCCCCCAATTACCCCCTTTAAATCCACAGATCGCGGAAATTCAAGTCTCTTGAATTTGGCTGGATGCGCCACCGATGGCCGGCAACGCGCTGTTGGTCCGGTCGTCAAGGTGATGACGTGAATTAGTGTTACCTGCAAAGCCGCAGCAATGACATCATCCGGTATACAGCAGAAGAACGGTCGAAGAAATCAACGCGGAGAGAGAAAGAAACCATCCAGCCGTCCGAAAACGTTCCAGTTCATGCATTCATTACAGCTAAGAGATGATATAAATCGTGTTGTTCAACAAGAGGAATTACGATGCTTAACCGCGCCCACAAAGCCTGCTGCAACACCTCCTGGCTCCCGTGTCACTAATAAAATATAAGACATGGCATTAAAAAAATAGAAATTACCATCCCATTAACCCAAACATGAAATGCACATACCTGCAAATAAAGACTCGCACCACCCCGCACACTCAATGGCGTGCAAGCCACAAGGTTCGCAGAAATAAAGTTGCTCAACGCGTCTACCATACTCCTCAGCCACACTGAAATACATGGGTGTCAAATTACCCCGTCCAAACATATGCAAGACTGCAGCTGCCACCAGCAACGCTTACCTTCAGGACATCAACACGGCGCACCAGAAATGACGTCAGCACCGAGACCCCAAATGACGTGCCCTAGATGTCAGACTCATCCTTTTTTTTTTATACAGATGGAATGTACCATTTTGCTCTAATTAACGAAAAGTGGGGGATAACATCACCACATATATATATATATATATACATATTGACCACTGAAGAATGGCAGACAACCGGTATTGTAACGTCTTTATTGAAATATATATTAACCATTAAAGAATGACAGACAACTGGTATTGTAATGCCTTTATTGAAGTATATATTAATTACTTACTAAAGAATGACAGACAACTGGTATTGTAATGCCTTTATTGCATGTATTAATCACTTATTAAAGAATGAAAAACAACTGCTATTATAATGCATTTGTCAGTAACATGTTAATACGTTAGAAAGGAAATAACATGTATTAGAGAGAAAGGCAATCTTACCGTTGAAGGATGTCTTGATCAGAAGAGCAGGACGCAGCAGAGGAATAGAGTCCAGAACAAAGAGACAGGCCTCTATATATAGACAGATGAGGGGAATTCCCAAGAAGATGACATCAAGTGGTCAGATAGTCTATAAAAGGCTGGAACATGAAGAGAGCAGGAGGGGCTGCTTCACACCTGAGGCTGTACCTCCGACACCAGAACCAGCTGATGATGCCTCCATCGCTGATATTGCCCTGACTGAAGAACTTTTCAATACTTAAACTTTATTTCATTACTTGTATAGAATGTTAGTAGAATATATGTAATGTTAGTAGTATTAATGTAATAAATAAATGAACTTATAACTTTATAACTAAACTCGGCCTCATGTGGCATTAATTTAAGTCGTTGAGCCTGAACAGACCACGGAGAAGTCTTCTGTCTGATTGTAAGTATTTTTAAAATGCTTATAATTTAGGTCAGATTTGACTTTCTTACCTAACCTGAGAATAATAAAAATAAGGTAAAGGTGTTTAGAGACGGATCGCAAAACAGTGGCAAAGACAATCCCTGGTTCAATGATACTCTCTCTACACTTATTAGACAGAGAAATGCTGCTTGGGCCAAGGCAAAGAAATCAAATGATTTACTAGATTGGAGTTCTTATAGAGCATTATGAAATGCATGTACTAAATCAATACAATGTGCAAAACGTGATTATTATCTCTCTATGGTAAATGAAAATTTAAATAATCCTATTAAATTCTAGTAAAATCTAC
This sequence comes from Ancherythroculter nigrocauda, assembly GCA_036281575.1. Classification (NCBI taxonomy): domain Eukaryota; kingdom Metazoa; phylum Chordata; class Actinopteri; order Cypriniformes; family Xenocyprididae; genus Ancherythroculter; species Ancherythroculter nigrocauda. Next base: position 81,176,153 of record VTFQ01000001.1, on the reverse strand, counting down.
TTCAGGAACGAGTTTATCAATTAAAGTTCCAGATCATTTAATTGTTAACCAAACTATTGTTAGGGGTAGAGCGAATATTGCTGAAACTTTTAATAACTTTTTTACTGTAGGCTCAAGTTATGAGTCTGATTTAGGTGTCTCTACAGAATTAGTTATCCCTGATGAACATTGTCCCAGACAGGTGTTTAATTTCTCTCCTATTACAACATCCCAGGTTTATAATGCTTTAGTGAAATTAGATGTCAAAAAATCTGCAGGGGTTGATAAAATTGAGCCTTATTTTTTAAAAATAGCTGCTGGTATTGTAGCAGAGCCAATTGCTTCTATTTTTCATTTAAGTCTGATTTCAAATATTATTGGAAGTCGGCATCAGTTATCCCATTATTAAAAAGTGGAGATCCTTCAGATCCTAACAACTATCGTCCTATTTCTGGATTACCAGTTTTAGCTAAAGTATTCGAATCTTTGATAAACGATCAATTAAAACAATTTTTAATGGATAATAATATTCTTAACGATCACCAGTCAGGCTTTAGAGCAGGTCATAGTACCCTAACTGCAGCTCTGTTAGTTACTAATGACCTTATCAATTCTTTAGATTGTAAAAAGTCCTGTGCCGCATTATTTGTCGACCTTTCAAAAGCTTTCGACTCTGTTGACCATAATTTATTGTTACAGAAACTTAGATCTATAGGTATTAGCGAAGCTGCTATTAAATGGTTTGCTAATTATCTATCTGAACGTACTCAATGTGTGAATTTAGAAAATTATAATTCTCCTTTTCTTCAAGTTAAAAAGGGAGTTCCGCAAGGATCTATTTTATCTCCTATTTTATTTTCTATTTTTATTAGATTCAGGAGTAGACTCTGCTAATGTACATCTCTATGCTGATGACACAATCATTTATACAGCAGCATCATCTATAAATCAAGCTCTGCTGAATTTACAAAATGCATTTAATGTTATACAATATTCATTGACTAAATTAAAATTAGTTTTAAATTCAAAGAAGACAAAATATATGATTTTTAGCCGCACTTATCTTAAGGATGCAGATGTAACAATTTCAACTTTATGTGGTACAGAAATTGAAAGAGTCTGTTCTTATAAATATTTAGGTATATGGCTAGATGAAAAATTAGCATTTAATGTTCATATTTATAATTTGCTGAAGAAGCTTAAACCAAAATTGGGGTTTTTCTATCGTTTTAAAAATTGTTTTCCCTATGAGGCCCGAAAGAAGCTGGTTGAGAGTACTTTTTTAACAATAATTGATTATGGTGATCTTGTTTACATGCATGCAGCTTCCTCTTTGTTAAGGAAATTGGACTCTGTCTATCATGCAGCGTTACGTTTTGTATATGGTGCAGAATTTCGTACGCATCATTGCATCCTGTATGAATCTTTATCATGGTCCTCTTTATATCATAGGAGAAATTTGCATATGTATATATTTATTGCAAAGGCACTTCTTGGTAAATTACCATCTTATATTACAAAATTCTTAACTTTTTATACTAATGGTTATGGTACCAGATCGCAGCTGCATCTTTGTTTAAAAGTCCCAAAGGTATTCTCTGAATTTGGAAAGCATGCTTTTTCTTTTTATGTCCCTAGGGCTTGGAATGACTTACAAACTGTACTGAAATTAGAGTTTTTGCCATCTTTGAGCACTTTTAAATGTATTCTGTATTCTACTTTCAAAGAGTCTTGTAAGTGCTTTTCTTGAACTTTGGCCTATTTGATTTGTTGGACTGTTTGTGTTTTTATTATTTGTCTGAAACTATGTGTGCTGCCGTTTTTGACCAGGTCTCCCTGGAAGAAGAGATTATGATATCTCAATGGGACTTTCCTGGATAAATAAAGGATAAATAAATAAACCTACAGTCGTTCTGTTTCTTTTTATGCAGCTGTCAAAGCAGCTGTCAAACATGTTCTTCACTGTGAGAAAGTGCATATTGTTAACACATCTGATCTGAGCACAGTTCTTTGCATTACTGTTAGTTTCACTTCTTTCTTTTAGCAGTTTCCTGCATGCAGTTAAAATCTAGAAATAAAATCATTAAATTATTAGTGATAAAAGTGGTTTGTTAATGAAAGACTATTCATTATAAATTTTTTAAATATCATTTGTTTTAAAGCAGATAAATCAAGTGTAGCGTCAGTTCTGGCAGGTCACGTCAGTCAAGCTCGCATCAGCTGACTGTCAGGTGACTCACGTCTGCCTATAGGAATACGACGCCTATCACAGCATCTATATAGAGTACCTCAGGGATGACATGTTTTTGTAGGCAAAACCCAGAAGCGAGTTAGCATTTTAAGACTTCCGGTTCCATCACTCTAAAGTCTATGGGTTTTTTGAATGGGTTTTTGCTGAATCGATTGAAATAAGGTCTGTGGTTAACAAAGCCTCTAAATATTTTCACGTTTTGATCTATGACATAAAACACACCAGTTATAACCCGCTTGTGATTTTTTTAACCTTTATTGTGTCTTAAAAACGGCGGTCGCTAACAAGTTGCTAAAAGGGACTACTTCCTTTGGCGGGGACTTTAGACGTCATTGTGACAAACGGGACATTTGGACAGCATTTCTCATGAAAAAGTGGATAAGTATTCATACACAGCGCAGATCATAATCAGAGAGCATGTTTTTAAATAAAGTTGTTTTTTAAATAAAGTTTGAGGAAGCTTGGTGGTGACGACGTTGATCCGCGACCATGATGTGCTGTAGTCCGTTTATAGCCTACTGTTAGCCTTTTATATCTGACGACTTTATTTAGGCTTCAAAATGTATAAATGTTGCGTTAACTTGTAAAGATTATCTTGATAGACAAAACATGTAAGTGTTGTAACTCTCCTCTTTTTTTTATGGATTAGCTACTAACGAGGGTCTACCACTTTGATCGAATATATATTTTTAATGAACCTCAGCAAACATTTATAGTGTTTCTTAGCTGTTTTATTCCCACAGTGCTGGCTCAATTCATTTAAAGTGACTCCTAGTTCAAATTAAGTCCTGATTTCTCACACACAAAAAAAACAAAACAAACAATCATCTCAAAGTTCTAATCTTCAATGAAGGTCTGTCCATTAAAAAAGAAAAAAAAACAAAGTTATACAACCTGATGAAAAAACATTGAGTGCGTTGAAATATATCTTATATCTCACATTGTCCATTTCTTGTTGAGCTTAAAACCAAATGGTTTCTCAACCAGTCTATGGTTTGGTTAACCACCAAAAAAACAAAACATGAGTTCTCAACCACCCCAAAAACTCTCCCTTCTTCTCCCAACTTTTACCTTATATCCTCTTGTGAGCCTCTCTAGCGCCCTCTAATGCCTCGTAGTATAACTACATCATTCCATTCTTACAAGGATGTGTATACAACTGTTACAGATGTTTCACTCTGTTACATACCCCCTCCCATGTTTAAAAATTTGTCACATCCGTGACAAATTTTCAAGTTCTGCACATGATATGTATCAAAGACTGTAGGTTCAGAAAGAAAAGAAACCCGATAGTTCACAGATCCTAACTTCTTTACTATTTTTGCAGGCCCCTTCCACCTAGGAGATAATTTGGCCATGAAAGCATCATCTGCCTTAGATAATGGATGAGATCGCACCCATACCACATCTCCTTCACGGAATTCTTGGTTCCTTCTTCTCTGGTTGTAATACCTTCTTTGATGCTGTTGTGCTTTCTCCACATTAGCTTTAACCAGATCAATTAGCTGAGTGTGCCGTTCCAGAGTACTGTAACTTTGGTGATCTGGATCTGGTGGATGTTGAATTGCTCGTTCCAGTGGCCGTTTCAACCTCCTTCCAAGAGCGATTTCCACTGGTGAGAATCCAGTGGTTTCTTGCCAAGCTGAATTCAGTGCAAACCGAAATTCTGGAATCCACTGATCCCACCTTCGGTGGTTTTCTTTTACATAGGAAGCTAACATTGTTTTAAGATTCCTATTTACTCGTTCTGTCAAATTACTTTGAGGATGGTAAGCTGTTGTTAACCTTTGAATGACTTTCCATTGTTTGCAGACAGTTGTGAGGAGATTTGACGTGAACTGCCTTCCACGGTCAGAGACCAGGTAAGTGGGTGTTCCCCAGCGAGTGAAAATCTCTTCAATAAGAATTCAAGCAATGGTAGGAGCTTTTGCTGCTCTAAGCGGAAATAACTCCATCCATTTAGAGAAATAGTCCACAACTACTAACAGGTACTCATGTTGCTTTGTGCTTCTGGGTAACGGACCCATTATGTCAATCCCCATCATGTATCCAGGCTCTACCACCGGAACACTCTGCAGCATTCCTGCAGTTTTAGTTGTGGGTGGTTTGTATTGTTGACATACAGTACATACCTTGCAATACTGCCAGACATCAGTTCTTATGCTGGGCCAATACACAAAATCAAGCAGTCTCATTAGGGTCTTGAAGCTTCCTAAATGGCCACTCAGTGGATTGTCATGAGCATATGATAAAAAAGTCTTTCTGAAAACAGCTGGAATCACTATTTGCATTTTTTGTCCTTTCTTTCCGTCAGGAACACTCCTAAACACTACTCCATTTTTGCAAACATAGTGAACTCGCATTGCATCATCACTTTTTCTCTGCAGATTTTAGGAGATCAAATTCTGAATCTCCTTGTCATCTTTCTGAGCTTTACTAATCTCCTCAAGATTAACAGGTAAATTGTAGTCAGCTGAATTCCTTCTTTGTGCTGTATTTAAAAAAATTGTCTCGGTTTCTGTGTTGTACTGTCTCGACAGAGCATCAGGTACCACATTGCACTGTCCCTTACGGTAACTTACAATGAAATGAAACCCCTGGAGCCGTATAGTCCATCTTATTAACCTAGAAGATGGCTTTGGATGTTGGAATGCCCAGACCAATGCAGCATGATCAGTCACCACCTCAAAAGATGTGCCCTCCAGGTAATGTCGCCATTTTTCTACAGCCCATACAACTGCAAGACACTCTTTTTCCGATGTAGAATATGCTTTCTCTGCTCCCTTCAAAAGTCGGGAGGCATATGCCACCACTCGTTCTTGTCCTCCTTCTTCTGGAGTTAAAACGGCTCCCAACCCATTCTCACTGGCGTCTGTCTGAACTTTGAAAGCACGGTTAACATCAGGTGAGATTAAAACCGGAGCACTGATGAGATCTTGTTTGATTGTCTCAAAGGCTCGTTGGCAGTCTTCAGACCAGATCCATTTTGCCCCTTTTTTCTTTAGAGCATGAAGTGGAGCAGCTTTCTCAGAAAAATTTTCAATAAACCTATGGTACCAACCTGATAGACCCAGAAATCTCTGGACCTCTTTGACTGATGCAGGTACCGGAAATGATTGAACAGCCGATATTTTCTCAGGATCGGTCTTAACTCCTTCTGCAGAAATGACATGCCCTAGAAATGTCAGTGATGGCTTGATGAAATTGCACTTCTTCAATTTAAGAGACAACCCCGCCTCTTTAAGACAAGAAAACACTTTCTGGAGGTGTTCGATGTGAGTTGACATGGAAGAAGAGTAAACCACAATATCATCGATGTAAACCAGACAGAATTTGTTTTTGTGCTCCCTTAGCACCTGTTCCATAAGCCTTTGAAAAGATGCTGCTGAGATTTTAAGGCCGAAGGGTAGACATAAAAATTCATATAGCCCTGAAGATGTACAAAAAGCTGTTTTCTCAACACTGGAATGTTCCATCTCCATTTGCCAATACCCACTTTTAAGATCCAGAGTACTGAAAACTTTGGCTCCATTCATTGATTCCAGTATATCAACAATTTGTGGCATCGGATAGGCATCCAGGTGAGTATTTGCATTCAGTCCTCTGTAATCTACACAGAGCCTCTTGTTCCCATCCTTCTTGTCCACCACTACCACTGGTGCTGCCCATGGAGAGGTAGAAGGCTGTATGATTTTCTTTTCAAGCAACTCTTTCACTTGCCCTTCTATAAAATCATTCTTAGAAGCAGAGACTTTGTATGTTTTTTTTTTTCTTACAGGTTGCTGGTCAGTTGTGATGATCTGATGTTGTATCAAGCTGGTTCGTCCTAAATTTTGTGTACATACTGTTGGCCACTTTAACATGAGGTATTTAAGCTGTGCTTGTATGTCAGGAGTTGTCTCAGCATGTCTTACTGCTTCATCAATGAGATGATGGTCTTCTTCAGTTATGAAAGGATCTTCCTCTGTCTCTGGAATAGCCATGAAAAAATGGTTGGTGGATGGCTCATCATGGAAAGAAAAAGGCTTTTCTTTCGTGTTACCTCAGGAAGATGAAAGTGCAAAGTGTTAAAATCCAACACCATTTTTGATTTTTTTTAAAAAGTCAAGACCCAGGATTACTGATACTGCTAAATCCTTATCTTCCATCACAAAAAAATCCACTTCAATCTTTTCTTCTTTGATCTCACACATCAATCTCACCTTTCCGATAGCTTGTTGACATTGTCCATTTGCTAAAAGAAAGTTCTGATTACTTGTAGTAAACTGATCACTTTTTTCCTTGCTCAGTTCCTTCCAGATCTTTCTCTGGACAATCGAAAAAGTGCTACCGGTATCAATTATGGCGTCAATGTTAGTGTGATTGATGGACACCGGCAGTTGAAGAGCTCTGTACCCTTGGCTAGCATCTACCAACATCAGTTGATTTTCTATCTTTGACTTTGCTGCAGGTAATTTGCTGTTTCGCTCCTCACTGTTGACTAAACTCCAATGGTTTTTAGCTCCCATCCAGTCCTTTTCTATCTGCGTCCCCAAACGAACTAATTCATCAACTGTCTTGGCAGAGCTTCTCAGTAAACTGGCTAATCTTGGGTTGCAGTTTCTGAGAATTGCATTCACAATATCTGTTTCATTCATTTTTGGGTTGTTTCTCATACAAAGCGCTCTGTAATGATAAGCAAAATCTTGAATGCCCTCCTTATTTTGTTGTCTCCTGTTCATGAGCCTCTGTGCAGCCACTTCTTTAAAATCCTCATTTAAAAATGCAAACAAAAACTTATCCTTAAAGCATTTCCATGTACCTACATTCTTTTTTTCAGCACTCCACCAATCTTTTGCTGTCCCTTTTAGTACCGCAGCCAGTGACGCCAGCAGTTCTTTATCAGGTAATGGTCGAAGATTAACATACTCCTCAACTCTCTCAATAAATACAACTGGATCATCATCACTTGCATTGGTAAAGCTGGGAAACTCTAATTTAACCGGCGGATTGTAAGGTGCTGGTATTGTAGGCAGAGACATATACTGTTGACTCGAAGAAGACTGTTTTTGCATACTTGTAGTTTTCTGACTGATCGTAGTTGCAGAAATAGGAGTAGATGAAAGTAGGTATAGAGCTTGTATCCTCTGATCTAGTTGTTTATCTCTTCTTTTTAGACAATCAACCACGCTCTGACCTAAATCAGCTATCTTACTGTCTATTTGTGTTTTAATTCGATCAGTTTCTCTTTGGATATGGTAGTTAATTTTATCTTCTAGTTTTTTCATCATGTCTATAACTGTTTCTTGACTTAGACAATCACTCAACCGATGTTCAATGTCACTAAGGTGTTCTTCAACGTTGGTTAAACGTTGCACTGTGACCATTCCATTTGAATACACCTGCTCCTCCTCAAATTCAACTAGTGGTGGCGGAGGTGGAAGTGCATTAAAATCATCTGGTTCACCAGGCTGGTCTTCCATTGCAGATTTCTCTTTTTCTTCTTCTGAATCAATATAAAGTCCACTAAAAGTGTCAATCATTTCATTCACTGGATCTCTCATCTGAATGAATGCTTCTTCAGAGAAATCCACAACAGACGCAATCTCATCCTTATCCATTTTAGACTATTATGTTTGCTGTAAATTCATTAATTTGATCCTTTCTTAAATTTATTCAGTGAGACACCCTCTAAATTTAAGTATCTCTCAATCAGAGTCCCTGTTCGGGCGCCATTTTGTAACTCTCCTCTTTTTTTCTTTTTTTTATGGATTAGCTACTAATGAGGGTCTACCACTTTGATCGAATAAATATTTTTAATGAACCTCAGCAAACATTTATAGTGTTTCTTAGTTGTTTTATTCCCACAGTGCTGGTTCAATTAATTTAAAGTGACTCCTAGTTCAAATTAAGTCCTGATTTCTCACACAAAAAAAAAAACCAAACAAAACAAACAATCATCTGAAAGTTCTAATCTTCGATGAAGGTCTGTCCATTAAAAAAAAACAAAAAAAAAAACAAAGTTATACAACCTGATGAAAACATGGAGTGCGCTGAAATATGTTGCGATGAAAAAACATTGAGTGCGTTGAAATATATCTTATATCTCACATTGTCCATTTCTTGTTGAGCTTAAAACCAAATGGTTTCTCAACCAGTCTATGGTTTGGTTAACCACCAAAAAAAAACATGAGTTCCCTTTCGAAGGGAACTCAACTCTGCGTTGCCACGCTTTGGGGAACGTCACACGTGACTCGGTGTCTGAAAAACCAACTATCCAACAACGCCAATGCTCATTGGCCGGCGACAGCCTATGACGTCATAGGGGCGCGACCCGGATGTATAAAAGCGCGCCCGTGGGAGCAGTCATTATCTTTTCGTCTTTCAGGGACTGCCTGTGTCTTGCCACTGTCTGATTTCTCTATTTCGAAACTGTGAGTATCTTGAAAACTATGTCTGAGGGCAAAGGTTTTAGGAAGTGTGCGGATCCTTGTCCAAGGTTTCTGACCCCGGAGGATCCTCACACCCTATGCAAACGTTCATGAAATGTGTTTATCTGTGTCCCAGGGAAAAATTTGACACTTGATATGCATATTTTTCTGGGCGTTTTTCTGTCTGGAGAGGAGCACGCATACACAGTGCTTGAGGGCACTGCTGTGTGTTTGTCTGTTGTTTACGCTGTTCTCGTTTGTCACTCTTCCCGAGGGAAGAGCTGTCTGCATCATTGCCTGTTGGTTCTGGCCCCTGTTTGTGCTGAGGCTTAACGGTGGCTGCAATCATAGGGCTCGCAGATGAGCTCGTTGGGAAGTTTGAGAAAGTTTTATTCTCTCTAACTTCCCCGGGGCGGGCGAGAACGAGTGGATGACGATGACGTTCGTGTTTGACGTCATCGCGTCCAGTGGCGGGCGCTCCTCTGGCTGGTTGTATGCGAGCTGCTGTGTGTTTGCGACGCGCTTCTCGGCAGGCTGCAGCTGCCGGGAGAGCGCGTTAGGAAAGGGGCCGCGTGCGGTTGGCTCGACGAGCGGTTCCTTTCTGTCCGCGTTTGAGATCGGGAAGGCATGGAAAAACCCCTAGCCATTCAGTTTTGTATCTGAACCCAGACAGGCGGGAGGGGGAGGAAGAGAGAGTGAGATGGGTGATCGATTGTAAACACTGTTGCGTTTGTAATCGATTCCCCAGCTACCCTCTCCTCTTCTTCTTCCACCTCCTGTGTGTATGTGTGTATATATATATGTATATATATATATGTATATAATATGTAGTCAAGAAAATTAGGGGATGGGCAGACTGAAGTTGATATCTAAAATCTGTGCACGTTCAGGATAACACCTTGGAACAGTCAGGCCGGTGGCCGGACCATGATGAAGCTTTTTCTGTAGGCCCACCTTCTGGCTTGATAGTGTAAAGGTTCGTGAGGCTTATGGAACCGGGGATATCATTCTTCTCCTTTGAAAGAACGAGGAAGGAATCTCTGGTCTTCGAGCCGCGGGAAGGTAAGACAAGGTCTGATTTAATCGCTTAAATGTTCGACCTTGTTTTTATTCCTGTATTATTTCCTGAATGTGTAACAGTAATTATGTTTTGGGGTTTTTTTGGGCAAAAAAAAAAAAAAAAAAAAAACTGGAGTGTTGAGACTGACTGAGCGAGCCACAGTATGGCTGCTGTTCAGTTTTCTCTCTGTATGTTCTGCCGTTCGACTATTGTCAGTATAGTTTGAGCTGGCGCTCATCACTTCAGTTTATGCGTTTGTGGCGGTCCTAACCGGCCGCCCAGCGCGATAGCTGTGATCTTTGCTGTATTTCTTCTCTGAAATTTCGAGGTAGAGATCAGGCTTAGTATAGCGCCTGTTATTTTGAATAGGCCTGTATGTTATTTGGCCAGGCTAGAACTAAGTGTATGTATGGTGTATGTATAAATAATTCCCATATGTATTTTAGTTTTTGGCCTTCTCCTGAGGGAGCGGCTAAATTTTTTGCCCAGATTATCCCATTGCTTATGTAGGTGCAACGATGAGTGTAACAGCTAGGTTTTTAGACTGCTTTGCTAGAGACCTGATGCTGTTTCTCAGGTGGTAGGCCCTTATCTTTGCGTAGATAAGTTTATGCTATTAATATTGCTAGGCCCCACTCTCTAGAACATTCATGCTGAGAGAAAAGAATATTTTCTTCCGAGCCACTTGATATATTTCAAGTTTGAGTTGACTTGCCAGCATTTTAGCTTTGTCCTCTAAGGCTTGGAACAGATTTGAGAATCTGTAGCAATGATTTTATTTTTTCTCTCTGTCAAATAGCATGTATTTCAAAGTTTCCTTTGAGTTCTAGACGTTTGCCCTACATTTGGTATGTGAGCTTGTTATGCTGCCACAGGTTGGCACCCGCTTATTATGGTAGGCCTTCTTAAAAAGTGGCCTCTATGTAAGTGCTGGTGAATCCTTTCCCCAGTGTTACTGAGTGCATCACCTGTTGGATTGCATACTCAGGGTAGCTAGATCACTTTTTGAGAAAAGTTAGTATCTGTCAGCTCCCTTTCAGTTATCTGTTTATCAGCTATATTGCATATAACGGTGATTGTAGGCTAGACTGTTCAGCCTCCTTCTAGTTAGCAATAGTTTTATACTGCTGTATAATAGATTTCAGTCTGCTCACATACTGTTTTGGATTTTACACTGCTTCAGGCCCTGCAGCATGTTGTTTGAGGTAGCAGGCTCAACTAGCCTCCCTTAAGCCATGTTGGTTATGTATGGTTCCCTTTAGTCACATACTTAGGGTACTTTGCCTGTTTGGAAAGTGTAGCCTAGCACAAGTAGCAGTTAGCTTCCCATAGTTGTTTGGGTTAGAGCTGGTTCCCTGTAGCTTGGTTCCCTGGAAATTCACGAACTGAAGCCATGTGTCATTGAATCGGCAGGCCCCTTCAGGCCTCCATTTAGTTTACATGGTGGCACAGATTGTGTTTTTCTGTGCGGCTTTGGATGAGATGACAGTAGTGAAACCTTACTGAGGTTTGGTTTAGCCTATTGTTGGCTCTCTGAGTCGATGATTCTAGTTGAGCTGAGAGCCACCTAGCGCCTAGGTTGGATCGTTAGGCTCCTGGAAACGGCCACGAGACTTACGCCATGTGTCCTGGAGGATGCTAAGCCTGCGGACTGCCTTTTTTGGACACACTGGTGTTTGTTTTTGGGTGTATTTCTCTCTGAGAACTAGTCATATACACTTTCGCTGGCCAGGGGCCCAAGTGGTACATTCAACCCCCTCTTTTGCGGGTTGTTTACCTGGCTTGGGACCTAAACACTACCACGAGCTGATGCCACGTGTTTGTTGAGGTTATAGGCCTTCCAGGCCTTCCTTAATACGTGTTGGCGTACGCTGTACTCCTCTTGTTTAAAGAGTAAAAAGTGTTTTTTTTTTACACTGCTAGTACACTGCTTGTCGGATTGTGTTGGGTGGATTATTAAGGAGCACTGTGCAGCTTTCCTTGGCTGCCATGGAAGTTATCTGTCTCTGTACGTTAGACAGGTGTTCAGAAAGGCATTTTACCATAAAACGGGTCGTTTTCTGGAGTATACTTCTGTTGTCATGTTGTAAGTCCCTCCCGGGCCTCCATGATTATGTGCTCTTGGCATAGTCTACCTGTTAGGTGAGCTCTGCGCTTCCCCCTTGGGGTTGGGTTTGTAATAGTGCTTAGCTCCCTAAGCTGGTTATGATGGTTAGGCCTTCATCAGGCCCCATTTTAAGAATCAGCCCCAGGCTGGTTTGTGCTCCCCTTTCAGGGTTTTCAGCGCACAGCCTCCTCAGTGCGTTAATTAAGCACTGGGTAGATCCTAGGTGAGCGGATTATCTCCCCTTGATGTGAGGGTTCATAGCATTCAGCTGAGTTCTGCTCTCCAGGATGCCCGTCTCTACGCGTGGGTCTGAGCTGGTTTCTGCCTTTCTGCAGTCACTCTTACCTATTTTCTTCTTGAAGAATGCATTCTAGAGGCTCTGTATTCAGACAGGGTTGGCCTGGACTAAGTCTGTTCCCCTAGAAGACCAGGTCGGCCTCCCTGGTGGCAATGAGGGTGACCCCGTTCCCCTCATGAGTGGCTGGCCGAGGTTCCCTTTGGTTCCTTGGCCACATTCCCTTAAAGGGACCACTTTTTCCTTCGGGAAAGTGGGTCCCGGACGCCTTAGCGATTTCTTTAGGCTCTATTTGTTGAAAGAGAAAGGTAGAAGCCTTTTGGAAGTTCAGCTTGGGCTGTTGGCCAAAGGGAATGCTGTCACTGACAGCCTGGTGTGACCCGAGGAGGAGTTGCTGAGCAGTTCGAGGACTGCTTTGAGACCTTTGTTTCAGCCATATTTTTTGGCAGGCACTCTCCTTAATCATGGCGGCGTGGGTATATCGTTCCCCAAAGCGTGGCAACGCAGAGTTGAGTTCCCTTCGAAAGGGAACGTCTCAGGTTACGTATGTAACCATAGTTCCCTGAGAACAGGGAACGAGACTCTGCGTTCCTTTGCCATGCTTCAGGCGGCCTGCTGGGCAGTCCCTTCAAGACGATGGATAATGACTGCTCCCGCGGGTGCGCTTTTATACATCCGGGTCGCGCCCCTATGACGTCATAGGCTGTCGCCGGCCAATGAGCATTGGCGTTGTTGGATAGTTGGTTTTTCAGACACCGAGTCACGTGTGACGTTCCCCAAAGCGTGGCAACGCAGAGTCTCGTTCCCTGTTCTCAGGGAACTATGGTTACATACGTAACCTGAGACGTTCTCAACCACCCCAAAAACTCTCCCTTCTTCTCCCAACTTTTACCTTATATCCCTCCTTGTGAGCCTCTCTAGCGCCCTCTAATGCCTCGTAGTATAACTACATCATTCCATTCTTACAAGGATGTGTATACAACTGTTACAGATGTTTCACTCTGTTACAGTGTCATAACTAGGGGTGTGACGAGATCTCGCGAGACTAAACTGTGACGAGATTTCTCGTCGAGGCGAAAAGTAGTCTCGTGATGTTGCCATGACAGAGTGTTAGGATGATTAGGAAAGAATATGCCACCGCTATGTTTACATTACGCCTCCACTGTCGTTTTGCTTTAAATAAAAAACATTTAATTCAGTTGGATAACAGTCGCCGCCGCTCCATATTTAAAGAGTTACCCGCGATCGCTGAAAGTGAAAATAAACGCGAGCACGCATTCAAACGTGATTTCAATACCCCGCATTTTGAAAGCGGCTCCCTGATGAATACAAATATCTCTCAATATGAAAGCTATTTTAGGCTGGGCAGTGTAGTTGTAACCATCTCTCAGCTCTGTATCAAAGAAAAATTGGTCTTATTTGCACTTTGAATATTGAGAGAATGCGATTATAGTTGCATTTATTATAAAGTGTTACCATAAAAATGAATAACAGTTTTCTCTTAATCTTATTAAGCACAAACAATAAGGTTTCATTTGTTAACATTAGTTAATGCACTGTGAACTATCATAAACTAACAATAAATGACTATTTTTATCAACTAACATTAACAAAGATTAATAAATACTGTAACAAATTTTTTCTCATTGTTAGTTGATGTTGGTTAATACATTAATGTTAATAAATGAGACCTTATTGTAAAGTGTTACCATTTTTAATACTGTTTTTATTTCTATGATCAGTTTGTGGAAAGGAGTTCAGTTAGGAGGTCAAAAGTTGTAGAAGCTCATAAATCATGTACAGTAAAGTCTGAAGAGACTGAAATCATACAGAAGTCAGTCAGTTGAGTTTGTGGCAAAACCTTTTACAGTGCTTGAGTATTATTGTCTTTTACTGCATATGATAATTCATACTCAGAAAGTAGAACTGAAATGACATTCATTACAAGATGATTAGTTAAAACATTTCAAATACACCTGCAGAATATTTTTTCTAGTTATGTATTTCACCATCTTGTCTCGTCTCGTGAACTCAATCTCGAGTCTCGTCTCGTGAGATACCTGTCTCGTCACACCCCTAGTCATAACCCTTTGTTAAACACAGAGCTTATTTTTTTATGATTTTCCAAAAGTCTATATGAAAAATGCATAGGCTTTCGATTGAGGGAACCTGTGCGCTGCTAACTTCTGGGTTGGCCTACAAAAACACGTCATCCCTGAGGTACTCTATATAAGCTCCTCAGTATTATCAGCAGTTATCGCCTTTCTCAGATAATTAAATGGTGAATTCAACACGCAAAACCACATCATCTCACTAGGAAGTGTGCAATTGGGAATTAGTGAGAGGGATTCATTCCTCACATGGATTTCACCTCTTGAACACGTGAATTCGCCGCATTGATCATAAGCCGCCTGATTTGGAAGTGACTGAGTTAGCATTGCTTCTCGCATCCCTGCTATTAGCTGTAGCTGCTATTGGAAACATGCTGTTCTTAAAGCTATAGTTGCTACTGGAAAAACACAACTCTATTTTTAACATTCAATTATTTTTTCATCACAATTAAAGTTTTAATTTTATTAAATTAAACAAGCACAAAATTATTCAATTCAATCAAATATTATTAAAGATTTTGCATAGGCCTATTCATTGAACAAAATTTCAAGATGCCATCAAAAAGCACCCATAGCACCGTGGAAATATTTTTTGCCTTGCATTCGTTTATACATGAACATGCTGCAAAGTGGCCAGAATGGCAGGGAGTTATTTTTTTATTTATTTTATTTATTTTTTTAAATTGCCCACAGCGCAGAGTTTCTGACATGTCCAAGTTTCTTCAACTCGACTGGCTATTCTGATGGTTCAAGCTCCTTCTGTTTTTTTCTTGAAAATGTCATGGACCACTGAACCAGAAAAAAAATTGTAGAACATTTGCACAATCTCGAAAACCAACAGCAGGTGATATGAGATGCAAATAGCAACTGTGCTATGAAGGATGACCAGATATTTCTTTTAACTGTATCACTCATTTGTGTTCACATCATTCAAATAGCACGTTTAGCAATCTACAGAGAAACTGGAAGCCAGGGAACACACAAGTGATCGATCCTAAGTGGAAATATCACTACCATGATCACTACACACATTCTAGCTGCACAATAGTCTGTGTGTAACGAGGTTAAAATTGTTTTATTTCACAAGATTTTCCTGTTAATGTGCATTGAATACAGTTCTACAATTGTTTAAAACAGTGTTTATAAAAATACATTAAAAAGGGTCCCCTTGCTACAGTATTTATTCATCTTTGTTTATGTTAGTTAATAAAAATAGTCATTCATTGTTAGTTCATGATAGTTCACAGTGCATTAACTAATGTTAACAAATGAAACCTTACTGTTTGTGCTTAATAAGATTAAGAGAAAACTGTTATTGTAAAGTGTTACCATAAAAATGAATAAGGTTTCATTTATTAACATTAATGTATTAACCAACATCAACTAACAATGAGCAATATATTTGCAACAGTATTTATTAATCTTTGTTTATGTTAGTTAATAAAAACAGTCATTCATTGTTAGTTTATGATAGTTCACAGTGCATTAACTAATGTTAACAAATGAAACCTTACTGTTTGTGCTTAATAAGATTAAGAGAAAACTGTTATTCGTTTTCATGGTAACACTTTACAATAAGTGCAACCATAATCACACTCTCTCAATATTCAAAGTGCAAATAAGACCAATTTTTTCTTTGATACAGAGCTAAGAGATGGTTACAACTACACTGCCCAGCCTAAAATAGCTTTCATATTGAGTGTATCCAACAATCAGTAGACCCAGTAGAAT
The DNA here is from genome assembly GCA_036281575.1 of Ancherythroculter nigrocauda. NCBI lineage: Eukaryota > Metazoa > Chordata > Actinopteri > Cypriniformes > Xenocyprididae > Ancherythroculter > Ancherythroculter nigrocauda. The sequence continues at coordinate 81,160,209 of VTFQ01000001.1, read as the reverse complement.
CACATCTCATAGTGCCACATTAATCGACAATATATTCACAAATATTATGGATAACAATATAGAGAGTGGACTATTATATAACGACATTTGTGATCATTTACCTGTTTTTATTGTTTATCATTGTAAGTATAAGAAATCTAATGAAATTAGTTATATCACATCATATAAAAGAGTGAGAATGGCAGAAAACGTAAAGGTTTTCAAGAATGAATTACTGAAACAAAATTGGAATGTAGTATATGAAGAGGAGGATGTTGATAAAGCATATAATACATTTCAAAATATTTTTACATCATTGTATGATAAAAACTGTCCTGTAAAACAATATAGAAACAAAAATAACCAAACAAATAGTCCTTGGATTACAAAAGGTTTATCAAATGCCTGTAAGAAGAAAAACACACTGTATAGACAATTTATTAAATATCGTACCCCAGAAGCAGAAAATAAATATAAAAAGTATAAGAATAAATTAATTAGTATTATGAGGAGGTGTAAGAAAGAATATTATAATAAAATATTAGAGAATAATAAAAATAATATGAAAGGTTTATGGAACATCCTAAATAGTATAATTAGAAATGAAACAAAAAATAAAAATAAAAGTTATCCAGAATATTTTATTGATAAAGATAAGATAATAAAAAACAAAGAAGATGTGGTTAATGGTTTCAATATTTTTTTTGTAAATGTGGGACCAAATTTGGCAAAAATAATAAATGATTCAGAAACTACAGAAGGGGTGGATGTGGATCTTTGGGATAGAAATCCCAGCTCTATTTTTCTTAGAGCAGTGGAGAGGAAGGAGATAATTGATATTGTAAGAAAGTGTAAAAACAAATCTTCTGCGGACTGGAATAATGTTGATATGATTATAGTAAAAAAAGTAATTGAAGAAATTTCAGAACCATTAACTCATATCGCTAACTTTGCTTTTCAACTCGGTAAATTTCCAGAAAAAATGAAAGTCGCAAAAGTAATACCATTATATAAAACAGGGGATAAGCACCTATTCACAAATTATAGGCCTGTTTCTATACTGCCTCAGTTCTCCAAAATCCTAGAAAAACTGTTTATAGAAAGGTTTGATGATTTTATTGAAACACACAAACTGCTAGTGGAGAGTCAATATGGATTCCGAACAAACAGATCAACATCTTTAGCTTTAATGGAATTAATTGAGGAAATTACAAATTGTATAGATACTAAAAAATATGTGTTAGGAATATTTATAGATCTAAAGAAAGCATTTGATACCATAAATCATGACATTTTATCACAGAAATTGGAGCGGTATGGAATCAGAGGAGTTGGACTGAACTGGGTAAGTAGCTATTTGAAAAGCAGGCAACAATTTGTGGAAATCGGTGATCAAAAATCTATATGTATGGATATAACTTGTGGAGTACCACAGGGATCGGTCCTAGGTCCAAAACTTTTCATAATGTATATTAATGATATTTGTAGAGTATCAAATATATTAAAATTTATTTTATTTGCTGATGATACAAATATTTTCTGTTCTGGGGACAATTTAAAGCAGATTTTGGAGGCGATAGCAAAAGAAATGATTAAATTAAAACGGTGGTTTGATGTAAATAAATTATCATTAAATATAGCTAAAACAAAGATCATGTTATTTGGAAAGTATACTCAACCTGAAGTAGAATTGAAAATTGATAATATCAGTATAGAGAGAGTCTATGAAAATAAATTTCTTGGTGTTATTTTAGACCACAAAATCAGCTGGAAACCACATATAAAACATATTGAAGCAAAACTGGTAAAGACTATAGCAATATTAAATAAAGCAAGATATATTCTAGATAATAATTCATTGTATATTCTGTATAATACACTCATTGTATATTCTGTATAATACACTCATAGTGCCATATTTAAGTTATTGTGTGGAAATCTGAGGAAATACCTACAAAACCAACCTACAGTCGTTATGCACACTACAAAAGAGAGCAATCAGAATCATAAACAATGTAGGATATCTTGAACACACAAATTCACTGTTCTTGAAATCAGATACACTAAAGTTTATTGATTTGGTTAAATTTAAGACGGTACAAGTCATGTTTAAAGCAAGAAATAATTTACTTCCGGAAAATTTACAAAAAATGTTTATGGAGAGGCAGGGTGGATATAATTTGAGAGATGAATTAAACTTTAAAAAGCTTAAAATAAGAACAACTCTAAAAAGTATGTGCATCACTATATGTGGGGTGAGGTTGTGGAATAATTTGGAGCAGGTGTTAAAATATTGTACAAACTTTAAACAGTTTAAAAAGTTGTATAAAAACGAGTTACTAAAAGGATATGAGGATGAACAAGAGTGAATGTGAGGGTGGATTTAAAGATTGATTGTATTAAGATTTAAGGGTGATGGGTGGTTTGGAATAAAAGGTAAATTTTGGTTTGAGTTTAAAAAATAAGGTTTATTTGTTATTGTGTTATGAAGATATAATATATATAGAAAAATATTTAATATATAATGGAATTCGGAATGGTTGTATAAGGGGTGGGTAAATAATAAGCTTTTGCTTCATCCCGCTCCTTTTCAGACACATGTAATGAATTGATGATTATTTATAGATATTGTTTCTTTTTTATGTGGTAACACAATTGTTGTATTTCATATTTTATTTTATTTGATTTTTATTGGCTGTTGTTTGAAATAAAATAAAGAAAGAAAGAAAGAAAGAAAGAGAAAGAAAGAAAGATCAGGGAGCCGCTTTCAAAATGCGGGGTATTGAAATCGCGTTTGAATGCGCGCTCGCGTTTACTTTCACTTTCAGCGATCGCGCGTATCTCTGTAAATATGGAGCGGCGGTGACCGTTATCCAACTGAATTAAATGTTTTTTTTATTTAAATACAAAGCAAAATGACAGTGGAGGCGTAATGTAAATGTAGCGGTGGCATATTCTTTCCTAATCATCCTAACATTCTGTCTGTCATGGCAACATCACGAGACTACTTTTCGCCTCGACGAGAAATCTCGTCACAGTTTAGTCTCGCGAGATCTCATCACACCCCTACTATGCAGGTATGCACTGACGAACCATATTTTTGTTTTTTTAAGCTTATACTGTCGTGTTTAATGCTCTGCCCTGTATAAGTTTAAGTGTACGGATTTCTCAGTTTCTGTCTTTTCTATTTTTCTTGGCCCTGGTCTCCTGTTCTGGCGGTCTTTTTTCCTTTTCCGTCTTTGTCCTGAATGAAAGAGTGTTACTGATGTGTGAGCTGAGGCTGCCGTGAAGGCCTGTCTATATAAAAATACATTCTCTATGCAGACCCAATCCGGCGATCTCCTGTCGTTCTTGACTCATTCCAAACACAACGCAGACCACAGAAGCATACGGTTACATGTGCATGCAGGGAAATTTCTCATACCCCTTTGTTTGAAGTGTGGTCCCGAAAAATCTTAGTTTGAAGGGCTATGTGGCCCTTTCCCTTACCCCTACCACTCCAGCCAAAAGAGAATCGAGAAACCCCAACCCTTTCATGTGAACGCTCAAAACATAGGGGTAGGGGAAAGGGGAAGGGGTAAGGGGTAGAAATGGGATTGGGCCTAAATCAGCTAGACCATCAGGGGGTGGAGTCTTCATTCTCCCAGGAGTGTAAGATGTCGTGAGAGCGCGTCAGCTGCACGATTTGAGCTCGCCTGGAACGTGACTGGTATGAAGTGAACTGATTCGCTGCTGACTCCAGAGGAGGAGATGGCAGGTGCGTTGTGACATGCAATGTGAATGGAGACCACCTTGATTTTTGGTGTACGCCACCATCTCTGTGTTCTCTGTGCAGGACCAGGTTGAACGGTCTAAACTGGCGAAGGGCCAGCAGTACTGCTAGCAATGTGAGGCAAATGATATGCCGTTGTGGTTGAGGTCCTATCTAGGAGCCCAAGGCTGGTTGCCTATTACATACAGTGCCCAGCTCATTCTGGAGGCATCTGTTGTAACAACAGTATGCTTGGACACTTGTACTAGGGGCAATAGAGCCCGTAGAAAGGCAAGGTTTGACCATGGGCTGAAAGAATGGAGGCAGATTGGTGTGATTATCACCCGATGCGTGCCATGGTGCCATGCCCATCTTGGAACTCGCCCATGTGACCAGTGCTGAAGCAGTCTCATATGCATCAATCCAAGAGGTGTGACCGCGGCTGTAAATGCCATATGCCTCAGGCATGAAATAATTTAAATGGAACTGCTGTTTTCCCAGTTCCCCAGCCCCAGATGGCTGAAGTGCCTGTGCTCGCACAACAGATCTTGTGAGATCAGTACTGAAATGCCAGTTCTGAACAGTATCAGTACTGAACAGATCTAGTACTGAAATGCTGACACTCGAACACAAAGCGTAGAAAGAGTCTGTGTCGAGGTAGAATCATGACATGAAAAAGGTTGATCACTGCAAACCAATTTTTGGGGTAAATGCATGTGAGGATGTGTTTCTGTATTAACATTTTGAACGGAAGCTTGTGCAGGGCCTGATTCAAGACACACAGATCCACAGCATTTCTTGGATAAGATGAAGTACGGGCTGTAAGTCCCCAATCTCATGTAGAGGGGCAGCGAGTTGGAACGCATGAGCCCAACCCGGGAGGCATAGCGTCATAGCCTTCCTGTGGCAGCTCGACATTGCGGCCTGGGTAATGGCTGCTGCTGCACCAGAGCAGATGTAGAGGCTGCAGAGGGGACACCCTCAGCAATGGGCAGGTGGAGGAGCAGCTTCTGATGGGGCAGAATGTGTTTGATCGCTTCCGTCTGCTTCTGTACTGCCGAGAAATGCTGGGCAAAGTCCTCAACAGTGCCGCCGAAGAGACCGGCCTGGAAGTTGGGGGAGTTGAGAAAGAAAACTTTGTCAGCTTCCTTTATCTCAGGCAGGTTTAGCCGTTTCTGGACCACTAAGGTGATCACCCCTCCGCTTGTACCTCGTCCTCTGAATAATTAAAACAGACTGGTCAGAAGACCTTAAATTCCCAGGAGGCTTGTGCACCAGTAAGATTTCTTACAGATAAGAGGGAGCTAACCCATTCAGGCACTTGTATACAAATACCAGGAGCTTAAAATCAATCCAGTACTGGACAGGCAACCAGCCGAGAGAAGATAAAATAGGAGAAATATGATTCCACTTCTGAGTCCTCATCAAGAGCCTAGCGGCAGCATTCTGGACTACTTGCAATCGGTGTAATGCCATTTGACAAACACCTACATACAAAGAATTGCAGAAGTCAAGCCTTGTAAACACAAAAGCATGGATCACCTTCTCACAATCATTAAAAGAAAGAAAAGGTTTAACATTCGCCAATAGTCGTAAATTTAATGACTGAGTTTATCTGTTTATCAAATTTTAGGGAATTGTCAAACAGTACCCCTAGATTTTTAACCACAGTTTTACAAAAAGGGGTCAACTCATCTAAATTTGTCAGTTCAGAAAGGGCAGGACCACCGAACCAAATAAGCTCAATTTTACTCTCATTAAAATTTAAAAAAGTTTGCTGAGATCAAGGCTTTAACCTCCTTTAAACAATTCACAAGGGAATCCAGAGCATTTTCATTACTTTTCCTCAGGGGCAAGTCAATTTGCATGTCATCCACATAAAAAATGAAAGGAAATCCCATACTTGTGAAATATTGTGCCTAAAGGTAAGATATATAAGGAAAATAAAATAGGGGCAAGAATGGATCCTTGAGGGACACTGTAATTCAACGGGGCAGAAGATGAAAAAGCCTGACCTAAATTAACAGAGAAACTTCTATCCGATAAGAAATATCTAAACCACTTAAGAGCAGTACCCTGAATACTGCCACTTCCTCAAGGCGTGAAACAAGGATCCCATGATCAATCGAATCGATTAACCCTCCACAGTACAGAGTTTTAATTAAAGTAACCAAAAATCAGCCTCAATGATTTGAGGATAAAGCTCATCTCTGTGCAAAATAAAGTAAAACTCAAAATAGTTTATGTACATGAACATGTGTGTGCATGAATGCACGAGTATGATGTATCCACACATGCAGAGGTCCGAAGCCTTTATTTTTGCTCGCCCACATGTATATATGTGAACATGAAGATGATGAACACGCTCCTGAACACTCTCTGATTTTTGACTCCCCCACTCATTTTCAATGGGCATTGTCATTTTTGACCAATATCAGGGCCTATGATCCATTTTTAAAGAAAACAAGTTGACAAAAAGATTGAATAATATAGCATAATGGGAGATTTATAAGCAATTTTTTGTAAGCCGGTCATTTTTGACCAGTAACACCACAAGTGTGACATGGTGAAATACTGTACCTAATTACGAAAATTATCAAAAAAAAAAAAAAAAAAAAAAAAAATTAAAGGTAGTTATACCCTTTCTGAACAAAGCCACAAAGTTTCAGTCCAGTTCGACCCGAACACCACATGAGGGTTTAAAAGGGTTAACAGCATGATTTCAGTGCATACTTGATTACCAACCGGCCCTGTTTCCCTGGTCAGGTCAGTCCTCTGAAGTTCCAGCCGTAAACCATATTGAAGAAAGTGAGAGGGTCTGGGATCAGCTCATGTCCATCTCCAGAGGGCAGTTCAGAGACATAAGTGGATACCTTTCAGTAACAAAACAATTTGATCACTCATAATTTAATGCTTTTATTTCTAGATTTTAATGGCATGCTAAAAGAAAGAAAGAAGAGAAACTAACAGTAATGCAAAACTAATGCAAGTTTTTGTGCAAAAGAATATCTTATAAACTGTGTTCAGATCAGATGTGTGTTGAGCCAGTGTGGTTTACCATATACACTTTCTCACACTGAACAACATGTTTCCAGTGTTGTGCCAATGTCTTCTCCCTTAGGTTAGTGGTTAGATGTGTGTTGAGCCAGTGTGGTTTACAATATGCACTTTCTCACACTTGTTACGTCCTTTTAGATGTTTTTTTGTTTGTTTGGTTAGGGGAAATTTTAGAAGTAACATTTGAAAGTTTTGTGTGTGCATATACATGAGTGGTAGGAAGGCCGAAGGATTATTATTTTTTTTATTGAATATTTTATTTTTCAACGGTGCATAGTGCTCAACTGAAAGGGTGTTGCCAAATCAAATAAATAAATACAACAAAACACAGCTAAATATTTTAACAAACTAAACTAACTACCAAAAAGAAAATGTAGAAAGAAAAGTCTTCGACGTAGAAACACCCTATCTAAACTACTCTGTCTAACCCAAAAAGCGGAAAAAACATACAGTGGGTGACACTCTCTCCTAAACTAGTGTGTCTAATACAGAAAATAAAATGTCCTACATGTGCACAATGTATGTCGTGCGACAAACAAAATCGACAAATGACTCTTCCAACAGGTAATAAACACACGTAAAATATACATATATCTTGGCACCTTTCCAAAAAAGCCACTTGGAGATGCCAAAGGGACACTTGGTAACCACCTTTTACTGTGAAGTATAAGAAGTCTATTTGATCATTTCCATATATTTTATCATTCCAATATGACAAAGCACAATTTATATACTATATCTGGTATATTTTTTTTCCTCTTAAAAGTTTAGAAAAATGCTATCCAAGGATCATTTACATACAGCAACATATAGCCATACCCAACCTGTTGTTGCCCTGATGGCAGATTAACATCAGTTTACAATTTTTCTATTCAAACGCAAAGGATCATTTACACAAAGCAATTTACCATCATACCCACTCTATTGTTACCCTTATTGAACATTTACACCAGCAGCTAATGACCAAGACTGCAATCAAGACGCTAGATACAACACTCTCCTCCGAATTATCCACATTTTCTTCATCACTGCTTCGCATAAGTTCTTCCAATGCAGCAGCAGGAGAAAACAACTTCTGTGCATGACGCTGATCCATGGCTGGCGAATGCTAGCAGTGCGAGTGCTAGTGGCCAGCAGGTGTGTCCCTGGCGATTCATCTGCGATAATGAACGCGATATTGCGTAGCTTATCAGTGAACTACGGCTAAAAGATAATTATTACATTGTGACATCAGAGGGGCCTAACTTCAACATCTGTAGGCAAATAGAAATTTAATCTGATGCGCTGCCCTACTAAATTAGCATAAAGACAGGTAGGGGGCGTTACATGTGTAATATGTGTTCTTTTATCAATTTTCAGGGCTTGTTTTGTTTGTTAAATGGACGCTCAGATAAACAGGTTAAATGTGTGTGTGTGTGTGTCTAATTACAGACACAGCGTTTTTAAACAGTCCCAATAGCTTCGTCTTTATTGCAATCAATAAAACAGGTTTATTGGCAAATTAGGTAAATGTGATAACTGCATTAAAATATGACTACAACATTAAAAAGTCAACCATTGATGGTTTTGTGTCGATGTACAGCGACTACAGAACGAACAGTTAACAGTTCACTTGAAGTGCCCGAGCTGACTTAACCACAACCAGGAAGACACCGTGAATATAGTCTTTGTTTGTCTTGAATTGTCTTCATCGATTGTTTTGTATTTTTGGGGCATTTTTTAGGTTTGTATTTATACTTAAGTGTCAGATATTCTAATAATTCAAGTTATGAAGGTGGACAGGGGAAAAATAAAACAAAACAAAACAACAACTAAAAACAAGTAACTTTAAAGAATATTTATTTGAAAGTACAGAGTTTAATTAAGAATTAAAAATGCTGTTATAATTTCACTATTTATTTCATATTTAATGAGAATGATGTAAGAGAGTAAAAGTGTCTCATTTTCTAGACTTTTACAAACCTGCAGCTCTGAATGAATAATAAAGACACTAGCATTAACTGATCAACAAGCAGACAGAAACTATACAAAAAACATGCTGAACTGAGAAAAATAAGCAATAACTACAAATAAATCAGAGCATCACTTGGGTTTGTTTGTGAACATGTAAAAGACATTGAAAGTATTTATAATGGCACTGAATGACACCATTAGGACTCAGTTCTATTAGATTCATCTTCTTCTGCTCATGTGGTTTTTGTGTCATTATTTGACTGATTTGTGATGGTTCTTGTTCACAGAGGCATAAAGTTCACTGCAGTTTTCCTGAGATCCAGCTTTTGCTCCTCTGATGGAAGCATAAGTCACTTTATCATCACAGCGAACCTGAATGAACATCACAGTTATTGTTTCAACACACAATTATTACAGCATGATGTTTGAGCTCAATTCATGACACAAATTCAGAAGAAAACACAAACTATCATGTTGAGAGAAGCTGGACAACATCAAGGAAGTGTTTCTCACCTTCTTCTTTTGGTCTTGGTTTTTACTGTACGCAGTGACCTCAGCATAAGTCACATGATCATCTGTCTGCTCCTAAACACCAATGGAAATATGAAAAATCACCACAGTGTCAAATATACACAAATATACACAGATTATTGAAGATGAATCATATTGTTCACTGGCAGTAGATGAATGTAAATGTTGATTGTGTCGTTGGTTCATCATATTTATTCTTATCTGTGAGTTTTAGAGCAGAAACAGTTAAAATACACTAACCTGTCATTATATAATCTGACTAATACGAGTGTCATATTTCAGGATCAGAGCTTATAAACACTAATAACTCATGATCGACCTACAATACTCACCTCAGAGTCATCAGTTCCTCTTCTGTTATCTGAAACATAACGTCAAGAGAATATTGATGATCAAACACACAATACAGTCTCCAATTAAACTGATTTTAGAAGAATTCTAGTGCTGTAGAATAGAAACATTAAACTCTGTCTGAGATGAATTCTGTCTAAATTAAACGTTTATTTTATCAGATGTTTTGGACTTTTTGTCTGTTATATAACATGAGAAACTGTAAAAACTCACCGTCTCTTTTTCTGCGAATCATCCAGAGAATAAGAGCAGGAAGGAGAACAGCGAATGAAGCGACAACAATCACAATCACTGAGAGAGAGACGATATTACAGTCATATTAATACTGATGTCCACTGAGCTCATTTTCACTACAATGAGTTCATTTAGATCCTGATTCTAGAAAAACTCCAGAGTGTGAAAACAAGCACTGAAATGAGGATGATCTTCATACACACCTAGAGAGGTTGGAGTCAGTGTTGATGCTGTAGTTGATGGTACAACTATTAAAAACAAGATCATATTTGAATGCATGAACACAACATCAAGACATTTCTTTCACAAACTGAGATTTATTTCAGCTGCTGTAGTCCAGAGCTATAAAAAAAAAAAAAATCCCTCAATTCTATCAATCACATATATACGATACTCTAGTATATGTACTCTTTACATTAGCTTTTTATGGAGCTAGAAATATGACAAAATGATCTGAATTTGAATTGTGTAAATTTGAATAAATGTCTTTTAACAGCATTGAATATTAAAGGGCCATTTTATATAGATTTCAATTTTAAATTTTAAACTTGAATCCTGGACATTTGAAATAGAAATTTTAAGGCATAGTTTTCTACCTATGTATTTTCAAATGGCGTATATCTGCAAATATTATTTAAAAAAAATACAGATTCAGGTTTTCAACATGAATAACAAATTCAAAACACCAAATTCAATTTTCTAAAATTCTAAACGCAGAAATTCAGATCGCACTGAAAGTAGGTCAGAGGTCCATCTTCCGGTTTCCACAGGGAAGAGTAGAGGATCTCGGAGAAGTCGAATGCTGCATTTTGGCCAATTACAGAGCAGCAATAATTCTCAGCATGTGACACTTATCTCTGGGGGTCTCTGCTACGATATTTGTTTTAGTAAAATGTATATTTAGTATGGAAGTGATTAGCATGCGTAACGGTCAGAAGTAACTAAATAATTATCATATTTCTGTTGCATTCTGTTATCAAAGTTGGACGTTAGGCTATTTCACTCGCTGGCGTTTTCAGCTCAAGAGCATCACAAATGGTCATTCAGATGTGTGGAACATACAGACTGTCCTCAAAAAAAAAACAAAAAAAAAACGACCCTATAGGTCATTTTTCAAGCATCTTATTACAACCTATATTTAAGTTTTAAAGTCATGCGCCCTCTAGCTGGCGTAAAAATTATGACAGTGTCGTGTTACGTCTGTTGTCATGAAATAACGTTTGACTGTCACTACCAATCAAAATGTGTGTTCATTTAAATGCAATGTGTGGACTTTTTACACCATTTGTCCTATTTTCATTTAGCAAAACTCATTTTTTATTAACAACTACACCCACCCCATCCATACACCTACCCTTAGTGATTTATTTACTGCATATACACTTCATGAGCACATGAGTTCCCTGTGATCATGCAAACCTACGATCGCATGATTGCATATTGTTATACAGTATATTGCAATGCTCTGCCAATTGAGCTACACGAAACCCAAACCATGACGCAGATAAAAGGGTACAATGCATTAAAATAAAAGCGCTCTGTTGTTGATAGGGGTGCAACTTTAGCAAACGCTCCTATGTGCTATGTCCTAAAAATACCATGGCAGCCTGTTCATGGTCACATCGCACCTGCTGTGCTGTAAAAGGAATAGGTCTAAATGAACCATAGGCTATGTTACTTCAATTAATTAACAGATTAACAAAAGAAAAAACTGCGGAGCTGAATTTTGGTAAATTTTTGCGCTCCACAAACCTGTTCACGGAAATGATCGAAAGTGCATCCTGTTTGTTTTCTTTATTTTACAAAAGCACAGTGTTTTGTTTTTATTTGTAAGTGTTAAAAAATAAACTTAAATGACAGAGTATTATAACCTACTGCTGTTGAAGGAAAAAATCCAAGTGAACGCGCCGGCGCCTCACACCTGTACAGTACACACAACAGGCTATCAGTTGAATTGTTAAACTGATATTGCAGCCTGTTCATCAAAATAAAATGCAGTCTATATATAGCCTATAATAATGACACTGCTTGAGTTCAGCGTGACCATCGCCTCACTGTGCTGTTATGCCAAGCACAGTTTTACTCACGTGAAGAATGCTATTTTATGAGGACACTGAACAAGAGTGAAGTACAAACACTTGTTTACTAGGTAAACGTTTAGCAACCAAATGTTAGCCAACATCTCAAATAATATGGAAAATGGAAGAAAGCCCAACGCCATTTGTTACACTTAAAAAAAAAAAAAAAAAAAAGTTTTTGCATTTAGGCTATATGTTGTTTATAATGAATGCTGCTATAGTTACTTCATACAAATGCAGCTGCTGCCATTTTGCATATTGTTTTGTTCACTGTAATGGATTAAGATAACAAACAGGTGCGATTTTAAATCGGTTTAATCTCAGATCAATATCTTATCCCCATAATTATTTATGTGGGGAAATGCCGTGTTAATGCTGTATGACTGTACTGTATCTCTTAAATGTGTTTCTGTCTAGTTGCCGCGCGAGCAACTGCTCTCACCACAGAAGCAGACTCAGATTGACTCGGATCAATATTTTGTGTCTAATTATTTATTTGTATATATATATATATATATATATATATATATATATATTTTTTTTTTTTTTATTATTTATTTATTTTTTTTATTATTATTATTTTTATTTTTTACATTATACCACAAGTTATAGGCCATTTGTGTTTACACAATGATAGAGGTTGCAATTAAGAGAGCTTTGAAGTGTGAATTAGACTTTAAATGCTTTAATAAGCCAACAATTTGCATGATATTGAGTGGAAATAAATAATGTAATCGTGCCTGTTATGTTACAGATATATGAATGATCATTTGTGATGTTCTTGCATTCTGTTATTGAAGTTGGATGTTAGGCTATTTCACTGGCGTTTTTAGCAGCAGAAATATAGTAATTATAGAGTTATGTGTGAACGGAGCTGGATGATGACATCACTGTTTACTCCAGTGCTGATATAGATAAATTAACTAAATTAATAAATTGTTTCTTACATCGGAATGAATCAATACTGAATTTACTTGAGATGGATACTGACACCATTTTCTTTAAGAGCTGCTGTGCAGCCAAAATTATACCAGTTATCAGTGTAAAGCTGCTTTGACACAATCTGCATTGTAAAAGTGCTATAAATAAAGGTGACTTGACTTGATGTGTGACTGTTACACATGCTAATCACTTCCATACTAAATATACATTTTACTAAAACAAATATCGTAGCAGAGACTCCCAGAGATGAAAGTGTCACATGCTGAGAATTATTGCTGCTCTGTAATTGGCCAAAATGCAGCATTCGACTTTTCCGAGATCCTCTACTCTTCCCTGTGGAAACCGGAAGATGGACCTCTGACCTACTTTCAGTGCGATCTGAATTTCTGAGTTTAGAATTTTAGAAAATTGAATTTGGTGTTTTGAATTTTAAATGTGTTATTCATGTTGAAAACTTTAAGCTGTATTGCAATCTAAGAAATCAGAACAAAAAATAAGCTGTATGAAAATACATATGTAGAAAATTATGACATAAAAAAAAAATCTATTTTGTTAAATATCAAATGTCCAGTATTCAAGTTTTAAAAATTCAAATATAAAACGGCACTTAATATACTGGTCAGTAATTAAAATTTACACAATTCAAATTCAGATCATTATGTCATATTTCTAGCTCAAGCTGACTTCCTGTTAGAATAGAAATAAGAAAGACATGAATAAATATTTTAGTAAATACAGCTGCTGTCCTCTCAGAGTTTGGAGTATTTAATGTCTTCTGATTCTCTGTACAAATGAAAGGATGGATTAATTAAAGCCAGTGTGAACCAGTGAAGTGAGAGACTGATGATGTGTGACAGTGATCATGTGATCATGAACCTTGTGTAGGAGCTGCTGCTGTAGTTTGGCTTGATTTATTCTAAGAGTTTGAGAAGATGAATGTTCAGATGTTCATCTGTAGGACATTAACATCATATTTTACAGTAGTAATAGTTGTTTCTCACCTGAATACTTGACAGTGTATCTGACTGAGGTCTGGAGTTGATTTCTGAGAGTAAGCTGACATCTCCACTCTCTGTTGTCATCTTCATTCAGGAGTGTTGTAGTCAGAGTGATGATACAGGGATATGATGATGATATTAATAATATCTGATATCTGGAGTCTGTCTTCAGATCAACTGAAGTCTGATTCACCCACAACAGATGAAGACCCTCAGAACTGACCAAATCATTACAAGAAAAATCATAAGAATACAACTGACAGGAGAGAGTCACAGAGCGACCTGGACTGATCTCAGTCTGTGAGGATGATGATGATGATGATGATGATGATGAAGATGATGATGATGGAGACACTGAAACTGAACACAAGACACAAATCACAGACTCTTCAATCATCATGTGAGTTTAAAGGGAGAATCTGCTCTTTTTAAATTGATCACATGATCATAAACTCACCATGAAGAACATGCAGATTAACACGTGCATCAGTTCCTTGTTTTCCTCCATTCACATATTGTCTGCAGGTGTAAAATCCATAATCTTCTTCTGTGACGTTCTTGATGTTCAGAGAGCAGTCAGACCCCAGACTCAGTTTCTCATGTCTCTCTGTGTCTGTTTTCTTTATCCCTCCAGTAATCAGTGCAACTGTCTCTGAATGTGTGAATCTGTTACTGTAGAGCCATGTAGTTGATTCGCAGTCAGAAAGAGCATTATTACAGGACAGACGGACATTTTCATTTTCACCAGAACTGATGAACACATGATCATCATTCATTCCACTGGCACCTGAAACACAGTATATTTGACTGATCATTATATTATATTAGGGGCAGTTGTGGTCAGATTTATAACAGCTTGCTCCAGCACAAACCCTCTTTTGGTGTTAAAAATCTCCTGTCAGGATTTACTAAAGACACACAGTGAGAAATTAGCACTGAAAAGGTGTGGACACAGTTATCTTTGCAGTTATCAGTTATCTTTATTGATATTATGAGTTTCCCTTTCAGATGCTGTTTAGTAAATCTGGCCCCTAATGGTTAGAGAGACGGACTTATAATTTGAAGGTTGTGGGTTTGAGTCTCAGTGCCAGCAGGAAATGAGGGGAGTGAATGAACAGCGCTCTCTTCAGCTCTCTTACACACAACTGAGGAACTTGAGCAAATATGGACACTATACTTGGCTACACGTCACTTTATATATTGTATAAAAGTTGAGCAAGACACTGAACCACCAATCACTCCCTGGACGCCACAGAAAAAACAGCTGCCCACTGCTCCAGGTGTGTGTGTGTGTGTGTGTGTGTGTGTGTGTGTGTGCTGGATGGGTGAAATGAGATTAATACATCTGGACTGACTGATACTGTTAATCTTGGTCCTCTGGTCTCGTATAATAAAACAGCGTTTTATTGCAGACATCTACTAGATCTCTTAGTTCCTCTGATCAGCTGCTTTAATTGTTTCTAGATTAAACTCAGGGTGACGGATCTTCTCTGTAGCTTCATCTAGACTGTGAGATCTTTTACCCTCACATGTTAGAGCGGATCCAACTATATCTAGTGTTAAAACTCAGTTAAAAACTCATTTATTATCTCAAACCTTTAATTCTACTGGGTACTGAGGACTGTTTTCACACTGAATTTCTGTGCTTACATAAACTATATCAGCATAAAAAGCAGATGATTCAAATAGCGTCTTTTTTCCTCATGAACACAATCATCACAGTCTCCAGAATAAAGTGTTTGTCTTGATCATGTAGCTGTTGAAATCTCTGAATATGAAGATAATTGTTGATCATCAGATGTTTGAGTGACTCTATGTCCAGTATCAGGAATAATACAGTATGATCTGTATGTATCAATACACAACTCTGAGATCACAACGTGAATGTGTGCAAGAATAAACTGAGCATGTTCAAATCAACTCTTTCCAGACTAATTCCACTAAATGTCTTTAGAGAAAATCCAGATTTCTTTACCTGTGAGAAGTGAAGAGAGAATGATCAGTCCCAGCAGACACAGATCACACTGATCAGCCATTTTCTGTTTCTGTCAGTCTTTCTCTTCATTATATAGTTACAGCTCTTTCTTCAGACAGGAAGGGCTGGTCGTGTCTAAAGAAAGAACTTCCTCTGATCTGAACTGAGTGTTGAAATTCTGGTATATAGTAGTTCCCTTTCGAAAGGGAACTTCAACTCTGCGCTGATTGCGCTTTGGGGAACGTCACGTGACCCAGGTGTCTGAAAGCAACAACTCCAATCCCTATTGGCCGGCGACAGCCTATGACGTCATACGGCGCGACCTGGAAGTATAAAGGGAGTGCCTGGAGAGACAGAAGACATCTATCATCTTGAGGGACTGTTCTGCAGGCAGGCAGCCCGAAGCATGGCTGGAAAGTGCAGAGTCTCGTTCCCTGTTCTCAGGGAACCATGGTTACATACGTAACCTGAGACGTTATTCAGTGATGCAATGCCAATGCATAATGGAGAAGTGTTGATTTGTTCTTCATTGATGTTTAAACATGCTGCTGTGAAACACATCTGATCTGAACACAGTTTATAGGATATTCTTTGCATTACTGTTAGTTTCACTTCTTTCTTTTAGCAGTTTCCTGCATGCAGTTAAAATCTAGAGTATTATATTGTTGTAAAATGCAGTATTTTATGAATGTCTTTTTGTGTCACTATGAAAGTCAGGTTGTCACAATATCCACACTTACACTCTTGGACACTTATTTTGTACAGTAACTATTAGAAGCACTAGAATTACTAAACGCAGTTACACAGGGACATTTATCTTGAAGTGAAAAGTATCAAATCTAAATGTGTAAATAAAGTTGTGTATAAACATGCATTTCTGTCAGGACCACTATCTTCAATTATGATTGATAATTGCATAGAGTTTGTATTGGCGGTATGGTTCTGTTCTGAGCAGGAACTCCCTACGCATCCGTGCAGCCTAGCATGGATAAGAGGAGGGAGAGCAACAATAACCCCCAAAACAAAACCATATCCTGATATCCAACTATATAAAAGGATTTCAACTATACAACTAGGAGCTGAGAGACAGAATAAGTTAACTTTTGTGTAGTTTAAAGTTCAGACTTGGGCTTGAAAAGGATCCAAACTTAGTTATTAAGACGAAGCAATCATTGATGTGACTTACCAGCAGGACGAGATATGCGGCTCTGCTGATTACATAGCTCCGCCCCTCAACATCATGTGCACAACGTGAGTGACAACAGCCAATGGCGAGTTTCCCCAATTTATGCTGAATTTAAAGGTACAATATGTAATAATTTTGGCCGCTAGAGGTCGCTAGAGGCCTATTCAAAACAAAGGCGTAGCTTGATGACGCCACGTTTTAGAGCAGAATCTTGGGACATGTGGTCTCCACCTCAATGGACGGTGCAAAAGAATAGGGATTGGAGTCGGGAAGAAATCATGTTCATGGATGCGATTATTAACGTTACTGTAGTATGAAGCAGAGCAGGAGCGAGTGTTGTGGAGCTGAACGAGGAGCTGGAGCGATTGATCAACACACGCCTCACGAGCAGCGGGACTTTTATTATGACACAGTCGCTGGCACCGCTGCCGCTTTTCCGCCCAGATAGCAAACGGATGTGGGCCACTTTAGGCAATGGTGTGGCACTACAGGCCTTCTTATGGCCCGGACAAAATGTATGTGAGCCTTAAGTGGCCCACATGTAACATGGCAAAAATGGCCCAAATATTTCAAATTGCATGTGGGCCTTTTTAGGCAAAGATGCGGCACTTACGGCAATGTGTAATCTGAATGTGAGCCTGAAGTGGCCCGTGTGATAAATAATGAATATGGGCCAAATATCGCAAACCAAATGTGGGCCATCTTTGGCAAAAATGTGGCACAATCAATAATGGCTAATCTGGCTTTAAACCAAATATGGCCCACATATGCTGCAGCAAATGTGGCCCAGTTATCTTAAAACACAACTGGGCCAGTTTTGGCAAAGATGTGGAAAGTAAACACTGGCGATTCTGAATGTGAACCTTAAGTGGCCCAGACATGGCATAACAAATATGGCCCAGATACATTACTTCAACTTTGGACCACATTTGGCTAATGTACGGCACAGTCAGCACTGGCTAGCAGGGTGTAAGCCTAAACTGGCCCACATATAATGCAGCAAATGTGGCCCAGTTATCTTAAAACACAACTGGGCCAGTTTTGGCAAAGATGTGGAAAGTAAACACTGGCGATTCTGAATGTGAACCTAAAGTGGCCCACAAATGGCATAACAAATATGGCCCAGATACATTACACCAACTTTGGACCACATTTGGTTAATGTACGGCACAGTCAGCACTGGCTAGCAGGGTGTAAGCCTAAACTGGCCCACATATAATGCAGAAAATGTGGCCCAGTTATTCTTAAAACATATCTGGGCCAGTTTTGGCAAAGATTATGGAGTGTAATCACTGGCAATTCTGAATGTGAACCTAAAGTGGCCCACAAATGGCATAACAAATATGGCCCAGATACATTACTTCAACTTTGGACCACATTTGGTTAATGTACGGCACAGTCAGCACTGGCTAACCAGGATGTAAGCCTAAACTGGCCCACATATAATGCAGCAAATGTGGCCCAGTTATCTTAAAACATATCTGGGCCAGTTTTGGCTAAATTGTGGGACAGTAATAACTGGCAAATCTGAATGTGAACCTTAAGTGGCCCACAAATGGCATAACAAATATGGCCCAGATACATTACACCAACTTTGGACCACATTTGGCTAATGTACGGCACAGTCAGCACTGGCTAACCAGGATGTAAGCCTAAACTGGCCCACATATAATGCAGCAAATGTGGCCCAGTTATCTTAAAACATATCTGGGCCAGTTTTGGCTAAATTGTGGGACAGTAATAACTGGCAAATCTGAATGTGAACCTTAAGTGGCCCACAAATGGCATAACAACTATGGGCCAGATACATTATTTCAACTTTGGACCACATTTGGCTAATGTACGGCACAGTCAGCACTGGCTAACCAGGATGTAAGCCTAAACTGGCCCACATATAATGCAGCAAATGTGGCCCAGTTAGCTTAAAACATATCTGGGCCAGTTTTGGCAAAGATGACGGAGTGTAATCACTGGCGATTCTGAATGTGAACCTAAAGTGGCCCACAAATGGCATAACAAATATGGCCCAGATACATTACTTCAACTTTGGACCACATTTGGTTAATGTACGGCACAGTCAGCACTGGCTAACCAGGATGTAAGCCTAAACTGGCTCACATATAATGCAGCAAATGTGGCCCAGTTATCTTAAAACATATCTGGGCCAGTTTTGGCTAAATTGTGGGACAGTAATAACTGGTGAATCTGAATGTTTACCTTAAGTGGCCCACAAATGGCATAACAAATATGGCCCAGATACATTACACCAACTTTGGACCACATTTGGCTAATGTACGGCACAGTCAGCACTGGCTAGCAGGGTGTAAGCCTAAACTGGCCCACATACTGTATAATGCAGCAAATGTGGCCCAGTTATCTTTAAACTTATCTGGGCCAGTTTTGGCAAAGATGACGGAGTGTAATCACTGGCGATTCTGAATGTGAACCTAAAGTGGCCCACAAATGGCATAACAACTATGGGCCAGATACATTATTTCAACTTTGGACCACATTTGGCTAATGTACGGCACAGTCAGCACTGGCTAACCAGGATGTAAGCCTAAACTGGCCCCCATATAATGCAGCAAATGTGGCCCAGTTAGCTTAAAACATATCTGGGCCAGTTTTGGCAAAGATGACGGAGTGTAATCACTGGCGATTCTGAATGTGAACCTAAAGTGGCCCACAAATGGCATAACAACTATGGGCCAGATACATTACTTCAACTTTGGACCACATTTGGTTAATGTACGGCACAGTCAGCACTGGCTAACCAGAGTGTAAGCCTAAACTGGCCCACATATAATGCAGAAAATGTGGCCCAGTTATTCTTAAAACATATCTGGGCCAGTTTTGGCAAAGATTACGGAGTGTAATCACTGACGATTCTGAATGTGAACCTAAAGTGGGCCACAAATGGCATAACAACTATGGGCCAGATACATTATTTCAACTTTGGACCACATTTGGCTAATGTACGGCACAGTCAGCACTGGCTAACCAGGATGTAAGCCTAAACTGGCCCACATATAATGCAGCAAATGTGGCCCAGTTATCTTAAAACATATCTGGGCCAGTTTTGGCTAAATTGTGGGACAGTAATAACTGGGAAATCTGAATGTGAACCTTAAGTGGCCCACAAATGGCATAATAAATATGGCCCAGATACATTATTTCAACTTTGGACCACATTTGGCTAATGTACGGCACAGTCAGCACTGGCTAACCAGGATGTAAGCCTAAACTGGCCCACATATAATGCAGCAAATGTGGCCCAGTTATCTTTAATCTTATCTGGGCCAGTTTTGGCAAAATTGTGGGACAGTAGTCACTGGCAATTCTGAATGTGAACCTAAAGTGGCCCACAGATGGCATAACAAATATGGCCCAGATACATTATTTCAACTTTGGACCACATTTGGCTAATGTACGGCACAGTCAGCACTGGCTAACCAGGATGTAAGCCTAAACTGGCCCACATATAATGCAGCAAATGTGGCCCAGATATCTTAAAACATATCTGGACCAGTTTTGGCAAAGATGACAGAGTGTAATCACTGGCGATTCTGAATGTGAACTCCAACTGTACTCCATTACTCCAACTTTGGACCATATTTGGCATATGTATGGCACAGTCAGCACTGGCTAACCAGGGTGTAAGCTCAAAATGGAACAGTAAGCATGTTAATAGTTCATAACAATTAGGTCCAATGTTGGTAAATATTTGGTACAGTTGACACAGCAAATATGCTCTAAATATCATAAAAAAACTAGGCTACTTCTGGCTTTGTATGGAGCACCTTTTAAAACTGGTTAATTTAAATGTATAGCTAAAAATGGAGCTGAAAATATATCATTAATACTTTTCAGGGATATTTGATGTAGGATGCAACACTTAATTGTACAGGCTAATCTGGAGAAGGCAGATATTTCAGGTTTTTTTAACATAACTTTATTGGTGTGTTTGTGTATACAGGTATATGTGGTTTGTGAGGACACAAATATCTATAATGACATTTGCATTACAACCAAATGGGTTAAAAACATACAAAACTTTTTTTCTTTTTTTTAATTCAAAACATGCAGAAAGTTTTGTGTGGTGGGTAGGTTTAGGGCTAGGGGAGGGGGGATGTACAATAAATGGGGAAGGGGGGTAATAATAAATGATGTTTTTGGAAAATGTAAATTGTAGAAAGTTTTCTGTGATGGGTAGGTTTAATGTAGAGGGATAGGTTATGCAGTTTGTACAGTATAAAAACCATTATGTCTCTGCATGGTCCCCATAAAACATGAAAACACAGCACGTATGTGTGTCTGTACTGTAGAGCAGAAACACAGATGTGCACTATTACAGCTCTTACAGTCAGTTATGCTGTACATGTACTGTAAGTAAATTGTCTGATTGAGAAATGTGTACAACATAGTTAAAATTAGTGAACTATGGTCTTGGAACATATATTTAGTAGAGTGACATTTTGAGCTGCTGTATGTTAAAATCTTTGCCATGGTTTCAAGCAGAACATATTCCACTGTCCATGTTTTGTTGAACTTGTAACAATATCCCAAGGACAAGTTAGTCCTAATGCTACCCTAAACCTAACCCAACCCATTATCCTTAAAGTAAATGATAACCGGCACAAAACCCTGGTTGTATGCATAAACTTGACATAAACTGTAAACTTGTCACTCAAATATGATTGGTTGAATTAAATGCAGGATTAACAATGTAAGCAGGCAGTGTCATTTTATAAACTGCTTAAGTGACCCTGATATTGTAATAAGTACATAAATGAATGAATGAATAAACTAATAAATAAAACATTACAAAACAAACATTAATAAAAATATTTATTTTGTCTTACATTTTAACTGAATATTGACATTTAGATTTATAAATGACTTTTTTATTAGTAAAAATAGCCTGTCATATTATTAATTGATAAATTAAATTATGAATGGGTAAATCAGCACAGCATAAAACTGCAATGAGAACATTGTTTTTTGATATTATTTGATTTGATATTAGGCTATTAACTTTTCAAACATTTTGTATTTTTATTTTATTATTATTATCATGTTATAGGCTTCAGCTAACTTTATTAGAGATCATTATTTAATAGAATTCAAACTGGTTCGAATTCCTATTTCCGGCCCTTTAAATTTAAAAGTAGGCGCGCGGAAAAGGCGCCTAAACAGCAGAGAGGATCGGCTGGAGAATTGACGGTTGAAAACTGCACAAAGTAAAGTCAAGGTAAGACTTCATAAAAAATAATGGATTTAAACAATGTTTTTATGTTGTTGGCGATTGCTTCGTTATATTTGATTGGAGTATTTATGTGATATTAAAGTTAGCTAATGATTACTTAAATCGTTAGCAAGCAAACACATAGGTAAGGCTATTTGAATTTAAGTTACTTAGTCATTTCAACTTTTGCTATCTCTGGATTTTCAGGATTTTATTTTAAAAAAAATATGAATGTTTATGTAGAAGATTTGTAGTTTGTGTAGGCTACAATGATTAAGTGACCGGACATAGTAATTTGCTATGTTCGCGCTGTTTACATTTTTCTTATGATACGGCCAGTAGATCAAGACTGATTAGTTCATTGTTTTTAACTATTTTATGTAATATCTCGTGAATAACGTTGATTAGTTCACCTCCGAGTCTTTTGAACCGAGTCTCTTTCGTTCATTCACGTCACGTGACGGCATACATTCAGTTAACGTTAGTTTGGTTTTACTTAAGTAACATGATATACAGTTAAGTCCCATGTAGCCCAGTTAAACTGTAAATCCAGTGGTCAATAATACTGAAGTGATACATTGTCTGTCTCCTCAATGTAGATCCTCCTGCTGTAAAAACCAGCATTGACCAGCATGAATTCCCTTTCACTCACTGTTTCCCAACCTGCAGTCGGTTCAGCACGGTACTGTAGACAAGTGTTTTTACTTATGCTTTATTATGGCATAACAGTAAAATAAAATTATGACTATAATTCAATTGGACATTCATCTATGTATTCATTGTACATTATACTGCACTAACTAGTTTTATTACTTGTCAGAAACATCAGGCTCACAGCAACAGATTAAGAAGAATCCTGCATCAAAAGATGACTTCAACTTGCATGTGAGACAGAGTGAGAAGAGAAAAAGAGGAATGAAGATGGACTGTCTAAGAAACCTGTAAGTCAGTTACACTGTCTATTTTGCTGTGTATTAATTTGTATTATACTACGAGGATGTTGAATGCTTGAATTAGAGCTACGATAACCGCAATACCGCAGTAATGAGATGCCTACCGCGATGTTGAGGCCATCACCGCACCGTTTCTATGGTAACCAAGAGCTCCTGAACTCATCAGATTCATGCGGCTGCGGCTTGTTTGTAGTATCGGCGAAAAGAATTTCTTGAACATCTGCGAAAATGTTAAAGTATGTAAAATAGTGGCTGAACTTAAACATATCCTTTTATTAAAACTGGTGCTCTGCTGTGCCAAGGGACATTTCGAAACATTTCACCAGTTACTTTCGTTTACTGCATAGACCTTTATGTCCTATAAATGTGTCATATTCGTATTTGTGTGACAGTCCACGCAGCTTTCAGTGGGCAGGGCTATTGGCATTATTAATAAAGAAACATGAATGAATGAGAAAGTAAAGAGCAGGACGTGGTTGATATTAAAAATAAAATTAAATACTGGCAGGATGTTTCTATGCGCATACTCTGAGTGTAAGACGGACAAGCATTGAAGCCTCTGTTTGCGCGTCTAATTGGTCAAATACACCGTGTGAGCCAGAAAGTGAGCTAATGTATATCACACAAAAAGCAAAGTGCAAACTATTCTCAAGAGACAAATTTCAGCATAACATGCTGATAACGGTAGGCTATCCTAACTGTCTTAATTTATTCCTTTATTTATTTTGTGGACCATAAATATAGTAAAACAAATGAGAAGAATAGTATTTCGTGTTAAACAGGTTGGTTTTTAAAATGCATCTAAGGGTGCTTTCACACTTGGTTCGATTGCCTGGACCGAACGCGAGTTCAATTGCTCTCCCCTCTCCCTGCGGCCACTGGACTGTGTTCACATTATATTATTTGGGTCCGAACCACGGTTCGTTTTCGTCATCAAACCAGCAGCTGTTGACTACGTTGCTTAATAACGATGGCACAGGAGAAGTCGGCAAAATGCATAACGTTGCTCTCCTCACCATTTTTGTTTTTGAACCGTAGGTTTTGTTCATAACGGAACTTGCATCTATCTCCCACGAATGTAGAATGCTGAAGGCGAGCAGAAATGAGAAAAGTTATGCTACAGCTCTCTGTTTGCAGCACGTCAGTCACGCTCGTCGGGAAAGTGAGTGAAACACACACACAAACACACATTTTTATCAAATAATACGGCATTAATAGCGGTTCACTTCCGCAGCTTGGTGCGTTTGCATTTATATCAGAAGCGAACTGTACCTGAGTTCACTTGAACCGCACCCCAGACCACCCTTTTTAAGCGGACTCGGGTACGGTTCGTGGGTGTCCGCAGTTACACACAGCACACAGTTACTCCTCGTGTTTGCTGGATAATGATATAATGATATTATATTTAATCCTCCAAAATCACTGTGCAATAATGAGTGTGTTAAGTGAATAAATGTAAACTCTATGAATGAAATGAGCGCAAATCAAATAGCTGTATTGCTGTTGCCTCTCCATGTGCCACAAATCAGCTTGGAAAGAATAAATCAACTGAAATACTTAGTGCTTTTTCCAGTTTAACGCATTAAAATATTTAACACAGTTAATGCAGCATATGTTTTTTTTGTTTTGTTTGTTTCATCCTTTGGCTAGCATTACAATATATGATTACGCTCTTATTTCTGCGAATGCTTTTAAACCATTTAAGCGCACCAAAAGAGAAAAAGAGAACGCACTGTCTGTGAATGTCCTGTCACACACACGACGCACAGAAAGACATGCACCAGTATAGTGAGCATGGACGGCCCACCAGTATCGAGTTCTCTGTCATGCTTGAAGAAACAATAACACACACGATAATGTCAAAAATGTCAGTTTTGTTAAATATCACCAATGGAGCAGCCTTAAATGAGTTAAAGTCCCCGTGAACCGGAAGTGCAAACGTCTTTTCTCCAGTGTTGTGACATATTTCCAGGCGAAACAGAATATTGAATAGAGGGCAGAGTTTTAATTTAACGCTCCTCCTCTCCGTCTCTTGCTCATAGCAGACTAAGGGTTGGGGGGGGAGTGGTTTTATTTTATCAGAGAAGGAACACCATTTCAGACCAAAAGTAACATTTCAGATTTTGATTAAAGATTACCACGACAAACAATTTTTTTTCGGTGTATTAACTTGCACGGATTAATTGTTCACCACAAGACTAGTAATATGCACTAACAAAGTAAGTAAGGTCAATTTTGATTTTATGACGTCTTGAAATGAAGTCTTAATTGAAAAGTAAATGAGTTGTGAGAAAGTGGACATCAGTAGCTGTATTAAGACCCGGGTATACTTCACTTTCCGCGGCCAGACGCATCTCACATGCAGTCTTGTCTGCGCATCTTTCAAAGTATACTCAACTACAGATGTGCGTGGATGACCGAGTTCAACACATGCAGTACAATTTAATTCACGAATCGTGCCATCAACGGGACTTCGCTGGGTAGGATCAGAGAATAAAAATAGTGCATCCACCATCCACCACACAGTCTTGAAATTTGGCCTGCACATGGACGAGGTATGCAGACGTCCGTGAGCCCTCCAGATGACGAACATTATGTCATGCAGACGGTGCACGAACGTGGCTTTAGTTTCAGTGAGACTGTCCTTATTTCATAAAAACATGCCATTAAAAAGTATTTAAAATATACTCTTTATGTTGTTTCTTTATGTTGTTTTTATTTTAGAGATTAACTGTGACATTATTACATAATAATATGTATTATTAAAAACTTGACTATAACATTACATTTAGATCTATTGCATTATATTTAGATAGTGGCATGAAAGGTTGCAACTTTGAATGAGCATTGTAGCTGATCACAGTCATGTTGAGTGTATGTAAGCAGTGATCTCATCATTGAAACTCGAATTCTGCTCACTAACAAATACGTTCATCATAACTAACAGTGCAAACACAATGTAAATAAGAGGTTTGTTGATTATAATGGGAGTTTTGGTGTGAGTTCAAAACTCAGTCAACATTTTGTCTGTCTCTTCCTTATCCCGAGGTTACCATAGTCAGCTGGATCCCCTCCAAATCCAGATCAGATGGTGGACCTGCATCTTGGCATGACCACGACGCAAGCCTAAATGTCAACGAAGACCATGTCAACTAGACAAGCCAGACAGATCCCCTGTGAGAACTTCGTTGACAGCCATCGGCAAAGATCCTCAGCAAAGACCACAAGAACCAGACAAGTCCTCTGCACAGACCTTTACGGCTAGCTTCAACTCTATGCCGGCGTGTTGTATCTTGATCTTCAAACTGATGGAACCATATGAAATATTCTAGATTATACCAATCCACAATCTGACTTGTGTTGCTGCCTGAATCACATCACACCATATTCGTTCATTGGCCAGAGGAGAACTGGTCCCTGACTGAGCCTGGTTTCTCCCAAGGTTTTTTTTTCTTCTCCATTTTTGTAACCTGATGGATTTTGGGTTCCTTACCCCTGTTGCCTTTGGCTTGCTAAGTTTGGGACACTTAATATTCAGCAATAATATTGATTTGATTGCACTGACACTATCATATGAGAACTGAACTGAGCTGGACGATGACATCACTGTTTTTTGCAGAGCTGCTTTATAACAAATTGAACTGATTTCATAATTGATTAACTTTATACAGCTATTGAACAGAACATACTGACTTCAGCTGAACAATGACACTATTTCTTTTAGAGCTGCTTTACAGCAGAATTGAACTGGAATAATTGAATCATTCTCCTGTTTATACCTGTAAAGCTGCTTTGAAACAGTCTATAAAGTGTTAAATTAAAGGTGACTTGACTTTTGAAATAGCCTGATCTGGTAAACAGTAATGCGTTGTCAAAATGTCACCATTCTAGGCAGCATGTGGGCCACATGAGGATTTTTATTTTAATCCACTAGGGTTAAAATAAAAATATACTGTGGCCCACATTAGTGTCAGTTCTGGTTTATTATTTGGTTTGTTATTGTCTTACGTGTGGTATGATTGTGGCTTTATTGTGGCCCAGATCTTTCAAACAGGAGTGGACCGCTCATCATGCCATCATTCAACGCAGTATGTGGGCCAGAGCGAGGTGTTGGATCTGGGCCAGAATTAAAATGAACTGTTGCCCAGATTAGGGCCAGTTATGCTTTATTTGTATTGCTTATGGCTGACATGCGGCATTGGTATGGCTTGCTTGTGGCCCAAATCTGGCCAACAGGAGTGGTCCGCCTAAGTGCCATCATTCCATGTGGTATGTGGGCCAGAGCAAAGGGGTTGGATCTGTTGCACACTTGACACTTTCATGTGGCTCACATTTGGCAGGAATAATGGCACTTGGGCGGTCCGCTCCTGTTTGCCAGATTAGGGCCACAAGCAAGCCACAGTTATGCCGCATGTCAGCCATGAACAAAACAAATGAAGCAGAACTGGCGCACATCTGGGCAACAGTTCATTTTAATTCTGGCCCAGATCCAAAACCTCGCTCTGGCCCACATACCGCATGGAATGATGGCACTTGGGCGGTCCACTCCTGTTGGCCAGATTTGGGCCACAAGCAATCCATACCAATGCCGCTTGTCAGCCATAAACAAATCGAATAAAGCAGAATTGGCCCACATCTGGGTAACAGCAAGGTGATGGATCTGGGCCAGAATTCAAATGAACTGTTGCCCAGATGTGGGCCAGTTCTGCTTAATTCGTTTTGTTTATGGCTAACATGCGGCATTACTGTGGCTTGCTTGTGGCCCTAATCTGGAAAACGGGAGCGGACCGCCCAAGTGCCATCATTCCTGCCAAAAGTCAGCCAAATGAAAAGTGTCAAACTTGCGCCAGATCTGGGCCACAAGCAAGCCATACCAATGCCGCATGTCAGCCATAACCAAAACGAATATAGCAGAACTGGCCCACATCTGGGCAACAGCAAGGTTGTTGGATCTGGGTCACAATCAAAATGAACTGTTGCCCAGATGTGGGCCAGTTCTGCTTCATTCGTTTTGTTTATGGCTGACATGCGGCATTACTGTGGCTTGCTTGTGGCCCTAATCTGGAAAACGGGAGCGGACCGCCCAAGTGCCATCATTCCTGCCAAAAGTCAGCCAAATGAAAAGTGTCAAACTTGCACCAGATCTGGGCCACAAGCAAGCCATACCAATGCCGCATGTCAGCCATAACCAAAACGAATATAGCAGAACTGGCTCACATCTGGGCAACAGCAAGGTTGTTGGATCTGGGCCAGAATCAAAATGAACTGTTGCCCAGATGTGGGCCAGTTCTGCTTCATTCGTTTTGTTTAAGGCTGACATGCGGCATTACTGTGGCTTGCTTGTGGCCCTAATCTGGAAAACGGGAGCGGACCGCCCAAGTGCCATCATTCCTGCCAAAAGTCAGCCAAATGAAAAGTGTCAAACTTGCGCCAGATCTGGGCCACAAGCAAGCCATACCAATGCTGCATGTCAGCCATAACCAAAACGAATATAGCAGAACTGGCCCACATCTGGGCAACAGCAAGGTTGTTGGATCTGGGCCAGAATCAAAATGAACTGTTGCCCAGATGTGGGCCAGTTCTGCTTCATTCGTTTTGTTTATGGCTGACATGCGGCATTATTGTGGCTTGCTTGTGGTCCAAATCTGGAAAACAGGAGCGGACCGCCCAAGTGCCATCATTCCTGCCAAAATTCAGCCAAAAGAAAAGTGTCAAACTTGCGCCAGATCTGGGCCACAAGCAAGCCATACCAATGCTGCATGTCAGCCATAACCAAAACGAATATAGCAGAACTGGCCCACATCTGGGCAACAGCAAGGTTGTTGGATCTGGGCCAGAATCAAAATGAACTGTTGCCCAGATGTGGGCCAGTTCTGCTTCATTTGTTTTGTTCATGGCTGACATGCGGCATTATTGTGGCTTGCTTGTGGTCCAAATCTGGAAAACAGGAGCGGACCGCCCAAGTGCCATCATTCCTGCCAAAAGTGGGCCAAAGGAAAGTGTCAAATTTGCGCCAGATCTGGGCCATATCAATTTTGCTATCTGGGCGGTCATGAGTGTGAGGAAACGCAGCTCTGTTTATCATATTAGATACATTTGAGTGTGTTGAAAATGATGTTATAACGTTACTCTGTGCGTTCGCTCGGCGGCTGCTGTGAGACACTGTTACACACTGCAGTAAGAGAGATCGATTTTACAATATCAGATTAAATGCTGGATGATTGTGTTGATAAATGGCATGCAATTAATTTCAAAACGTATTGTATGATGGAGAAAATTCTGTATTACTGTTACTTAAAATAAAGCTGCATCTGATTATGCTATGTTAGCTACTTCACAAAATAGTGTTTTTTTCAGAGGCATGTCTTATTGTTTAAATCCAATTTTCTTGATTTTTTTGCGAGTACCATGCTTTACCTGTCAATGGCGTCATACTCGCGTTACCTTCGGTTTCCGGTTTATTTTGTAGAAACCATGGAAACACCAAAGATGCTTCAATATTACGTTTTAATAGACAAGAAACAACTGTTTTGATATATTTATAGACAGAAAACGAATTGTTGTTTTATAGCTCAACACGTGGCGACTCCTCACATGTCCCGGAGTCTTGGTTAAAATTGCAATTTTCTCACAATTTACAAATAGTTGGAAACATTTGGGATATTGTAAGTACTCAAGTGAACAAAATATATAACACTGGCCTAGTGGATTTTGGATATTTTACTGCAAAAATATAACATATTGTACCTATAACTAACATTATTTAAACTCCGTCACACATGTACCTGAATAATTTTATTTATTTATTTTTTTTAAACATCAAGATGGCGCCGCGGATGGCTGCCTTGGTTTGTCGCGTCTTGGTACTTGTTATTTTTGTTTGTTTGTCCTGTTTTGAGTAACTTTTTTTCCGATCAGCTTTACTAGGGACGAACTCTTAGATATCAGAAACAACACACCAAATAACGTTTTGCCGTCTTTTGAACATTCAGACTTTTTACTGGACATTCTAGTTGGAGGAGCTGCGATCATATACAAGCGCTCCAAACAACGCAAATGAGGGAAACGCGCCGGCGCGCTCGTGAAATTCCGACAGCGCGGGTTTAGGACTCCGCTGCCGAGTATTCATTTAGCGAATCTCCGCTCCCTAGCAAATAAAACAGACAAACTGCTTCTCCTCACCCGCATGTACTTTTCAAACTCTGCTGCACTTTGCTTCATGGAAACCTGGCTGTAAGGAGCCATCCCGAACAGCGCGCTTCATCTGCCGGGCTTCCAGCTGTTCAGAGCGGATCACGTCACAGAGTTGTCGGGGAAAACGAAAGGCGGTGGATTATGTTTTTATATCAACGAAGGCTGGTGTACAGATGTGACAGTGTTAAAGGAGATGTGCTGCCCTAATTTGGAGGCTTTCTTCATTAACTGTAAGCCTTTTTGTTCACCGCGGGAGTTTTCTTCGTTTATTCTGGTGAGTGTTTACATTCCTCCTGATGCGTGCGTGAGCACGGCACTCGAACAGCTGGTGTAGCTCGAACAGATCAGTGTAGCAAAGAGAAGTTATGCTAAGAAGCTTGAACACCAGCTTTCAGCTACTGACCCAGCATCAGTGTGGAAGGGCCTAAAAACCATCACCAGCTACAGGACCCCATCCCCCAGCACTGTGGAGAACCAACATTTGGCCAACGAGCTCAATACATTTTACTGCAGGTTTGAAAGACCTGGTCTCACACCCAACACCCACTCTGACCGGCTCACCACACAGCCATCAACACCCTCACCCCTCCTGCTTCTCAACCTGCACTTCAGATCAGTGAGAGGGATGTATGCAGAGTCTTCAGGAAACAGAAGATAAGGAAAGCCAAAGGCCCAGATGGTGTTTCACCAGCCTGTCTCAAAGCCTGTGGTGTCCAGCTGTCATCCATCTTCACACTGATCTTAAACAGATCACTGGAGCTGTGTGAAGTCCCCTCCTGCTTCAAACGCTCCACCATCATCCCTGTACCCAAGAAACCAAAAATCACAGGACTAAATGACTACAGACCTGTTGGTTTGACGTCTGTGGTCATGAAGTCATTTGAGAGACTGGTGCTGGCCTACCTGAAGGACATAACTGGACCCCTGCTGGACCCCCTGCAGTTTGCTTATCGAGCAAACAGGTCTGTGGATGATGCAGTCAATATGGGACTGCATTATGTCCTACAACATCTAGACAAACCAGGAACTTATGCAAGGATCCTGTTTGTGGACTTCAGTTCGGCTTTCAACACCATAATCCCGGATAACCTCCTGAATAAACTGACCCAGCTCTCTATACCCACCTCCATCTGTCAGTGGATCAACAGCTTCCTGACAGACAGGCAGCAGCTAGTGAGGCTGGGAAAACTCACATCCAGCACCCGCACCATCAGCACCGGCGCCCCTCAGGGCTGTGTTCTCTCCCCACTGCTCTTCTCCCTCTACACAAACGACTGCACCTCTAAAGACCCCTCTGTCAAGCTCCTGAAGTTTGCGGATGACACCACAGTCATCAGCCTTATCCGGGACGGTGACGAGTCTGCTTACAGACTGGAGGTCGAACAGCTGGCTGTCTGGTGCAGTCTTAACAACCTGGAGCTCAATATGCTCAAGACAGTAGAGATGACCGTGGACTTCAGGAGAAACCCCCCTGCTCTCCCCCCACTCACCATCATGAACAGCACTGTGACTGCAGTGGAGTCATTCAGGTTCTTGGGCACCACCATTTCTCAGGACCTGAAGTGGGACAACCACATTGACTCCACTGTGAAAAAGTCTCAGCAGAGACTGTACTTCCTTCGCCAGCTGAGGAAGTTCAACCTGCCACAGGAGCTGCTGACACAGTTTTACTCAGCTGTTATTGAGTCTGTTCTGTGCACTTCTATAACTGTTTGGTTTGGGTCAGCCAGCAAATCAGATATAAGAAGACCGCAACGGATTGTTAGGACAGCTGAAAGGATAACTGGTATGCACCTGCCCAACCTTCAGGACTTGTACAACGCCAGAGTGAAGAAACAGGCAGGTAACATCATCACAGACCCTCTCACCCTGGACACAACCTGTTTGCACTTCTGCCCTCAGGCAGACGTTACAGATCTCTGTGCACTAGAACATCTAGGCATAAGAACAGTTTTTCCCCAACGCTATCTCCAGCTTAAACAACTAACATAGCAATTACCCCAGTTTTAGTATTCATTTTTAGTACTTGAGAGAGAGTAAAAATTGTGTAAATATATACATATATTCTATTCATCCTGCTGTATAAACAATACAAATCTGTATGTCTTCTGTTCCAGATGTATACCATATTAGTATTATTATTTATTTTATTTTACGTATTTATTTTTATTTTCTTAGTTTACTTATTTAAATGTTTCTGTTCTCATGTCATATGTTTGTGTGTACCAAGAGCTTCTGTAGAAAACCACAACAAATTCCTTGTGTGTTTGTGCACACTTGGCGAATAAAACAAATTCTGATTCTGATTCTGAAATACAATATGTGGCAATGACACTAGAAGCTTTGGTGATAAGCTTTTTTTAATCATTTGCCTTACATAGCAACTAGATAGCCTAAAGAACAGCTTGTTCTTAATAGAGGGTATGCATCGACATCACTTTCCCACAGGAACGCGCTCCTTCAGCTGGACTGAGTGGCAAAAGAACCTGCTGAGTGACTGGATTTAATAGAGGAAACTGCGAAAACACGAGTTTGGGCTATAAAAATAAAATAACACCTATTTTCAACATTTATTCTCTCTATCCAGTGCAAAACCTAATTTTCAGTTATCAAGAAAGTGTCGTTGATGCATACCTCTATAGGTAGACGTGAGTCACCTGAGAGTCAGCTGACACGAGCTTGACTGACGTGACCTGCCAGAACTGACGCTAACGCGAGATCATTTTCATTTTCGAGTGAACTATCCCTTTAACATGGTTGATATCCATCCTACACTTCCGTAACTAAAATAGTGAATTATTTATAGCAGTTGTGGTGATTTCATAGCTGTGATCTCACTGTTGAGGTTTAGAAACATGTTACTCAGAACTCAGTTAGTTTAACCACACAGAGCAGTGATCATCTCTGAACCAGTTTAGACTGAATCATTCTGATGTCACTTCGTCTGTAGTGATGCACTACATTCAACAATATCTTTCAGTGAACAATAGCATTAGTTCAGCCTGTTTAATGCACTGAATTTTAACCCAGTTTTAATTAAAGTAGCCAAAAAGTTTACAGTTTCTAACGTTCATCTGAATTAATTTTTCAAAGAAATGTATCAACAAAAACAAACTTCTGGAAGTATATTTTCAAGAGTCTGTTTGAGTGTCAGTGTTACAGTTAAAGTTTTACTATATTCTCATCTTCAGACAGCATGTACTCCAACTCTGTCAGATACACAATGACTGGATCTGACATCAGCTCGATCTGATTGGCTGCTCAGCATATGCAGCTTCCATTGGTCCTTTGTGTCTGAATGGGCGGGGCTTGGGTAAAATTAGATGAGCATCAGACTTTGCCTGTATAGAGTTTACTGTAGTGTTGTATTGTATTAACACACAGTTTATCTACACTATCTCTGTATCTTTATACTCAAACAAACTAAGTTGGTGAAATTATTTTAAGTCAATATCTATAAGTATTTTAAAAATAATTACACTTACAAGCCTAAACCAATAACTTTACTCTTGTGACCCGGCACTGAGAGAAGGTGAACTGTGTTAAAGTCATCAGTGTATCGAATAATGTGAATCATTATGAACATAAACTAATAATGAAATGATTCATTCATCTTCAAAGATTTGCTTCACAGTTTAACATCCTCACATTATGAGCTCATGAAGGAAAATCACCATATTTCTAACAAACATCTCAGAAAAGGAGACATATTAAACTCAACTGCAAAGGTTTTATTAAGAATATAAGTAGCAATCATTCAAAATAAAAAACAAAATGCTAAAAACAAACAAGAATGAACAGATCATGAGGCAGAACAGAACAGAGAGATGATTATACAGTCTGTCCATTACTGTATTTAATATTATTTTTAAAGCAGTTTATATATGAACCACCAGAAAATGAACACTGTATGCAAATATCCATATAAATGAAAATAAATCTTGGCTGTTTAAAAGTGTGTAACAATCTAAACTTGATGGTGTCACTATTTCTTCAGGGAGTTTTTCTCTGTTTTCTGAGAAGAAGAAAATCAAACAATGAACAATCCTCTGTGAGTTTCTGCTGTTTTAAATCTTGTTTCAGATGGTCTCCAAACTCAGCAGTATTTTATTGTAATATTGTAGGCATCTCTATTTCCTCGGGGTGCTGCGAGTCCTTCCTTCCTGCAAAATAAAAGCATTGACTGACCTCTCGTATGTGTTTTTACCATGATTGATCCAGATCAGATGAGTGTGAATCATCAGATTGTGTGAAGCTCAAACTCACCAGCTCTTCTTGCACAGATGATCTGAAGAAGAATCACAGTAGGAGCAGCAAACACTGCCATCTCAACAATAATCACAATCACTGCAGGAAACATGTGTGGAAGAAGAAGAAGAAGAGAAACTGGACATGACTGAAACTATGAAAGATTATAAAGCATTTAATACACATTTAAATTCCAGTGGTTATCTGCATTAATGAACTGTATGCAAAGACATTTAATTCCAGGGCCATTTTTAAATGAGATTTATGATAAGAAGCTGCAGCTGTTCTCTCTCAATCTGACTGTTATAGGAGGCCCTCTTGTGGCCCGAGAGAAAAGAGGAAGGATTTTACTTCATAGAGTCAAAGTTCATGATGAGTGGCTCTAACATCTCTAGAGAGAACAGTTATACATTCAGATAGTGGTTATAGATATGATTCCAGATTTAAAAAAAATAATAATACTTTTCTTCTACAAACTGATTTATTTCAGCTGCTGTCGTTCTTAAACAATGTTTGTGAAAAGCTGTATTTTCTCTGCAAATGAATATGTAGAGAAGTTCCTATAGTTCTACAGTTATTGGCATTGTAAAGCACTGAAATGAGTAGGACATGCATAAACACCTCGCTGAGAAGCAACTGCAGATTTTCTGTGTGCAGCTGAAGTCGTCTCAGAGTTTGAGCCGCTGACTGGAAACTGTGTCTCTGAATCGACTGGAGCTGCAGAAGATGAAGGTTCAGATGAGTCATACTGTACAACATTAACATCAGTTTGTTCTGAATGACATTATTAAACCTGGATGGATGAATTAAAGCCAGTGTGAACCAGTGAAGTGAGAGACTGATGATGTGTGACAGTGATCATGTGATCATGAACCTTGTGTAGGAGCTGCTGCTGTAGTTTGGCTTGATTTCTTCTCAGAGTTTGAGCTGCTGACTGGAATCAGAAGATGAATGTTCAGATGTTCATCTGTAGGACATTAACATCATATTTTACAGTAGTAATAGTTGTTTCTCACCTGAATACTTGACAGTGTATCTGACTGAGGTCTGGAGTTGATTTCTGAGAGTAAGCTGACATCTCCACTCTCTGTTGTCATCTTCATTCAGGAGTGTTGTAGTCAGAGTGATGATACAGTGATCTGATGAGAATAATATCTGATATCTGGAGTCTGTCTTCAGATCAACACCAGCCTGATTCACCCACAACAGCTGAAGTCCTTCAGAACTGACCAAATCATTACAAGACAAATCATAAGAATACAACTGACAGGAGAGAGTCACAGAGCGACCTGGACTGATCTCAGTCTGTGAGGATGATGATGATGATGATGATGATGACGAAGGAGACACTGAAACTGAACACAAGACACAAATCACAGACTCTTCAATCATCATGTGAGTTTAAAGGGAGAATCTGCTCTTTTTAAATTGATCACATGATCATAAACTCACCATGAAGAACATGCAGATTAACACGTGCATCAGTTCCTTGTTCTCCATTCACAAATTGTCTGCAGGTGTAAAATCCATAATCTTCTTCTGTGACGTTCTTGATGTTCAGAGAGCAGTCAGACCCCAGACTCAGTCTCTCATGTCTCTCTGTGTCTTTCTTCTTTATCCCTAATTCAATGAGTGAATCTGTCCCTGAATGTGTGAATCTGTTACTGTAGATCCATGTAGTTGAGTTGCAGTCAGAAAGAGCATTATTACAGGACAGACGAACATTTTCACCAGAACTGATGAACACTTGATCATCATTCACTCCACTGGTACCTGAAACACAGTATATTTGACTGATCATTATATTATATTAGGGGCAGTTGTGGTCAGATTTATAACAGCTTGCTCCAGCACAAACCCTCTTTCGGTGTTAAAAATCTACAGTCAGGATTTACTAAAGACACACAGTGAGAAATTAGCACTGAAAAGGTGTGGACACAGTTATCTTTGCAGTTATCAGTTATCTTTATTGAATATGCATTTGTAGGAGTTTCCCTTTCAGACGCCCTGTTTAGTAAATCTGGCCCCTAATGGTTAGAGAGACGGACTTATAATTTGAAGGTTGTGGGTTTGAGTCTCAGTGCCAGCAGGAAATGAGGGGAGTGAATGAACAGCGCTCTCTTCAGCTCTCTTACACACAACTGAGGAACTTGAGCAAATATGGGACACTATACTTGGCTACACGTCACTTTATATATTGTATAAAAGTTGAGCAAGACACTGAACCACCAATCACTCCCTGGACGCCACAGAAAAAACAGCTGCCCACTGCTCCAGGTGTGTGTTCATGGTGTGTGTGTGTGTGTGTGTGTGTGTGTGCTGGATGGGTGAAATGCAGAGCACAAATTTGGGACAACACTGTACTTGGCTTCACATCACATTACTGTTAATCTTGGTCCTCTGGTCTCATATAATAAAACAGTGTTTTATTGCAGACATCTACTAGATCTCTTAGTTCCTCTGATCAGCTGCTTTAATTGTTTCTAGATTAAACTCAGGGGTGACGGATCTTCTCTGTAGCTTCATCTAGACTGTGAGATCTTTTACCCTCACATGTTAGAGCGGATCCAACTATATCTAGTGTTAAAAGTCCAGCGTAAAAAGCAGATGATTCAAATACCGTCTGTTTTCCTCATGAAC
Source organism: Ancherythroculter nigrocauda (assembly GCA_036281575.1). Classification (NCBI taxonomy): domain Eukaryota; kingdom Metazoa; phylum Chordata; class Actinopteri; order Cypriniformes; family Xenocyprididae; genus Ancherythroculter; species Ancherythroculter nigrocauda. The sequence continues at coordinate 81,122,894 of VTFQ01000001.1, read as the reverse complement.
ACAATCATCACAGCAGTGCCGGCCCTAGCCTTTTTGGTGCCCCCTTATATTGCGATTTATCCAAAGGGGCGAATCTAGAATATTATTTATAGGGTGGCAAAGGGGTGGCATGAGGTCTATGAGGGGTGGCAATACCAAAGCAAGCGCTCATGCATAGTTTTTGGAGATTTATAGCCTTACATACACAATTGTGTTCACAAACATTGCATTACCAGAAAGTATCTATATACTGTTTAAAATTAATAAATAAAAAAAATTCAATATCCATCTTGTCACCAAGTAAATACACTATATGAAAAACTTCTAAATGAGTCTGAACTTGTATCACTAAAGGAGATGAGCAGTTTTATCAATATTACACAGGCTACTTCAATGGTATAAATCACATTTTAGTGCAAGAGCAACAGAACAATTTTTGAGTTTCTGTTATTAACAGAGGGTGTGTTCACCCAGAACACCCTATCAACTACATACTCTAGCAACACCCCAGCAACTGCATAGCAAGAGCCTAGCAACCACCCAGAATCTCCTAGCAACCACCTAGCAACACTTTAGCAATCATCCAGAACATATATTCTGGACTAACTGACCAAAGTTCTTACATTTTTTAAACAAGACTTGAAGTTGGGTTTATGACAAGCCAACCTAAATTATTTGTCCTTCAAACTTTTCAGTCTCTATTGTTTTTCTTGATTGCTAATGCACAACTCATGAAACAATTCAACATTTTCTCACAGCAAAATACAATATCAAAACTATACACCAACTTGCACAAACCTCAAACGTCCAGGTCAAAATAAAATGTACTAGTCAAAAACTTATTCTTGTCTGACAAAATCAAACTTTGGCATCGGATGACACACAAAACATAACAAATACACAGACTACTGCACTGCCCAGTGAACACTAGTGAGATCAATTCATATAACACTGTAACAAAAATACCTCTTTTTCATTTTGCTATTATAAATTGATCTTGCAGTAGATGAAAAGCATGAGAAAAATAAGTATGAACTTGGTATGCACCAAATTACAGTATACTGTCAATTGCAGTAAAAGTAAATTCAGCATCCTCTGCACATTTGGCTGAATTTCATTACAGTATATAAGGTACTATAGCAGTGTATTGGTCTTCTGACACAGACTATATCCCTAGGCAATCATTTCTCAGCGCTGCAAAAAATACAGTATACATCTAACAAATGGTTACAAAGAAAGTTGACAATCACAACGTGAAATTTTCCTCATCTAAAGTAGCCTACATGGTACTGTTTTAAGTTTAAAACCCCTGTAAATTATTCTTTCAGCTCTCTCAGATTTTGACTGGTGTGTGTCATTAGTTTTGCTACCTAATATTGTCATTGTTAAATGTTTTGAGAAATGTGTCTTTGTTTTGATAACTGAACGAATGGTTTGGGAAACTGGACCAACTGAATCACTTATAATGTGTTAGCAATCGAGAAAAACTAAAATATGTTTAGATTCTTACCCCAACTCTGCTATTAGTTTCTGTGATCGGATCATCGGGATCTCCGTATTGATTTCATGTTTTTGGTTCGTCGGATGGCAAAAATAGGCTACCTTTATCCATGATGAAAGTGGAGCGGGCGGTCGCTGAATCAGCTCGCCAAAAAATTACGAAAATTAATCTCAGACATATTCGGATGGGACTACATTTCTCACAGGACTTCTGAGTTAGCCGGGAAGCAGAAATTTCCGATTCACGTACAAATATGGAAAAAAATCGTAAGTGAACTTGGCTGCGCTGTGTTTTTGACTCTCAAAGAATCGGTTCATGAGAGTCATTTGTTAATGAATCACACTGGGCGCGCTGCGTGCAACCATCATGCACAGTTTACTGAAAGACGTGCTTTCTTGCCATTACTTTGCGTTACGCAATTCTTTTAGTCATCATATTGAAGTGCCGCTCCTGAAAAGCAGTACTTGAAACACTGCTTATTTTATTCTGTGATAATTTTGTGACCCCGGTAGATCCTCCCCTGTCCACGCATCCGGCCTCTTTGGCGCCCCTAGCGAGATTGCGCCCTTAGCATTTGCCTATACTGCCTATATAACGGGCCGGCTCTGCATCACAGTCTCCAGAATAAAGTGTTTGTCTTGATCATGTAGCTGTTGAAATCTCTGAATATGAAGATAATTGTTGATCATCAGATGTTTGAGTGACTCTATGTCCAGTATCAGGAATAATACAGTATGATCTGTATGTATCAATACACAACTCTGAGATCACAACGTGAATGTGTGCAAGAATAAACTGAGCATGTTCAAATCAACTCTTTCCAGACTAATTCCACTAAATGTCTTTAGAGAAAATCCAGATTTCTTTACCTGTGAGAAGTGAAGAGAGAATGATCAGTCCCAGCAGACACAGATCACACTGATCAGCCATTTTCTGTTTCTGTCAGTCTTTCTCTTCATTATATAGTTACAGCTCTTTCTTCAGACAGGAAGGGCTGGTCGTGTCTAAAGAAAGAACTTCCTCTGATCTGAACTGAGTGTAGTTCTGGTATATAGTTGTTATTTAGTGACACGATGCCAATGCATAATGGAGAAGTGTTGATTTGTTCTTCACTGATGTTTAAATGTAATGTACAGTACACTTCTACTGTAATAGGAACAGTCCCTGAAGATCAACTCATGGTTGATGTTCAAGAGCACAATGGTAACAGCTCAGGGAGTTTAACCTACAGTCATTCTGTTTCCACACAGACTTTGACACGACAGCAGCTGTCAAACATGTTCTTCAAAGTGCATATTATAAACCAACACTGGCTCAACACACATCTGATCTGAGCACAGTTCTTTGCATTACTGTTAGTTTCACTTCTTTCTTTTAGCAGTTTCTTCATGCAGTTCAAATCTAGAAATAAATCATTAAATTGTTAGTGATAAAAGTGGTCATTATAAATGTTATAAATATCAGTTGTTTTAAAGCAGATAAATCAAGTGTAGCGTCAGTTCTGGCAGGTCACGTCAGTCAAGCTCTCATCAGCTGACTGTCAGGTGACTCACGTCTACCTATAGGAATACGACACATATCACAGCATCCATATATAAGCTCTTCAGTATTATCAGTAGCTATTGTATTTCTCAAATTCGCCGCATTGATCATAAGCCGCATGATTTGGAAGTGACTGAGTTAGCATTGCTTCTCACATCGCTGCAATTAGACATGGACTCACTGAAGTTATACTAATATGACTGAAGAACAAGTTCAGATGGATCTGCACTCCCCGCATGAAGAAGGGATCAAGAGAAGATCAAGCATCCACGTCACAGCCGGCTATTTCACTCTCCTTCTTCTCTGAATGTTTCCAGAAGTGCAGGTAAGTTGGTATGTTTTGAAGCTGGGATAATGTGAAACAAACCAACCAGAGTCTCGTCTCCCATTCCCTTTAAAAGCCAGTTGTGCTCACGCCATGGTGCATTCGCTATTTACAAGATGAAATTTGCCAGCAGAAAAACTGAACGCGTCTATAGTGAGGAAACGGATCTGCTCATAAGCGAGGTTAAAGCGTGTGAGTAGATCATCTACCTAGAAATGTACTCTTTTTTTCACCTGGGGGCGGCGAGGTGGAACTCAAGGGTCCGACCCGGGAGGCATAGTGTCCTGGAGTAGAGGCAGTGACTGTGATGTAGCTGGAGATGCGTGAGGAGGAATCACGTCATCCAACTGCAAACTCCTGCATTGTGGTGAAAGAAGAGGAGGATGAGAGAGTGAGGAAGCATAGCACTGTGAAACCACACCTCTTGTGACCCAGAGATTAAGGAAACTGCTCTGAAACTCTTTTGCAAAACAAAACTGAAGATTCTCCACCTGGCCCTCCTCCAGGAGAAAGAGTTGAGAGTTGGCTGAGATGGGCTGTGTCGCCTTCCTGCGGCAGCTCAACAGACCTCGTCTGAACAAGAGCCTACATGGTGACTTTCATCACCCTGAGGGCAAGGTCCATCGCCGTACACAGTTCCTGCATCAACCCGAGTTCAGAACTACCTTCATGCAGCTCTTTTGGTGCTTCAGACTGGTGTACCTGCAGGAGGACCATAGCATGCAAGGCGGAGGCAGCCTGTCCGGAGGCACGATAAGCTTTGGTGGCAAGAGCGGCCGAGAACTTACAGGCCTTATAGGCTTAAATGCACCACAATTGCATGCTCCACCTGAGGATTACTCTGGGTTCAAGCCAAAGTTCAAGATCAGAGCCCTCCTTCAGACAGCACACCAGATAAACACTATATCTGATTTGATGCAAAAACAAAAAAGAAAAGAAAACTTTGCAGCAGATTTTTGAATGACAATTTGACACACATTTGACGTATGATTGCTATTTTCAAAGATGCATTGACAAAAAAACTATACAGCAAGCAAACACATTAAAGGAAAGTGAATCATTGCCTAAACATAAAATAATGAGTGCCCATATAAAGGTCATTTGTTTGTTGTATCTCTGTAATTATGAATATGGAATCATCATCATACAGATTATTCAATAATAATAATAAAGTCTGTATGAAGTTTTACAGTGACATTATCATCTATTCCAGAGTCAAGACTTTCTCACAATATTAAGATGGTTGATATCCATCCTACACTTCTGTAACTAAAATAGTGAATTAATTATAGCTGTTGTGGTGTTTTCAGAGCTGTGATCTCACTGTTGAGGTTTGGAAACATGTTACTCAGAACTCAGTTAGTTTAACCACACAGAGCAGTGATCATCTCTGAACCAGTTTAGACTGAATCATTCTGATGTCACTTCCTCTGTAGTGCTGCATTACGTTCAACTCTATCTTTCAGTGAACAATAGCATTAGTTCAGCCTGTTTAATGCACTGAATTTGAACCCAGTTTTAATTAAAGTAACCAAAAAGTTTACAGTTTCTAACATTCATCTGAATTAATTTTTCAAAGAAATGTATCAACAAAAACTTCTTCTGGAAGTCGTTAATAAAAAAAATAGTTTTGTTAAATGGAAATAGGAGAAATGGTGTAAAAAGTCCACAAGTTGCATTTAAATGAACACGCATTTTATTGGTAATGACAGTCATACGTCATGACGACAGACGTAACACGACACTGTCATTATTTTTACGCCAGCTAGAGGGCACATGACTTAAAAACGTAAATATAGGTCATAATAAGGTGCTTGAAAAACGACCTATAGTAAAACATTTCACTGTAAATTTACAGTAATTAGAAAAAAAAAGTATTGTAAATTTACAGTAAAACACTGGCAGCACAGTTGCACTGAATTGAATCTGCAGATAACTCATTTTATTTGACTGACTCATGTTGGCCAGCTGCCATTTAAGTTTATAAACTAGTATTTAAATGCCCAGTTTCACAAACAAGGCTTAAGTTAGTCCCAGTTTGAGCTGTTTAAACTGAAATCATATCTTAAAATATGTCAGAGTCATTGTTTGTCTCAAGATTCACACCAGTATTTTTTTTTTTTTTTTTAAGGCTCGTTTATAAAAGCTACTTAAATGTCCTAATTTAACTCAGGCCTAATCATGTTTTTGTTTGTTTATTCTGAGATCCAAAACTCCGTTCAAATCCTCCTTGCAACGCAACTGCAACTGCAAACGGTTGAAGAGTTATGGTAATACGACGATGACACAACCGGTTTAAAAGGGTTAACACCATGATTTCAGTGCACACTCGATCACCAACCGGCCCTGTTTCCCTGGTCAGGTGATCAGGTGAGTCCTCTGAAGTTCCAGCTGCAAACCATATTGAGGAAAGTGAGGGGGTCTGGGATCAGCTCATGTCCATCTCCAGAGGACAGTTCAGAGACATGAGTGGATACCTTTCAGTAACAAAACAATTTTATCACTCATAATTTAATGGCATGCTAAAAGAAAGAAGAGAAACTAACAGTAATGCTCAAGTTTGTGTGCAAAAGAATATCCTATAAACTGTATTGAGATCAGATGTGTGTTGAGTCAGTGTGGTTTACAGTATTCTCACCCTGAAGAACATGTCTGACACAAATGTAAAGCAACACTTCACTGTGGAACAGTATATATCAGCTCTAGCAGGATTTAAACACTGAGTCGGTCAGATCAGAGGAAGTTCTCAACCACAGGAGGAGCTGTAACTATATAATGAAGAGAAGAGTGTAAGAAATGGCAGTTTGACAGTTCTGTCTGTCGTGTCGTTGTTCAATGTATCTTTGCTTGTGTTGTGCTTGATCACATGACTCTGTCTTTGTTTGTGTTGTGCTTGATCACATGACTCTGTCTTTGTTTGTGTTGTGCTTGATCACATGACTCTGTCTTTGTTTGTGTTGTGCTTGATCACATGACTCTGTCTTTGTTTGTGTGGGTCATGTGCTCCTCTGGTCCCGCCTCCCTTGTTTAGTTCTTGTTGAGTCCTTGTTTGTCTGAGTGTGTTCACCTGTTCCTCATCCTTTATAATGTGCTCTCTTTCCCTCTTGTTTCTCCAGTTCGTTGTGCCTCTTGTGTTGTTACTGTTGTTGCTAATAGTGATGGGAGAAATAAAGCTTTTCAAAGCTTTGAATCAACTGAAACAATTGCTCCTCAAGCTTTTAAAAGCGTTTCTCACTGGTGACCCCTGCTGGTCAGAACAGTGTTAATGCAACTAAAACTCAGGACAAACATGCATAAAAACACCTTTTACAAACCCATTGCAAATGTTTTTTGTAAGGCAGTGTATTGTGTTGTCCACAAGATGTCGCTATACCACTGTTGTGTTAAGACAGATTAAAGTGCCTTTAGCACGGTTTGAGCCTCTTGATGTACCGTAGTGTTGATACTTTTCTTCAGTTCATGTTATCAACGTTATAGGTAAGCCATGTTAACGATAGTGGAAGTTGCAATGAAAAATATCTTTGTTGTTATCACACTAAAGTTCATTTTATTGAGATATTTTGTGTTTTATACTGCTAAAGACCTAAATGCAGAGTAATATGGAGAGTTAAAATGTTTTGTTCTTTCTTTTAAATGTGATTAATGTGTGGCGGCTAATACAAAGCTAGTGATGGGAAACCAAGGCTTTCTGAAGCGTTTGAGGCTTTCATCAAATTGTACCGAACAATGCTTCATTGTTCAAAGCTTTTAACACAGTGCGCATTAGCGACATCTGGTGGTCAAAATAGTTTTCGCCATATGTAACAAATCGTCACGGAGTGGCATGTGACCAAACAAAGCTTCATAAATCATGTGAGAGTGGAATCAATCCAGGATCAATACAGCTGTAATCTGATGTACTGTAAATGAATTTGTGCCAGTGACACCACAACTGGACTCATGTGTAGCCTGGTCCACGGATTCACATATTCATCAATAATATAAAATATACAAGTATGTGATCATAATCATTAATATTTGACATGAGTGGTTGAGAAATTTTTTGGGGGGTGAGCTGTTTCACCCTTATGTTCTGTTCAGGGTGTCTGAGATCCCAGCTATAAAACATGATTAAATGCAATAGTGTGACATTCAGTTTCTGTCTGATGTTGAGTTACAATTCACTCAGTTCAAACTATACAGAATCCCTAATAAGTACACACACACACACACCTACACACACACACACACACACACACACACACACACAGTCAATGTAAAGTCATACACTAGGCCAAGGGTTATGTCATGTGCTTTTGCAACTGTGCAAAGGTGAATATTTTTTATTTATTTTTTTTATTTTTATTTATTTTTTTTATGGGAATGTGCTTAGGGTGTACACTTAGACCACAAAGGTCTCAATATTTTTATTCAAATACAGGATTTGTTCCAGTGTGTTGGGGTTCAGTCTGTTTCTTTTTTTGCATATTACTTGTCCAGCTTTGGAGAATACTCTCTCACATGGGACAGAGGATGCAGGGGTACACAAGTAGTGTTTAGCCAGGTCATGAAGGTGTGGATAAGTCATCTTCTGAGTAGACCAGTATTCAAGTGGGTCAACACAACGTGGCAGAATGGGGTCTCCAAGTACTTCTGTACCTCCACTGTAGCGTCTGCAGGGGCACTGTTGGTACGCTGTGGAATACTTGAATGCCTGTCCAGGGTTTTCCATAAGTCTACCACCACAATGTTTGATGATGAGCTTGTGGGTTCTGCTGAAGACTGGCGCTGATGAGGTTCCTGGTGTTGGTTGAGCCTGTGGTGATGGTGTTTGTGGTTGCCTCTCAGGTCTAGAGGCCTTGATGATTGATGCACATTGTGAAATTAGATTTTTCACTGCAGTCTGGGCACATGTGTCATTACTAAAAACAACCATTTTAAAACGTGGGTCTAAAAGTGTTGCCAGAGCAAGGCAGCTCTTTTGCTCATGAGTGGCAAACCTCTCATTAAGTTGATTGAGCAGGTTTTCATCCAGTCGTGAGCCCATATCTGATGTCATTTGGATACTCATCTCTCGAATGGATGTTTTCAACATTTTGATCATTGGAATCACCTTGGATCCTGACACCCTTTTCTCCTCTGACATTTCCACCGTGGCTTGGTGGACAGGCCCAAGAATCCCAAGGCACTGATTCATAGATTCATACTCCTCAGCTGTGAATGGAGACAGCTCTGATCTCAGAGTGGGGAGGACTGCTCCTAGAGGCTCTCGCTGCTCATACAGCCGCTGAAACACTGCAAAGGTGCTGTTCCATCTGGTTTCCACTTCCTGAATCAGCTTATGTTGAGGGCTACCCATCTGCTGCTGGAACTGTGACAGCTTGTCCTTCGCTGTGGTGCTGGATCTGAAATGACCCACGATCTTACGCCCTCGGTTACGGAGGTCTTCTAACTCGGGGGTTGAATCAATGGCCTTCTTCACCACCAAGTTGAGCCCATGTGCGAAACAGTGTGCATGGCGGATTTTTAATTTTTATATGTGTATATATATAAATATATATATATATATATATATATATATATATATATATATATATATATATATATATATATATATATATATATTTACCTCTAAATTACTAGATTTATTAATAATGTCATTTAATAAAATAATTTCAGCACATTGTTTCATGTAAATAAAAATAACTCCTTAAGAAAACTTAAAATAACTCAAAAAGTCTCACATTGGGTGTCTCTGCTGACCTCTTGTGGGGAAAATAAATGTCATGATATTTCATGACTTTTGCCACTAGATGGCTTTTAGCTCTATATGGAGCAAACAAACTGTTCCTCTGGGTCCTAAAGTCAGATTTTCTTCAGACAGTTTTGTTCTTCTTCAGTATGCATTCAGGGGTATATATTTATACATTATAAAATCATTTTTTGGTAAAATTGTAGCATTTTTACTTTTCATTCTGACCATTATTTTGGTCTGGATTCATACTGAAGTGTCAGATATTGTTAATAATTCAAGTTATGAAGGTGAACAGCAGGGAAAAAACAACAACTAAAACAAGTAAAACTTTGAAGAATATTTATTTGAAAGTGCTGATTTTAATTCAGAATTTTAAAAAATGCTGTTACAGCTTAAAAATGCTAATGCTGTTATAATTTCACCATTTATTTGTCATTTAATGAGAATGATGTGCGAGAGTAAAAGTGTCTCATTTTCTAGACTTTGTCCAAACCTGCAGCTCTGAATGAATAATAAAGACACTAGCATTAACTGATCAACAAGCAGACAGAAACTATACAAAAAACATGCTGAACTGAGAAAAATAAGCAATAACTACAAATAAATCAGAGCATCACTTGGGTTTGTTTGTGAACATGTAAAAGACATTGAAAGTATTTATAATGGCACTGAATGACACCATTAGGACTCAGTTCTATTAGATTCATATTCTTCTGCTCATGTGGTTTTTGTGTCATTATTTGACTGATTTGTGATGGTTCTTGTTCACAGAGGCATAAAGTTCACTGCAGTTTTCCTGAGATCCAGCTTTTGCTCCTCTGATGGAAGCATAAGTCACTTTATCATCACAGCGAACCTGAATGAACATCACAGTTATTGTTTCAACACACAATTATTACAGCATGATGTTTGAGCTCAATTCATGACACAAATTCAGAAGAAAACACAAACTATCATGTTGAGAGACGCTGGACAACATCAAGGAAGTGTTTCTCACCTTCTTCTTTTGGTCTTGGTTTTTACTGTACGCAGTGACCTCAGTATAAGTCACATGATCATCTGTCTGCTCCTAAACACCAATGGAAATATGAAAAATTACAGCAATGTCAAATATACACAGATTACTGAAGATGAATCATATTGTTCACTGGCAGTAGATGAATGTAAATGTTGATTGTGTCGTTGGTTCATCATATTTATTCTTATCTGTGAGTTTTAGAGCAGAAACAGTTCAAATACACTAACCTGTCATTATATAATCTGACTAATACGAGTGTCATATTTCAGGATCAGAGCTTATAAACACTAATAACTCATGATCGACCTACAATACTCACCTCAGAGTCATCAGTTCCTCTTCTGTTATCTGAAACATAACGTCAAGAGAATATTGATGATCAAACACACAATACAGTCTCCAATTAAACTGATTTCAGAAGAATTCTAGTGCTGTAGAAACATTAAACTCTGTCTGAGAGGAATTCTGTCTAAATTACACATTTATTTTATCAGATGATTTGGGCTTTTTGTCTGTTATATAATATGAGAAAGTGTAAAAACTCACCGTCTCTTTTTCTGCGAATCATCCAGAGAATAAGAGCAGGAAGGAGAACAGCGAATGAAGCGACAACAATCACAATCACTGAGAGAGAGACGATATTACAGTCATATTAATACTGATGTCCACTGAGCTCATTTTCACTACAATGAGTTCATTTAGATCCTGATTCTAGAAAAACTCCAGAGTGTGAAAACAAGCACTGAAATGAGGATGATCTTCATACACACCTAGAGAGGTTGGAGTCAGTGTTGATGCTGTAGTTGATGGTACAACTATTAAAAACAAAATCATATTTGAATGCAGGAACACAACATCAAGACAAAAACTCAAGTGTGAAAACAAGCACTGAAATGAGGATGATCTTCATACACACCTAGAGAGGTTGGGATCTTCTGATTCTCTGTACAAATGAAAGGATGGATGAATTAAAGCCAGTGTGAACCAGTGAAGTGAGAGACTGATGATGTGTGACAGTGATCATGTGATCATGAACCTTGTGTAGGAGCTGCTGCTGTAGTTTGGCTTGATTTCTTCTCAGAGTTTGAGAAGATGAATGTTCAGATGTTCATCTGGAGGACATTAACATCATATTTTACAGTAGTAATAGTTGTTTCTCACCTGAATACTTGACAGTGTATCTGACTGAGGTCTGGAGTTGATTTCTGAGAGTAAGCTGACATCTCCACTCTCTGTTGTCATCTTCATTCAGGAGTGTTGTAGTCAGAGTGATGTTACAGTGATCTGATGAGAATAATATCTGATATCTGGAGTCTGTCTTCAGATCAACACCAGCCTGATTCACCCACAACAGCTGAAGTCCCTCAGAACGAACCCAATAATCACAGAAGAATCCAGCATATGAATACAACTGACAGGAGAGAGTCACAGAGCGACCTGGACTGATCTCAGTCTGTGAGGATGATGATGATGATGATGATGATGATGATGGAGACACTGAAACTGAACACAAGACACAAATCACAGACTCTTCAATCATCATGTGAGTTTAAAGGGAGAATCTGCTCTTTTTAAATTGATCACATAATCATAAACTCACCATGAAGAACATGCAGATAAACATAAGCATCAGATCCTTGGTATTGTTCTCCATTCACATATTGTCGGCAGCTGTATAATCCATAATCTTCTTCTGTGACGTTCTTGATGTTCAGAGAGCAGTCAGACCCCAGACTCAGTCTCTCATGTCTCTCTGTGTCTTTATTCTTTATCCCTCGATCAATGAGATCAACTGCTGAATGTCTGAAACTCATATAGTTCCATGTAGTTGATTTGCAGTCAGAAAGAGTATTATTACAGGGCAGATGGACATTTTCACCAGAACTGATGAACACATGAGGATCATACACTCCACTGGTACCTGAAACACAGTATATTTGACTGATCATTATATTATATTAGGGGCAGTTGTGGCCTAATGGTTAAAGAGTCGGATTTGTAACCTGAAGGTCACAGGTTTGAGTCTAAGTACCAGTAATGTAGGTGAAGGAGTGAATGAACAGCACTCTCTTCCACCCTCATTACACACAACTGAGGAATTTAAACAAGACACTGAACCCCCAATCACTCCCTCTGTGTGTGTGTGTGTGTGTGTGTGTGTGTGTGTGTGTGTGTACTTGGATGGGTGAAATACAGAGCACAGATACTGACTGACTGACTGATACTGTTAATCTTGGTCCACTGGTTTCATATAATAAAACATGTTTTATTATTATAAAGCTTTTAAATTTGATAATCAAATAAATGCTGTTGTCAAATCCAGCTTTTTCCACTGGAGACTTCTGGATAAAGTCAAGACGTTTCTCTCTTTTAAGGAGCTTGAGAAAGTCATTCATGTCTTTATTTCTTCAAGTCTTGATGATTGTAATTCTCTGTATAGAGGAGTTAGTCAGACAGCGTTGTCACGTTTGCAGCTGCTTGATGCTGACAGGGACATGAAAACAAGAGCATTTTACCCTGATTTTATCTTCTCTTCATTGGTCACCAGTGCGTTTCTGAATAGAATTGAAGCTTTCCTCATGAACACAATCATCACAGTCTCCAGAATAAAGTGTTTGTCTTGATCATGTAGCTGTTGAAATCTCTGAATATGAAGATAATTGTTGATCATCAGATGTTTGAGTGACTCTATGTCCAGTATCAGGAATAATACAGTATGATCTGTATGTATCAATACACAACTCTGAGATCACAACGTGAATGTGTGCAAGAATAAACTGAGCATGTGCTACATCAGATTACGTCACGTCCTGTTTGTTGCTGCCGCGTTGTTTGAGCTAGAGCTCCGTCGAGCTGATTCCTAATTGTTTGTTTTTGCCTCGTAAAATCTAACTTATAATCTATCACTCTTTCTTTTTCGGTGGGGGAACACATCCCCAACATTATTTTATATAAATAACATTTGGATTACCTTGATATCGCTAGTTTTATCCGACTTCCCGAACTTTCGCTACCAGCTTTAGCCCGTTAGCATTAGCGGCGTGCCACGCCCACGCTACGCTAGCGTTTGTACTCTTCTCTCTCACAATATTATTGTTTCATCTAAGTTACTCTAATGGCGAGTGTATTGGATGTTTCTCTACCTTTGTGTGCAGGTGAGGACACGTTTGAGCTGCATGCGGTGCAGTTGGAACTGGAGGCCGTGGAGCGGCAGAACCGGATCCTTCTCGAGAAGCAGGCCGAGCTACGCGAGCGGCAGACAGCGCTGGAAACTTCTCGCGCTGGCGCTCACCAACCCTCGGTAAGTTTGCAGTGCGATATTAACACTCCTGCCTCCTCTACGCCGTGTGTTTCTCTGCACAGGGCCCGAGCACCAAGAACGCGTTCATCCCAGCCCTCGTTCACTCCGGCGCCGTCTCACCAGGGACCATGGGTGCTTCAGCAGCGGAAGACGCGAGCCAGGCCTCGGACCAGGACCTCTCCTCCGCCGCCCCCGGTCTTCAACGTCTCGACACGGAACCGCTTCTCCCCTCTTCGTGAGGCAGAACGCGACGCTGTGGTCATCGGAGACTCCATCGTCCGCCACGTCCACGCTACCACAGCCAAAGGTAAGGTGCGCAGTCACTGTTTTCCTGGTGCTCGTGTTCTCGATGTCTCTGCGCATATTCCCGCGATCCTCAACGGTGCTGAGACCATCGGAGCTGTAGTGCTGCACACGTGGGTGAACGACACCAGGCTGCGGCAGACGGAGGTGCTGAAGCAGGACTTCAGGAGCCTGATCGAGACGGTACGAGCCACATCGCCCGCGACGAGGATCATCGTGTCCGGACCGCTTCCGACGTACCGACGAGGACATGAAAGGTTCAGTAGATTATTTGCTCTAAATGAATGGTTGATGTCTTTGTGTAATGAACAGAAGCTGCTCTTTGTAAATAATTGGAATCTTTTCTGGGAGCGTCCTAGGCTCTTCCGTGCTGATGGCCTGCACCCCAGCAGCATCGGAGCTGATCTTCTGTCAGAGAACATCTCCAAGACGCTTCGCACCATATGACTAGTAAGTCAAACCTCAAATCACAGTCTGTGTTCTGCCCACTTCATTGATAGAAATGTGAGTGTAGTACAGTCTATAGAAACTGTGTCTATTCCCCGAATAGTGAGGTTTAACAATAAAAATAAAGGATCTAGAAAAAACCTAATCGTGATCAAACCAGATTTTTGTAAAATTACTGAACAAAAACAATCTCTAAAACTAGGGCTACTAAACATTAGATCGCTGACACCGAAGGCAGTTATCATAAATGAAATTATCACGGATAATAGTCTTGATGTAATCTGCCTTACTGAAACATGGCTTAAACCAAATGATTATTTTGGTCTTAATGAGTCTTGTCCACCTGGCTACCGTTATAAAAATAAATGCCGCCTGATTGGCCGTGGCGGTGGTGTAGCAACAATCTATAGAGAGATACTTAATGTTACTCAGAGAACAAACTACAGGTTTAATTCATTTGAAATTCTTATGCTAAATGTTACTGTGGCGAGGGGGGCGTGGTTCAGCGAGGTCTGCGGCGGGAGAGAGCATCGGGAGATCTTTGGTGAGTGAGCGAGTTAAATGTAAATCACGAACACCTGTTTCTCATTTCAGTAATTGGCGCGGAGACAGGTTAAAACACCGCGAGAAGCAGGAGTCGGGGAGAGAGAGGGGAACTGCTGACTGAGCAGCTGGTGCACGACTAACTGGAGTGAAGCCCATTGTGGATTGTACAGCCGTGACCAGGAGTGAAGCCCTTTGTGGATTGTAGATGCCGTGACTGGAGTGAAGCCCTTTGTGGATTATTTTATTTGCTGTTGTGCCTTGCACAGTTTTTGTTGGACGTTTCTAATTCTTGAAATAAAGCTCAGTCAGCAGTTGAACGCCGACCCTGTCCCCTTCCTTCCTACACATAAGAACGTTAGTTGTATTACACTGGTGCCGAAACCCGGGAAGGAAGCTGGGTGGCCGCTGCCATGCAATCTTCGTCCTCCCCATCGACATTTGCGGAAGTCATCGCGTCCCTCGCGGTCCTGCATCAGGAACAACATCGAGCCCTGCTGGACCTGCGCACCGACCAAGAACGTCGCTTCCAAGCCATCGTGCAGGCCCAGCAGGAGGACCGCGAGAGGTTCCGGAGCTGGATTGACCGGGAGGTTCACCAGGAGACCATCGGGCAGCCGGCTGCGCCTACCCACCTGCCATTGAACAAAATGGGGCCGTCGGACGACCCCGAGGCCTTCCTCGACTTATTTGAGCGGTCAGCCGAGGCAAGTGGCTGGCCGCGGGACCAATGGGCCATGAGGCTGGTCCCCCTCCTCTCGGGAGAATCGCCGGTGGCGGCGCAGCAGCTGCCAGCAGAGAACCTCCTGGTCTTTGACGACCTTCGGCGGGCCATCGTTCAGCGGGTCGGCCGGACCCCAGAGCAACATCGTCAACGCTTCCGCTCCCTGGACCTGGGTGAGTCCGGCCGGCCCTTCGTGTTGGCCCAACAGCTCCGGGACTCGTGCCGCAAATGGCTACTGGCTGAGGGAAGCGACGTGGACCGGATTATCGATCGCGTGGTACTGGAGCAGTTTATCACTAGGCTCCCCAAGAAAACAGCCGAGTGGGTCCAGTGCCACCGCCCCACGTCGCTGGACTCAGCCATCGAACTGGCGGAGGACCACATGGTGGTGTGCCAAGGGGTCGGCGAACCCCTACCATCCGCCTCTCTCTCTCCTTCTTTTAATTCCCCCTCTCTCTCTAAACCTGTCCCTCTACCCAGGTCTCGTCCGCCCGGCCCACCACGTGTTCCGCCCCGGGGGCGGGGCGGAACGGAACAGGGCCCGTATTATGGACCAAGAGCCCCGCCCAGGGGGGCGGGACTCCCTGCTGCCGGGCCGGACTCCGCTCCTGCTTCTCCCCTCTCTCCGCGTCAACCATTTAACCCGCTCCCTGCCACAAGAGCGGCGGGCAGGTCTGGGCCGGCCTGTTGGCGTTGCGGGGACCCGGAGCACTTTGTGGACAGGTGTCCAGTGATGGAGGTTGGGACGTTGATCCGGGTCCCGGACGATCCGCAGGCTGCCCCCGGTCAAGCTGGCGAGTACCAAATACCTGTGAGTGTCAAGGGGGGTACCTATCAGGCTTTGGTGGACTCAGGATGTAACCAAACCTCGGTGCATCAAAGCCTGATTTCGTCCGGGGCATTGGATACAGGCCGCTTGGTTAAGGTGAGGTGTGTGCACGGGGATGTGGTGAAATATCCGTTAGTGCCCGTCATTATTCAATTTAGGGGTCAAAAGCATAGTGTGGAGGTGGCAGTTAATCCGCACCTCCGGCATCCGATAATTTTGGGGACGAATTGGCCTGCATTTAATAAATTATTGGGGTGTTTATGCTCGGATGCCTCTTGGGGGGAAAAATCGCGGGATAAGGAGGTGCGAGTGCAGGCGGGAGAGACTGATCAGGGACCGGTGAGTTCAGCTTCAGGGGAACAGAGCGAAATTGGAAGACTTATTCTTTCGGATCGCGATGACTTTCCCCTGGAACAGTCTCACGATGAGACGCTAAAAAACGCGTTTGAAAAGGTCAGCACCATCGATGGTCAGCCTCTCCAGCCTGGGCGTCCACTTTCTTATCCGTATTTTG
The DNA here is from genome assembly GCA_036281575.1 of Ancherythroculter nigrocauda. NCBI lineage: Eukaryota > Metazoa > Chordata > Actinopteri > Cypriniformes > Xenocyprididae > Ancherythroculter > Ancherythroculter nigrocauda. Next base: position 81,106,134 of record VTFQ01000001.1, on the reverse strand, counting down.
CGATCATAAAAGATAGGTTGTATCGAGTGACCCAAGACACTCAGACAAAAGAAGATACGACCCAATTATTAGTTCCAAGGAGCCGCAGGGAAATGCTTTTCCACGCGGCTCATTCTAATCCGATGGCAGGGCATTTAGGACAAACGGCAACACTAAATCGTCTCATGACCCGATTCTTTTGGCCGGGCATTCACGAGAATGTGCGCAGGTGGTGCGCGTCTTGTCGGGAATGTCAGTTGGTGAACCCACCGGCCACCCCAAAAGCGCCGTTGCGCCCCCTCCCATTAATGCAGGTCCCCTTCGAAAGAATTGGTATGGACCTCATCGGGCCATTAGAGCGATCAGCAAGAGGGCATCGCTTTGCATTAGTCATTGTGGATTATGCAACACGATATCCTGAAGCAGTGCCACTCCGCAACATTTCTGCTAAGAGTGTTGCGGATGCACTGTTTAGTTTAATCTCCCAAGTGGGGGTTCCGAAAGAAATCCTCACTGATCAAGGCACGGCGTTTATGTCACGCACGTTACGCGAACTTTACGAATTGTTGGGCATTAAATCCGTGCGTACCAGCGTCTTTCACCCACAAACGGACGGCCTGGTTGAACGGTTTAATCGCACGCTTAAATCCATGATTCGTAAATTCGTTCAAGAAGACGCCAAAAATTGGGATAAGTGGTTAGAACCTCTGTTATTTGCAGTGCGAGAGGTCCCGCAAGCCTCCACGGGGTTTTCCCCCTTCGAGCTTCTCTTTGGACGCCAGCCCCGGGGGGTATTAGACGTCCTAAGAGAGACTTGGGAGGACGGACCATCTCAGGCCAAAAATGAAATTCAGTATGTGCTGGACTTGAGAGCAAAACTCCACACGTTGGGGCGGCTGTCTATGGAGAATTTGTTACAAGCCCAGCACAGACAGAGCCAGCTGTATAACAGGGGAGCTAACTTGCGCAAATTTTCACGGGGAGATAAAGTACTTGTATTGCTTCCCACTTCAAGCTCGAAATTACTTGCAAAGTGGCAAGGACCGTTTGTGGTGACACGGCAAGTCGGTGAGCTCGATTATGAGGTTGTGCGTTCCGATAGGAGAGGAGCACGTCAGATTTACCACCTCAATCTCCTTAAAAAATGGAATGAGGCGGAATCAGTGATGCTGGCGACGGTGATTAGCGGAGAGGATGATCTCGGGCCAGAGGCGAATGTCAAAAAACAGTCCCTCGCTCTGGCCCCAGGGGGAGATCACCTCTCGCCCTCACAGCTCACTGATTTATCCAAGTTACAAGCAGAGTTTACAGACGTGTTTTCTCCCCTACCGGGCCGTACAAACCTCATTCAGCACCACATCGAGACAGAGCCGGGCGTGGTGGTTCGCAGCCGGCCGTATAGATTGCCTGAACACAAGAAAAATGTAGTGCAGGCAGAATTAGAAGCTATGCTTGAAATGGGAGTAATAGAAGAGTCCAGCAGTAACTGGGCGAGCCAGATAGTTTTGGTTCCCAAGACGGACGGTTCAGTTCGGTTCTGTGTGGACTATCGCAAGGTGAACGCAGTGTCGAAGTTCGACGCGTATCCAATGCCTCGGGTGGACGAGTTGCTTGACCGGCTAGGTACGGCTCGATTTTATTCGACACTGGACTTAACGAAAGGGTATTGGCAGATCCCCTTGTCGCCATTATATTTCACGACGCCGTTTGGATGACACCAATTCGTCACCCTTCCGTTCGGGTTGTTCGTCTCATGGATAAAATTTTGCGGCCCCATGGTGCATATGCTGCTGCCTATCTGGACGATATTATTATCTTCAGTAATGACTGGCAGCGGCATATGCAGCATTTGAGGGCCGTCCTGAGATCGCTGAGGGGGGCCGGGCTCACGGCCAACCCGAAGAAGTGTGCGATTGGGCGCGTGGAAGTAAGGTATCTGGGCTTCCACTTGGGGCATGGACAGGTGCGTCCCCAAATTGATAAGACGGCAGCGATTGCGACCTGTCCGCGCCCCAAGACCAAAAAGGAGGTTAGACAGTTCCTCGGGCTGGCGGGATATTATAGGAGGTTTGTTCCTAATTATTCGGCCCTCACCAGCTCGTTGACTGATCTAACCAAAAAGGATGCGCCAGATACGGTCCAGTGGACGGAGCTGTGCCAGCAGGCCTTCACCCAGGTGAAGGCTGCTCTATGTGGTGGGCCATTGCTTCACTCTCCTGATTTTTCTCTCCCTTTTCTGTTGCAGACTGACGCGTCGGACAGGGGGCTGGGTGCTGTCCTGTCCCAGGAGATAGAGGGTGAGGAACGGCCGGTGCTGTACATTAGCCGTAAGCTCTCAAAGAGAGAAGCTAAGTACAGCACCGTTGAGAAAGAGTGTTTGGCTATTAGATGGGCCGTCCTCACCCTCCGCTATTATCTCCTGGGGCGGGAATTCACTCTCTGTTCGGACCACGCTCCCCTGCAGTGGCTCCACCGCATGAAGGATACCAACGCGCGGATCACTCGTTGGTATCTGGCATTACAGCCTTTTAAGTTCAAGGTGGTCCACAGGCCGGGTGTTCAGATGGCTGTGGCCGATTTCCTCTCCAGAAATGGGGGGGGGGGGCTGCAGGCCGGACGGCTCCCCGGCCTGAGTCGGGCGGTGGGGGTATGTGGCGAGGGGGGCGTGGTTCAGCGAGGTCTGCGGCGGGAGAGAGCATCGGGAGATCTTTGGTGAGTGAGCGAGTTAAATGTAAATCACGAACACCTGTTTCTCATTTCAGTAATTGGTGCGGAGACAGGTTAAAACGCCGCGAGAAGCAGGAGTCGGGGAGAGAGAGGGGAACTGCTGACTGAGCAGCTGGTGCACGACTAACTGGAGTGAAGCCCTTTGTGGATTATTTTATTTGCTGTTGTGCCTTGCACAGTTTTTGTTGGACGTTTCTAATTCTTGAAATAAAGCTCAGTCAGCAGTTGAACGCCGACCCTGTCCCCTTCCTTCCTACACATAAGAACGTTAGTTGTATTACAGTTACACTCTCAGATATAAGTAAAAAGTCGCTACTATCTCTTGCTTTGGCTACCGTTTATAGACCTCCAGGGCCTTATGCTGATTTCCTGAAAGAGTTTGCAGACTTTCTCTCAGACCTATTGGTCAACGTCGATAAAGCACTGATTGTTGGAGATTTTAACATTCATGTAGACAATACAAATGATACGTTAGGGGCTGCGTTTACTGATTTACTAAACTCATTTGGGGTCGAACAAAATGTCACTGGACCCACTCACCGTTTTAATCATACTCTAGATTTAATTATATCACATGGAATAAATCCTACTGATATAGAAATTCTACCGCAAAGTGATGACATCTCTGATCACTATCTTGTAACATGTGTACTGCATACTGATGATATTTGTCAAATTGCGCCACGATATCGACTAGGCAGAACAATTTTCCCGACAACTATAGATAAATTCACAAATAATCTGCCTGATCTGTCTCAGCTGCTCATCGTACCCGAACACGCAAATGATCTTGAGGAAATGACTAGCAGCATGTGCACCATTTTTACTAGTACATTAGATACTGTTGCACCGATGAGATTTAAAAAGGTTAGAGAGAAAAATACTGTTCCATGGTACAACAGTATTACTCGCGCTATGAAAAGAGAAACTCGTAATCTAGAACGCAAATGGAGACAAACTCGTTTAGAGGTCTTCAGAATCGCATGGAAAGACAGTTCTTCCCGCTATAGAAAGACTCTAAAAGCAGCCAGGGCTGAGCATCTTCGCAAACTTATAGAGAATAACCAAAACAATCCACGGTTCTTATTTAGTACAGTAGCTAGATTAACAAATAAACAGATATCACCAGAACAAAATGTTTCATTACAGTTTAGTAGTGATGACTTTATGAATTTCTTTAATGAAAAAATCGAAAGTATCAGAAATAAAATTGTAAATGTACAACCTTTGACAGATTCTGACCAAGGCTGTGTCTCAATGCTAGTGTTACTTGATCTCAGTGCTGCGTTTGACACTATAGATCATATAATACTCTTAGATCGACTACAATATTACACTGGTATTCAGGGACAGGCATTACGGTGGTTTAAGTCGTACCTATCAGACCGTCACAATTTTGTTTATATAAACGGGGAAAAATCTAAGATAACGATAGTAAACTATGGAGTGCCGCAAGGATCTGTGTTAGGCCCTCTGCTATTTTCAATCTACATGCTGCCATTTGGCAATATTATAAGAAAACATGGAATTAGTTTCCACTGCTATGCCGATGATACTCAGTTATATATTTCATCACGACCAGATGAAATCTCTAAATTATCCAATCTGACAGAGTGTGTTAAAGAATTAAAACATTGGATGACTAGTAATTTTCTTCTATTAAATTCAGATAAGACTGAAGTATTACTTATTGGACCAAAAACCTGTACACAGAATCTCTCAGACTACAATCTGCATTTAGAAGGATGTACTGTTACTCCATCCTCGACAGTTAAAGACCTGGGTGTTATATTAGACAGCAACTTGTCCTTTGAAAATCATATTTCATACGTTACAAAAACAGCCTTCTTTCACCTCAGAAACATTGCTAAAATACGGAATATGTTATCTGTTTCTGATGCAGAAAAGTTAGTTCATGCTTTCATGACGTCTCGACTAGATTACTGTAATGCATTATTAGCTGGTTGTCCTGCTTCCTCAATAAACAAGCTACAATTAGTACAAAATGCAGCTGCTAGAGTTCTTACCAGGTCAAGACAATATGATCATATAACACCAATCTTATCATCTCTTCACTGGTTACCCATTAAGTTCTGTATCGATTATAAAGTATTGCTAATGACCTATAAGGCTCTAAATGGTTTAGCTCCTGTATACTTAACCAATCTTCTATCGCCCTACAATCCTTCACGCTCCTTAAGATCACAAAACTCTGGACTTCTGGTTGCACCTAGGATAGCTAAGTCCACTAAAGGAGGGAGAGCATTTTCACATTTGTCTCCGAAACTCTGGAATAGCCTTCCTGATAATGTTCGGGGCTCAGACTCGCTCACCCAGTTCAAATCTAGATTAAAGGCGCATCTCTTTAGCCAAGCATTCACATAATGCATCTCATACCAGATCAACTGCACATGACTATCTTTGCTTAAAGTTATGAACAGCAGCTACGCTAATTATTCTCCTTTTGCTTTTCTGTTTTACCTCGGGACACACGCCCTGAGGTGACTAGAGAGTACATCAGCTTCAGTTTGTATCCAGCCTCTTAAGAAGACCTCAGATGACCATCACCTGTGAAGAGACGGCGCCAGCTCCTGTGAGGACTTCAGAAGACGCAATCATCTGGATCAACATTCACATTGCACAATCTCTATATCCTAATTTATTGTTAATGTAATTCATTTTCCAGGAGCTCTTTGCTTCTACCTTCAGTTAAACTGCTAACAGTGATTGTAATTAATTACCTAAAGTATATTATTTGCTAACTACATTCTTTAAATTGTAATGTTGACATCCATTTTCTGTAAAGCTGCTTTGAAATGATATGTATCGTGAAAAGCGCTATACAAATAAATGTGAATTGAATTGAATTGAATGTTCAAATCAACTCTTTCCAGACTAATTATACTAAATGTCTTTAGAGAAAATCCAGATTTCTTTACCTGTGAGAAGTGAAGAGAGAATGATCAGTCCCAGCAGACACAGATCACACTGATCAGCCATTTTCTGTTTCTGTCAGTCTTTCTCTTCATTATATAGTTACAGCTCTTTCTTCAGACAGGAAGGGCTGGTAGAGTCTAAAGAAAGAACTTCCTCTGATCTGAACTGAGTGTAGTTCTGGTATATAGTTGTCATTTAGTGACACGATGCCAATGCATAATGGAGAAGTGTTGATTTGTTCTTCACTGATGTTTAAATGTAATGTACAGTACACTTCTACTGTAATAGGAACAGTCCCTGAAGATCAACTCATGGTTGATGTTCAAGAGCACAATGGTAACAGCTCAGGGAGTTTAACCTACAGTCATTCTGTTTCCACACAGACTTTGACACGACAGCAGCTGTCAAACATGTTATTCAGTGTGAGGAAGTGCATATTGTTAACACATCTGATCTGAGCACAGTTCTTTGCATTACTGTTAGTTTCACTTCTTTCTTTTAGCAGTTTCTTCATGCAGTTCAAATCTAGAAACAAAAAAAAAAAAATGTTTAAAAAAAAAAAAAAACTGGTATTGGTATGGTAGAGGAAGAGGTGTAATGAGAAGGAGAGGAAGAGTGGAACAGATAGAGGGAGATCATATGAGGAGAGAGGAGGATGTAAAGCAGGAGGAGAGGAGAAGAGATGAGTATAGTGGAGGAGATTGCTGTAGTGGAAAGAGCAGGTATAGGGGCATTTTAGATTCAGCACCCCCCATCATTTTATGTTTGAATATAAACTCATTTTATAAATATCAGTTGTTTTAAAGCAGATAAATCAAGTGTAGTGTCAGTTCTGGCAGGCTCGCATCAGCTGACTGTCAGGTGACTCACGTCTACCTATAGGAATACGACACCTATCACAGCATCCATATATAAGCTCCTCAGTATTATCAGCAGCTATCGCCTTTCTCAGGAGATAATTAAATGGACAATTCGACTGGCAAAATCACATCATCTCACTAGGAAGTGTGCAATCGGGAATTAGCGAGAGGGATTTGTTCTCCACATGGATTTCACCTCTTGAACACGTGAATTCGCCGCATTGGTCATAAGTCACCTGATTTGGAAGTGACTGAGTTAGCATTGCTTCTCGCATCGCTGCAATTAGACATGGACTCACTGAAGTTATACTAATGACTGAAGAACAAGTTCAGATGGATCTGCACATCCACGTCACAGCCGGATATTTCACTCTCCTTCATCTCTGAATGTTTCCAGAAGCTAAGCTAAGTTCGTTTTAAAGCTCACCCTGCTGAAAAAAACAGCATATGCTGGTAAGATATGTTTTGAAGCTGGGATGGTGGTTTGAGCTGGTTTACGCTGGTCAAGTGCTGGTCCTGTACTGGTCCAGGAGTTTGTCATTTAGAAAATGATGAAACCCATAGTGTACTACAAGTGGCAACTAAATGATTTATTTAATACAGAGATAATGGGCCCTATTTTAACAATCTGAGCACATGGTCTAAAGTGCACAGGGCAGGAGCACTTAGGGTGTGTCCGAACCCACTTTTACTAGTTTAAGGACGGGAAAAATGGTTGGTGCACCCGGCAAATGGTCTAAAGGGTTGTCCCTATTCTCTTATTGAGTCATGGGTGTGTTTTGGGCGTAACGTGAAATAAACCAACCAGAGTCTCATCTCCCATTCCCTTTAAAAGCCAGTTGCTCTCACGCCATGGTGCATTCGCTATTTACAAGATGGAAATTGCAAGCAGAAAAACTGAACGCGTCTATAGTGAGGAAACGGATCTGCTCATGAGCGTGTGAGTAGATCATCTACCTAGAAATGTACACTTTTTTCACCTGGGGGGCAGCGAGGTGGAACTCAAGGGTCCGACCCGGGAGGCATAGTGTCCTGGAGTAGAGGCAGTGACTGTGATGGAGCTGGAGATGCGTGAGGAGGAATCATGTCATCCAACTGCAAACTCCTGCATTGTGGTGAAAGAAGAGGAGTGGGTGAGGAAGCATAGCACTGTGAAAACACACCTCTTGTGACCCAGAGATTAAGAAATCTGCTCAGAAACTCTTTTGCAAAACAAAACTGAAGATTCTCCACCTGGTCCTCCTCCAGGGGAAAGAGTTGAGAGTTGGATGAGATGGGCTGTGTCGCCTTCCTGCGGCAGCTCAACAGACCTCGTCTGAACAAGAGCCTACATGGTGACTTTCATCACCCTGAGGGGAAGGTCCATCGCTGTACACAGTTCCTGCATCAACCCGAGTTCAGAACTACCTTCATGCAGCTCTTTTGGTGCTTCAGACTGGTGTACCTGCAGGAGGACCATAGCATTCAAGGCGGAGGCAGCCTGTCCGGAGGCACGATAAGCTTTGGTGGCAAGAACGGCAGAGAACTTACCGGCCCTACAGGCTTAAATGCACCACAATTGCATGCTCCACCTGTGATTACTCTGGGTTCAAGACAAAGTTCAAGCTTGGAGCCCTCCTTCAGACAGCACACCAGATAAACACTATATCTGATTTGATGCAAAAACAAAAAATAAAAGAAAACTTTGCATCAGATTTTTGAATGACAATTTGACACACATTTGACTTATGATTGCTATTTTCAAAGATGCATTGGCACAAAAACTATACAGCAAGAAAACACATTAAAAGGAAAGTGAATCATTGCCTAAACATAAAATAACGAGTGTCCAGATAAAGTTCATTTGTTTGTTGTATCTCTGTAATTATGAATATGGAATCATCATCATACATATTATTCAATAATAATAATAAAGTCTGTATGAAGTTTTACAGTGACATTTTCATCTATTCCAGAGTCAAGACTTTTTCACAATATTAAGATGGTTGATATCCATCCTACACTTCCGTAACTAAAATAGTGAATTAATTATAGCTGTTGTGGTGTTTTCAGAGCTGTGATCTCACTGTTGAGGTTTGGAAACATGTTACTCAGAACTCAGTTAGTTTAACCACACAGAGCAGTGATCATCTCTGAACCAGTTTAGACTGAATCATTCTGATGTCACTTCCTCTGTAGTGCTGCACTACATTCAATTCTATCTTTTCAGTGAACAATAGCATTAGTTCAGCCTGTTTAATGCACTGAATTTTAACCCAGTTTTAGTTAAAGTAACCAAAAAGTTTACAGTTCCCTTTCGAAAATCCTATTGGCCGGCGACAGCCTATGACGTCAAACGGCGTGAACTGTGACGTATAAAGGGAACACCTGGGGAAGCAGCCAAACATCTTTTCGTCTTTTCGGGACTGTTTTGTTCGTGCCATTGTTTCACAAACTCCGGTAGGAAATTACTCCTTTTATATCTGCAATCGTCCAGGAGGAAGTGTTCATCCGTGTCCCAGAGGTTTGACACTTGATGTACATTTTTCTGGCACTTTTCTGTCTGGAGATTGAGCGAACGCATAGACGATGCTTGAGGGCGGCGTCTATGTGTGTTTGTCTATTGCTCACTGTGAGCGTCTCCCCTGTTTGGACGCTCCATTCTCGTTTGACACTCTTCCTGAGGGAGGAGGCGTCGGCATCTGTGCCTGGTGCTGTAGCCCCGTGTGTGCTGAGGCAATACGGTGGCTGCAGGTATAGGGCTCGCAATGAGCTCGTTGGGAAGTCTGAAAGGATTATATTTCTCTCGGCTTCCCTGGGGCTTATGAAGTTGTGAGTTGGATGACGGTGACGTTCGTGTTTGATGTCACCGCGTCCAATAGCGAGCGCTCCTCTTTTTTTAAGAAAGGGGCTGTGCGCGGACGACTCGACGAACGGTTCCTTTCTGTCCATGAATGTTGCGGCTCCCGTAGACTTTCCATTTTCTACTGATCTCTGCGTTTGAGATTGGGAGGGCATGGAAACCACTTCCTACGGGTCACAGATGCCTTTAGCAGCCTTGGCAGGCCTTTTGCGAAAGGCCTCTTTTAGGCTCAGCTTGGGCAGTTGGCCGTAGGGAATGCTGTCACTGACAGCCTTGGAGAGTTGCTCCCGGTTTTTCCCTGGAACTGCCGGACGTTTGTCCAGACTTCTTGGGCATGCGCTCTCCTTCAGCATGGCGGTGTGGGTATATCGTTCCCCATAGCGCAATTCCAAGCGCAGAGTTGAGTTCCCTTTCTAAAGGGGAACGTCTCAGGTTACGAATGTAACCATGGTTCCCTGAGAACAGGGAACGAGACTCTGCGCTTCCCTTCAATGCTTCGGGATGCCTGCGAAACAGTCCCTCAAAGATGAAAAGGTGTTTGGCTGCTTCCCCAGGCGCTCCCTTTATACGTCACGGTTCACGCCATTTGACGTCATAAGCTGTCGCTAGCCAATAGGATTGGAGTGTTGTGAATTTGGCATTTCGAACACGAGTCACGAGTGACGTTCCCCATATAGTGATGGGAGAAATGAAGCTTTTTAAAGCTTTGAATCAACTGAACCACTTGCTCCTCAAGCTGATTCATCGTTTCAAAGTGTTCAAACATCACTCGCTGGTGACCCCTGCTGGTCAGAACAGTGAAAATGCAACAAAAACTCAAACCCAAACATGCATAAAAACAAACCTAATGCAAATGTATTATTGAAAGTAAAATCTATCAAATGCAGTTAACTAAGCATCTAATAAGATTAAATATCAAGTATCTGTGTAATATGTTTTCTTTTAAAATTTTCAGGGTTTGTTTTGTTTGTTCAATGGACTCTCAGCTAAACAGCCAATCAGAAACTATTAACTACTATGTTACGTCCTGAGACGTATTGTGTATGTGTTTTGCTGGTTCCTTCTTTATTTCTCTCTTTCTCTCCCTTTCTCTTGTCCTTCCTTTAGGATTGCATTCTATCAAAGTGATCTCCAGATCTGATTGGTGCTAATGGGACCAGGGAGCAGCTATAAGTGGATCTGGAAGGCCTGAAGAGGGAGCTCTGCTCAACTTGTGATTCCCTGTTGTTTAATTGCACATGTGCTGTTGTGTGTTTGCTGCAGCGTGTTGTTGCTCTTAGCTTGCTTGATCTGCCTGTTGTGTGCAGTGTTATATTTGGGTTTGAGTTGATAAGTTGTTGTCAATCTCATTTTCCCTTTTGTATATTTTTTTTGTAAAATATTGTAAATATCTTTTCCACACCAGGAAGCTGTAGGGGGTGAGTGACATTTCCTTTGTAAATACTGTTTTCTACTGTTTTTCATTAGATGGGGAATTAGGATAATTTCTTTTTTCTTTTCTTTTCTTTTCTTTTCTTTTCTTTTCTTTTCTTTTCTTTTCTTTTGTTAGGGAATTTAGGTTTTTCTGTTAGGAGTTTGTGTGGTGTTTGTTTGTTGTTTTGGCTTTTGCTCACCCCTGAAGTTGTGCTTTCATTTGTGGTTTTGTAAATAAAAGTGTACAAAGGATCTTTGATTTCAATTGCAGTTTATGTTGCGGCCTCACCCTAGACGGGGTCGTAACGGCTACTATTTCTTTTAATTATACTAATGATTAATTAAAACATCTGCAAATGTATAAAACTGATCAGAGATCAGGTAAACCGGTAAAACCCATAGAGATTGTGTTCAATAGTTCACAGCTGGAGGGCGATCTCAGTAAATCTGCATGATTCATGGGTTCACAGAGATCATCGCCCCCCAGCGGCGAAACATTGACATTACAACACGTTCATAATTTTGTAACTGGACAGTGCTTTTGTTGAACATACAGAAATGAAGTTCTTTAGACTGGATAAAGAAGGTGAAAGTGATGAAGGTGGACTGGACAGAGAGAAGTGGAAGAGTGAAAGGAAAAAAAACCCACATAATTCTGTAGGCAAAATGAGCTCAAAAGGAAAATATTACTAATTAATCATAACTCATTATGATTAATTATAAATATTTGAATTAGTTAATCAAATTATCTTAATGTAGCTGAATTAATATTACAATCAGCTAATCTGTTCAGCCAGAAAACACTCGTATTGATCGTCAATCATCTTTTCAAAAAGGATATTTTCCGTGGCCACAGAAAAACATTGTTTTCTTAGCACATATCTGTGATCGTAATCAGGGACATTGGTTTATAAGCAGATCAGAATCAACTCGCAAGTTTTATTTAACTAATTCACAAACACATAACTAAACTAACAAACACAAACACACCGTTCTCGCAGTGAGAGTGTGAGAAATGAATCTGAACCGTATCATAACAGGGGGATGAGACAATGAAAGAGTAAATTAACAATCGCTGGACGAACCATCAGTTTCAATACTATAAAGCAGCTTTGTTAAAGGGGTTCACAATCTTAACACTAAATCACTGTTTAGTGGTCAAATGATACTCGCACATGCCTTGGCTGTTGAGTGTCCAGATCTGCAGGGCCGTTTCTAGCCTTTTTGGCACCCGAGGCCAGATCCCTATTGCTCTATTATCACTCTAGTATGGGCTTCTCTTTAGTAGAAGAAGAAGTACACATCAACAGGAGACGAGAAAGAGACAGTTGATTTTAACCAGTGGCTCCTGCAGCGATACGGCTGTACGCACTGTGTGTACCAGGAGAGGGCGCTAATTAATGCCGGGGTTTATTTATTTATTTATTTTTACATCATTGTTAAAATGATTATTAATCTGTCTGTATACTCTCACAACATATTGAGAAAGCATAAGAGAATGAGAATAAATAAAGGTGTGCATTTGTGTGTTTTAAAGTGTGTATGTACTTGAATAGTGGGGGATGGGTGAAAAGAAATCTATTGGCTTTAGTTTTGTTTAATTGGCGCTTTTTCCACACACTACAAATTACAATTCAGATAGTTATTGTTTACAGCAAGGTTCAAAATGAGCAAACGCTCTCTAAAACAGCTAAACTTAATTGAGACATTTGCCAAAAGGCCGAAACCTAATGAGGCGAATATTGCTTATTTTCTGAAAATCCTATTCGGATGTTTTCGGGGTAACCACGGTGATGGTACTGTAACTTCCAGGTTTTTCTACAAAAATAAGTCATTCCTGCAGCACTATTAAACAGCAAAAACTTCAAAATAACAGAAACTCTTAAATGTGAAACACAATGACATTAAACACTATCAGGAGCATCCCTTTACTAAAATATACACAAAATAACACCTAATTTCAACATTTATTCTCTCTATCCAGAGCAAAACCTCATTTTCAGAGTTATGAACATGTTTCAGTGTAAATTTCACACAGTATTAAGTTGATGATATGATCAACATTATTGTCAACAGAAGTCAGGTTTAACCCTCATCCTCTCCTCCTGTACCTGAAACACATTATACTTTTCTTTTTACTGAAAGCTGATATCATTGTTTTCTATTTCAGTTGTTTTCTATTCATTGTTTTCTATTTCTAATGCTTTTTTTTAAGATTTTTTTTTTTAACTCTAATTTACTAGATTTATTAACAGTGTAATTTAATAATATAATTTCAGCACATTGTTTCATGTAAATACAAAATAACTCGTAAAGAAAACTTGCTAAAGAACGTCTCGGGTTACGTCTGTAACCCTGGTTCCCTGAATAAGGGAACGAGACGCTGCGTAGTCGCTTTGGGAACGCCTCTGCGCGTTTTGTCTTGAAGCACTCGTGAAATCGAACCAATAGTGTGACGGGACGTCAGTGCGGGTGACGTCACGGACCAGGAAACTATAAAGCACTCCTGAGAACAAAGAACGCCAGCTTCTGATATGGATGAAGCAGACGCTCACAGGCGTGCAGGGAGTATGGCTAAGCTACGCAGCGTCTCGTTCCCTTATTCAGGGAACCAGGGTTACAGACGTAACCCGAGACGTTCCCTTTCATGGGAACATCGACGCTGCGTAGTCGCTTTGGGAACGCTATCCCAACTAGGCCATAAGACCAAGTGCCTGTCTGTTATCTTACGACGAGAGCACCGAGGACCCTGGAGTGGAGCCCAAATCAAGGTTATACAACCTAATGAAGGTATGCTGAGATGACCACCCAGCCGCATCACATATCTCGTTAATGGGAACCCCCGAGATCAAAGCCTTTGAGGCAGCCATACCCCTAGTAGAGTGTGCCCGGACAGCCAAAGGTGAAGGCTGCCCGTATGACTCATAGGCAAGAGAGATGGCCTCAACCACCCACTTGCTCATTCTTCCTGATCCGGATTAATCAAAGGAGGAGGACAAAAGGCCTGCAGTACAATCGGTCCTGGGACGTTGGTGGGGACCTTGGATTTATAACCAGGTCTAGGATGAAGGAAAGCCCTGAACATACCAGGCGCAAATTCCAAACATGAGGGAGCAACCGAAAGTGCTTGAAGATCTCCAATTCTCTTGAGAGATGAAATTGCCAACAGGTGGACAGCTTTGAGAGGAATCTTCCAGACACCTCCTCTAATGGTTCAAAGGGAGCCTCAGCTAACCCTTCCAACACAATAGCCCAGTCCCAGGCCGGAGTTTTGTACGCACAGAAGGCCTCAGCCTCTGGGTACCATAGAGAAAGCGTATAAATAGGGGGTCTCTTCCACAGAAGAGTCCCCAAACAGAGCATGATAAGTGGAAATAGCCACTATATAAACCTTCAAGGTAGAAGGAGATAAACCATCCAAGTTTTATACTTGGAGAAATTGCAGCACAAGACTGATAGAAGAGTGGAACAGGTCCAGCTGACGTTGTCTACAGCAAGTAGAAACCAACTTCCATTTATTTGTCTGTATAGCTTTCTCGTGGAAGGAGCTCTGGGGTGGAGTATGGTCTCGACAACCTCAGTTGGGAGACCGGATTCTATGAGCCTAGCCCCCTCAGAGGCCAAGCTCAGAGTTTCCACAACTCCAGGCGGGGGTAAATTATCATGCCGCCCGCTTGAGACAGAAAGTCCTGTCTGATGGGGATCTCCACGGGGGAGCCGTCTAGAAGAGACACTAGGTCTGCAAATCAAACTCGGGTTGGCCGGAATGGGGCTATCAGTATGAGATAGACCCTCTCTAGGCAAACCCTCTCCAGAACTCCTGGGAACAGAGCGATCGGGGAAAAGTGTGTACAGACGTAACCTCGGCCACGTCTGCACCATGGCATCCAACCCCAGAGGGGTGGATTAGTCAGAGAGCACCACAGTGGGCAAAGAGATGTTCTTTCAAAGCAAATAGGTCAACTTCTGCACGACCGAAGTTCTCAAATGAGCTCCACCACCTCAGGGTGGAGACTCCATTCCCCGGGCCTCGGCCCCTGCCTCAACAGGATGTCTGCCCCCACATTTTGATGGCCCCTCGGGTCTGGGAGGAAGTATTTGAGTACTCGAAATACCGCCATCATTTCCAGATGATTTATGTGCCAGGAAAGTAGATGGTCCTCCCAAAGACCCTGAGCCGAGCGACCACTCATGATCGCCCCCCCAGCCTGTGAGGGAAGCATCCGTCGTTAGCATTACACGACGACAATGAGCCCCCAACACAGGTCCCTGGGACAGGAACCAAGGCTTCTTCCACATGACTAAGGCACGAAGGCATCGCCGCGTGACCTTAATCATGCGAAAAGGATTTCTTCTCGGAGAAAACCCCTTGGTCCTGAGCCACCACTGTAAGGGTCTCATGTGCAGCAGGCCAAAAGGTATCACGTTGGACGCAGCTGCCGTAAGACCCAACAGTCTCTGAAACTGTTTTGCAGTGTGTGACTGGCCTAATTTCACCCCATTCACGGCCGAGAGAATGGAACGCACCAGAGCAGGAGACAGATGTGCCTGCATCGTGATGGAATCCCAGACTACCCCTAGATAGTTGGTAGTTTAAGCTGGAAGAAGCACACTCTTCTTGGCATTAATTCTCAGCCCTAGCCTTCTGATGTGAGACAGAACAACATCTCAATGTTGGACTGCCATATGCTCAAACTGAGCTAAATTCAACCAATTGTTGATATAATTCAACACGCGAATGCCCTGGAGTCTCAGAGGAGCCAGAGCTGCATCCACGCATTTTGTGAAGGTGTGGGGTGAAAGCTAGGCAGAAAGGAAGAACCCTGTATTGGTAAGCTTCGCCCCCGAAAGCAAATCTGAGGAACCTCCTGTGCTGAGGATGGATGGATACATGAAAGTACCCTCCAACCCTCTTTGGAACAAAGTACAGACTGTAAAACCCTGACAGCTTGCTGGGAGGAGAAACCCTTCTATAGCTCCTTTTTGCAAGAGCGTCAGAACTATGTGTTCCAATACCAGAGACTGCAAGGGGTCCACCACTATAGGGAAGACCCTGTTAAATTGGGGTGGGCGAGACCCGAATTCTGTAACCCTTTCTTTGTGAGCAGTACCCATTGAGAAATACTTGGAAGAAGTTTCCATTCTACCAGAAATCTACTAAGGGAACCAGTCTCTCAAGACTGGCCTCTGGTGTTTTTTTTTTTTTTTTGTTTTTTTTTTTGAACATTTGACTCGGTGCCCTGAAGCGGCGAACCGGCAGGGAACAACCAAATCAAATGTCGACCGGCCCTCCTCAGAGGGTCAGTGGAGACCGCTGCACCCTGAAGCACACGAGGTGGCAGGGTTGGCAGAACGGCCCCCTGAGGGCACCGAGGAGGGGCGGATACCATATAGTGTGGTAAAGAACCCTCTTCGGAAGGGGGCTACCCTCGAATGTCCTATGCCACTGGCGTCAGGACCTTTTCGAAGTCTTCTTGGTGATAACAGTCCGCAGATCTGTCTTACCCCACAAAGACTTCAGCTGTGTTGCCTGTCCCGGTCCCCAAGCTTTCTGCGGGGGAGCACGGGTGACGACACTTTTTTTTTTTTTTTTTTTTTCAGTGCCCTGAAACGGCGAACCGGCAAGGAACAACTGAACTGACAACTCTATGACCCTCCTCTTCTTAGAGGATCACTGGAAACCGCTGCACCCTGAAGCACACGAGGTGGCAGGGTTAGCAGACCGGCCTCTCTTCTTTTAAATTCCTCAGAATTTAATGTATTCAATATTTCATTTAATCCTTAAATTAAATGCAGCCAAAAACAAACAGTCAAAAAAGACAGGCTGAATATATTGGAATACAAAAGAATTATAGCTCGTAATAGTTTGCAAGATATTATAGGGAAAAAGAGAAAGGGAACTCCCGTCTACTCAGTTCCCTCCAAATATATATAAACATTTTATATATAATCGGCTATATATTACGGGCACGATATCTATGCGCAGCCTCGGCAAACGCGAGATCCGAGCCGTATATTCTTTATTGCAGACTTAATCTGCGCGCTGCCTCGGCAAACGCGAGATCCGAGCTATATATTCTTTATTGCAGACTTAATCTGCGCGCTGCCGCGGCAAACGCGAGATTCGAGCCTTGCGTTGGACTTTTATTCCCTCGAGAATAAAGCCAACAGGAGTGGAGCTAAAAACTCCCGCTAGTGCATACTTCTCTTTACACTTCGGGACATTTTTATGAATGAACACTGTCAGCTGTGAACTGACGTGCATGCTCCACTCTCAGCGTGTGCATCCCTACTCGCTTTGTAGTATAGCACTCAAACTGCTGTTCACTTTCTTTATATATATAAATATATCTTCAATATTTGTAAGTTGACAAATTCAGAAAGATATTTAACTTCTCAGTTAAATCGAGAAAATAATCAGACAAGTCTATCACGGTCTGAATATTTCAGATTAACAAAATAATCATGGCTTTCAAACACAACTGATTTGTTTCTGATGTTAGAATAATAAACGTGTGATTTTGAAACACGTTGTGTGTGAGGTGGCGAGTCCTCAGATCGATATCACAATATCCACCTCCTCAGAGCTGGACATGTGTACCGGTGCCTCAGCCCGGAGGAAGAAACCGCAGAGCGTGCTTCCACCTGGGAGAGGCACTGAACCTGGCAGGTAAGGGCAGAGAAAGGGCAGCGCCCGTCTCTAACCCCTCTGCCAAATTCATCTGCGAACCCCATGATCTGAACCGCCTGTCTGCCTCGGCAGATGCGGGACCCGACCACGAAGAACGCGAGCCGCGGCGCCCTCCTCAAAGAGCGCCCGGCGGGAGTGGAGAGGTTTTATATTACAATGCTCGCGAACAACCCCCTCGAGGGCCGCATGGGCATGCTCCGCTCCCGGACAAACAACACAGAGCTCGTGTGTATCCCCACCCGTGAAGTAATGAAGGTAGGGAGAAGCACACGGTCTGATGCCGTTTGCTCGCCATTATAGTGTCTTTTATATACATATATATGTGGTGTAATACTGATACTCTTGTTCTCAAACAAAAGAGATCGTCTCTGTATATGTAATTGACAGACAACACCAAATAAGACACACGATAACACAGAGCGCTGCTGAAGACACAGAAGCTGGCGTTCTTTGTTCTCAGGAGTGCTTTATAGTTTCCTGGTCCGTGACGTCACCCGCACTGACGTCCCGTCACACTATTGGTTCGATTTCACGAGTGCTTCAAGACAAAACGCGCAGAGGCGTTCCCAAAGCGACTACGCAGCGTCGATGTTCCCATGAAAGGGAACTCAAAAAGTCTCACATTGGGTGTCTCTGCTGACCTCTCATGGAAAAAAAATATATGACATGATATTTCATGACTCTTACATATGGAGCAGGGGAAAAACAAAACAACAAGAAGTTAAAAACAAGAAATACTTTGAAGAATATTTATTTGAAAGAGCTGATTTTATTTTTTAAAAAAAATGCTGTTATAATTTCACCATTTATTTGTAATTTAATGAGAATGATGTGCGAGAGTAAAAGTGTCGTCATTTTCTAGACTTTGTCCAAACCTGCAGCTCTGAATGAATAATAAAGACACTAGCATTAACTGATCAACAAGCAGACAGAAACTATACAAAAAACATGCTGAACTGAGAAAAATAAGCAATAACTACAAATAAATCAGAGCATCACTTGGGTTTGTTTGTGAACATGTAAAAGACATTGAAAGTATTTATAATGGCACTGAATGACACCATTAGGACTCAGTTCTATTAGATTCATCTTCTTCTGCTCATGTGGTTTTTGTGTCATTATTTGACTGATTTGTGATGCTTCTTGTTCACAGAGGCATAAAGTTCACTGCAGTTTTCCTGAGATCCAGATTTTGCTCCTCTGATGGAAGCATAAGTCACTTTATCATCACAGCGAACCTGAATGAACATCACAGTTATTGTTTCAACACACAATTATTACAGCATGATGTTTGAGCTCAATTCATGACACAAATTCAGAAGAAAACACAAACTATCATGTTGAGAGAAGCTGGACAACATCAAGGAAGTGTTTCTCACCTTCTTCTTTCTCACTTGTTTTTACTGTAGTCCTCAGTATAAGTGACCTCAGTGTAAGTCTCATCATATATCAGCTCCTGTACATCAATGAAAAATCACCACAGTGTCAAATACACACAAATATACACAGATTATTGAAGATGAATCATATTGTTCACTGGCAGTAGATGAATGTAAATGTTGATTGTGTCGTTGGTTCATCATATTTATTCTTATCTGTGAGTTTTAGAGCAGAAACAGTTCAAATACACTAACCTGTCATTATATAATCTGACTAATACGAGTGTCATATTTCAGGATCAGAGCTTATAAACACTAATAACTCATGATCGACCTACAATACTCACCTCAGAGTCATCAGTTCCTCTTCTGTTATCTGAAACAGAACGTCAAGAGAATATTGATGATCAAACACATAATACAGTCTCCAATTAAACTGATTTTAGAAGAATTCTAGTGCTGTAGAATAGAAACATTAAACTCTGTCTGAGAGGAATTCTGTCTAAATTACACGTTTATTTCATCAGATGTTTTGGTCTTTTTGTCTGTTATATAATATGAGAAACTGTAAAAACTCACCGTCTCTTTTTCTGCGAATCATCCAGAGAATAAGAGCAGGAAGGAGAACAGCGAATGAAGCGACAACAATCACAATCACTGAGAGAGAGACGATATTACAGTCATATTAATACTGATGTCCACTGAGCTCATTTTCACTACAATGAGTTCATTTAGATCCTGATTCTAGAAAAACTCCAGAGTGTGAAAACAAGCACTGAAATGAGGAGGATCTTCATACACACCTAGAGAGGTTGGAGTCAGTGTTGATGCTGTAGTTGATGGTACAACTATTAAAAACAAAATCATATTTGAATGCATGAACACAACATCAAGACAAAAACTCAAGTGTGAAAACAAGCACTGAAATGAGGATGATCTTCATACACACCTGGATCCAGAGAGTTTGATGTGACATCTGGAATCAGTGCTGTTATTGTAGTTGATGTTTTTTAAAGTTATTTTTTTTAAATGCTTACAATGCCAATATAATACAGTAAAAAAAAATCTTATATAAAATTATTTCAATTTTGCTCACTCCATCGGTTGCGCAATGTGCTTGTCAGCGTAATGGCAAAATCAAAAGGAAAAATGGCCGAGAAACGTAAATGCGGTGATTCTTCATCAGAGGCGAAGAAAAAGTTTAGACGCTTTGAAAAAAAAAACTACCTAAATTTTGGTTTCAAAAACTGTCCAGAGAACTTAGTGACACACTGGCAACAGTTGTGAAAGTTGTAAACTTCATTAAAGATTTTCTGAACAACTGTGTGAGGATGAAGCACACCATACTCTACTGCTACACACGGAGGTGCGCTGGCTTTCACGTGGCAAAGTTCTTGTGCGCTTTCTAGAATTACAAGATAAAATCCTGGAATTTCTGCGAAGTCAAAATCACACGCTGTCGGAGAAGCTGACTGATTAAAACCGCATATCTTGCTGACATATTCACTCTTTATAATGAGACCAACAAGAGACTGCAGGGTTCGGAGTCAACCATCTTACAGTGCAAAGAAGCAATCGAGGCTTTTAAGCTCAAGCTGGAATACAGGGCCGGAAAAATGTCACAGGGGCATTTACAACAGTTCCCACTGCTGCTTCAACACTGTGGCGGTACCGTGAGTGCATCTCTGCGCACGGAGCTTTTTTTTTTTTTGCTATCTGGATGGAAGGTAGGAAGTCTCAGGGAGTTTGTTGTTGTTGTTGTTGTTGTTGTCCATCAGAGTGGATCTAAACGGATCTATCCATCAGAGCGGATCAGAATGGATCTTCCTCACACGACAGGACTGCTACCTGTTAAGGCACTTCAAACTGATAAACAAAGCTTCAATCTCCCCTTTTGCCAAGACACCTCAAACTGCACCACACAGCCCTAATCCCCCTTCCGGAGATATCTTATCTAAGCAACGAAGTTCAAATTTCCCCTTTGGAAAGTGTCCTGACTGTAATCCAGAGATATCTTAACCATGCACTACAGCTCAAATTTCCCCATGGTTTGTCCCCTTATCCAAATTTACCAAATTTTAACCTAATTACTTTCTTCCTAATTCTCCCAGCTCTTTCAATCAGACAGCAATATTTAAAATGCATTAAAAGTCAGGATAACAAGATGATACATAAAATATATAAAATACATTAAAAATGAAATAAAAACAGGAAAAGGAATTAAAAGAATAAAAAGATAATACGTATAAAATAAAGTGCAAACAGTTCGGACATAGCACAGTGCTCAATCAGCAAATGCATAGGTAAAAAGATGTGTTTTGAGTCTGGATTTGAATGTGGCTACTGTTGGAGCACACCTGATCTCTTCTGGAAGCTGGTTCCAGCTGCGGCTGGCATAACAGCTAAAAGCAGACTCTCCTTGCTTTGAGTGAACCCTGGGTATTTCTAAATGACTTGATCCTGATGATCTGAGTGATCTGTTAGGTTTATATTCTATGAGCATATCTGCAATGTATTGAGGTCCTAGGCCATTGAGTGATTTATAAACAAGTAACAGTACTTTAAAATCAATTCTAAATGCAACTGGAAGCCAGTGCAAGGACCTGAGGACTGGTGTGATGTGTTCATGTTTTCGGGTTCTGCTCAGAATCCTGGCAGCAGCGTTCTGTACCAGCTGCAGTTGTCTTATGGTCTTTTTGGGAAGACCAGTGAGGAGCCCATTACAATAATCCACCCGGCTGGTGATGAAAGCATGAACCCGTTTCTCTAAGTCTTGACTGGAGACAAAGCATCTAATTCTTGCAATATTTTTGAGGTGATAATATGCTGATTTAGTTATTGTCTTTACATGGCTACTGAAACTCAGGTCTGACTCCAAAATCACACCAAGATTCCTGACTTGATTTTTAGTTGTTTGACCCCTAGAGTGAAGGTACATGTTCACTTTGAGAACTTCATCAATGATTTCAGTTTTGTCTTTGTTTAACTGAAGGAAGTTTAGACACATCAATTTTTAATTTCATCAATGCATTGGCACAGGGAGCCCACATGGAAAGAACCTATATGTGGATATATGCGCATATATGAAACCTATATGCAGTGTATATGCACATATATGCTGCATATATGTACCTATATAGGTATATGTATGCACATATATATGTGTACATATATGTGTATATATATGCGTACATATATGTGTATATATATGCGTACATATATGTACATATAATATAGGAAAACGGCCAATTTTATATATGTCACATATATTAAAAACCTATATCAAAACCTATATTGAAACATATATGTTTATATAGGTTTTTTTCCATGTGGGAGTCAATGGGGCTGTAGTCGTTAGGTGATAGGGCTAGGTAATTCTGGGTGTCATCTGCATAGCTGTGATATGCAATTTGGTTCTTTCTCATTATTTGGCTCAGTGGCAGCATATATAGGTTGAACAGGAGGGGTGCAAGAATTGAACCATGAGGGACTCCGCATGTCATGGATGTCCACTCAGACTTATGGTCACTGATACTCACATAATAACCTCTCCCTTCTAAGTATGACCTGAACCATTTAAGGACCATCCCAGAAAGCCCAACCCAGTTTTCCAGCCTGTCAAGAAGAATGTTGTGATCGACAGTGTCAAACGCAGCACTGAGGTCGAGTAGAACCAGCACTGATAATTTACCTGAATCTGTGTTTAGGCGAATATCATTTATTATCTTTATGAGTGCTGTCTCTGTGCTGTGATGTGGTCGGAAACCAGATTGAAAGTTGTCAAAGTATCCATTCAAGCTTAAGAACTTGTTCAGATGATTGAAAACAACTTTTTCAATGATCTTGCCTATGAAAGGAAGATTTAAGATTGGCCTGTAGTTGCTCAATATGGTGTTATCCAGATTGTTCTTTTTCAGGAGGGGCTTGACAACTGCAGTTTTCAGGGATTTTGGAAAAGTCCCAGAGAGAAGTGAGGCATTTACCACTTCTAGGATATCTGCTTCTAAACAGTTAAACACACTTTTGAAAAAAGATGTGGGAAGTGGGTCAAGGGCGCAGGTTGATGTTTTAAGGTGCTGTACTGTTTCTTCCAAAATTTTACCATCAATTTCTTCTAAAACAGACATAATAGCTGCTTCTGATGTTGTGTTCTGATCTGTTTTACCCCAGTGCAGCTCAAGGATGTGCTGATCGCCTTTCTGATATTATTAATTTTCTCAGAGAAGAAGGAAGCAAACTCACAGCATTTGCTGTCTCAGAGCATTTCACTGGGAATCTGACTTGGGGGTTTGTTAGTCTCTCTACAGTAGCAAAAAGAGTGCGGGTGTTGTTTAAGTTTTTGTTTATAATATTTGAGAAGAAGGTCTGTCTAGCTTTGCCTATTTCCACATTGAAAGCATGAAGAATATCTTTGTAGATGTTATAATGGATTTCAAGTTTTGTTTTTCGCCACATGCGCTCAGCTTTTCTGCATTGACTTTTCATATTTTGCACTGCTGTTGAGTTTCTCCATGGTGCTTTTTGTCTGCCACTCTTCTTTCTGACTTTCACAGGAGCAATGTTATCAATGACATTCTGTACTTTTGAGTTAAAAGAATCAAGGAGAAAATCAACAGAGTCTGCAGATATGCTTGGTGTTAAAGATATAGCCTTCATAAACAGTGCACTAGTATTCTCATTTAAGCATCGCTTTTTGCCCGAGACAGATCTAGCTTCAACAGTCGGAGAGATCAATAAATCAAAGAAAATACAGAAATGATCAGATAGCGCTACATCCTTAATGACAATGGATGAAATGTTTAGACCCTTACTAATAATTAAATCTAGAGTGTGTCCACGATTGTGTGTAGGTCCATGTACATGCTGAGTCTGATCAAAAGTATTCAAAACAGTTAGGATTTCTTTTGCCATCTTGGATTCTGCATTTTCTATGTGGATGTTAAAGTCCCCAGTAATAGCAAAACAGTCAAACTCAGAGGAAATTGCTGATAACAGTTCTGTAAAGCCCTCCACAAACGCTCTACTGGGTGGTTGTTCCTCCCGCTTGATAAATAAACTACAGCTCGTACAAAATGCAGCAGCTAGAGTTCTTATTAGAGGTAGGAAGTATGACCATATTAGCCCAGTTCTATCGTCACTGCATTGGCTTCCTGTTAAACTGTTATGACCCACTCGTTATAAGCCACAACATAAAAGAGGGATTAGACCACAAAATCAAATTTCCAGAAAAGATTCCAACGAATTTTCAAACAAAAATAATGAACAAAATATCTAGGGGTATATCAGAAACAAAACAAAAGAATAACAAAGGAATTATGCTACATGCACCAAGCCAACACAAAAGAAAATGAGTCACCCCTGAGGAATGTTCCCCAGAGAGTGCCTCTCGTCTAGAAATTTAGCGCCATTTTATACTGTTAGTAATTAGTGGGTATGCACCAATTAGGAGCCCCGCATATTACACCAGTAGGTTTAGGCTGGGGACGTCACACCTCCCACTCCAAAAGGAGGTTCCCTGAAGAACCGACAAAAGAAAGAAAAACAAACAATTTTGCAATGCAAACAACAAAAGTTTAAAATTACAACAATACTCATCTCCATGCTCCCACTCCATTTCACTCCCGAAATCCTGGGCCCTAGGACAAAGAAGAAATAGAGAGAACGAAGAAGGATAGAGGAAAGAATTGAAAAAGAGAAAAAAAAAAGAGAATTTTTTTTTTTTTTTTTCGACACTACTGGAATATCTTACGCACGAGAAAGAGCATCGGCTATCAAGTTATCCTTGCCACGGATGTGTTTAATCTGCAAGTGAAAAGGTTGTAGAATTAGACTCCATCTCAGAATTCTTTGGTTCTTACCACGCATTCGATCTAAAAATGTTAACGGGTTGTGGTCAGTATATACCACAATAGGACCGCAGACTGAACTCAAATAGACCTCGTTGAACGGCTAAAACAAGGGCTAAAGCCTCCTTTTCCACTGTCAAATACATTTTCTGGTGATGATTGAACTTTATGAAAAATAACTGACCGGATGCTCAATCCCATTTACATCTTACGAAAGAACAGCACCAGCACCTTACGCGCTAGCATCAATAGCAAGGAGGAAGGGTTTTTCAAACTGTGGCGACTTCAGCACAGGAGCATTGGCTAAAAGAGACTTAGCATTTTCAAAGGCACACTGACACTGTTGTGACCATTTAAAAGACGTCTTTGGGCTTAACAAATCGGTCAGAGGGGCAACAACAGTCGCAAAGTTCCGACAGAAGCCTCTGTAATAATCTACCATCTCAAGAAAACGGCGTAACTCGCGACGGGTAACTGGAACAGGAAAACTACAGATAGCTTCAACTTTAGCGCCGATGGGTTTTACACACCCCCGACCAACTACCTTACCCAAGTATGTCACGGTGGCCTTGCCAAATTCACATTTGGCAAGATTTATAGTCAGGTTAGCCTCAGCCAAACGTTCAAAAAGCTCTCTAATTTGTGCGAGATGTTCTAACCAAGAAGAACTGTACAAAACAACATCATCCAGGTAAGCTTCACATCCCCTCAACCCAGACAACACTCGATTTACTAACCCCTGAAAAATAGCGGGAGCATTTCGAACTCCAAAAGGCATAACGGTGTACTGTAGAAAGCTATCAGGTGTAATAAAAGCAGATAGTTCTTTAGCACGTGAGGTCAAGGGCACCTGCCAATAGCCTTTTAAAAGATCGAATTTACTAACAAACTGAGCAGAGCCCGCACGATCTACACAGTCATCGATTCTGGGAAGAGGGAAACAATCAGGTTTTGTTAAAGAGTTAAGCTTCCTGTAGTCAGTACAGAAACGATAGGAATGATCAGGTTTACTCACCAAAATGCAGGGTGAGCTCCAAGAACTGAAACTAGGTTCTGCTAAATCATGAGCAAGTAAATAATCCACCTCTTTCTGAAGCAACCTCCTTTTTATAGGATTTACACGGTATGGATGTTGTTTTATGGGTTGAGCCATACCAACATCAATGTCATGTTCAATGACATGAGTTCGAGAAGGAACATCAGAAAAGAGTGAGGGGAATGAACTTACCAGCTTAATTATATCTGTCTTCTTTGGGTCGCACAAATGAGACAGATAACCAGCTAAATTAGCTAGAACCTCAGAATTGTTGAGGCACCCTTCTACTTCTCCTCGAGAAGGACCTTTAATCTCCTCCAAATCGTCAACCACCCCTACAGATGCTGTAGAGACACTCGGATCTAGAAGTTCAGTAGTTGTCACAGCAGCAATGGACAGAGAAGGTACAGGAGTCACATATAATTTTAATAAATTAACATGACAAACCTGTACTTTCTTTCTACGGTCAGGCGTGTTTAAAAGATAGTTATTGTTAGAATAAAACTTCGCTATCGTATAAGGTCCAGTGAACCTAGCCTGAAATGGACTACTCAGAACAGGTAGCAAAGCGAGCACTTTATCTCCTACCTGAAAATTCCTGGACTTAACCTTACGATCGTACAACCTCTGCATCTTTCCTTGATACTTACCTAATTTTCGTAGAGCAATAGCTCTGGCTTCATAAAGTCTGTAACGAAAACTACTCACGTAGTCCAGGACATTCTCAGGTGGATTAGATGTTTTCCATGCATCTGCCAAGACAGCAATAGGGCCCCTGACAGTATGTCCAAACACTAACTCATTAGGACTAAAACCTGTGCTCTCCTGAACAACCTCACGAACAGCTAACAGCATCCAAGGGAGTCCATCCTCACAGTCACAATCAAGTTCAACACAATACGATCTCAGAAGTGACTTAAGAGTTTGATGGAATCTTTCCAGCCCTCCCTGACTCTGAGGGTGATAGGCACTCGAGATGTTGTGTTTCACTTTGAGTTGTTGCATGGCTTTAGAAAATTGTCTGGACATAAAATTTGAGCCCTGATCAGACTGAATGGTTTTTGGGATGCCAAAGATAGACATAAAACTTGTTAAAGCCTTTAAAATTGATTTAGTTGTAATCGATCTCAGGGGATAAGCTGCAGGATAACGTGTAGACTGGCACATTACAGTAAGTAAATAAGCATGCCCAGCCTTAGATCGTGGTAGAGGTCCAACGCAGTCGACAATCAAGTGTTCAAAAGGAGTGGTGACTACTGCAATGGGCTGTAAAGGAGCTAAAGGAACCTTTTGGTTAGGTTTTCCGGTCATTTGTCAGATGTGACAAGACCGTATATAGTTAATCACCTCTCTCTTGACTCTGGGCCAATAGAATTTCCTCAAAATCCTATCATACGTCTTCCGTACCCCAATATGACCAGCGAGGCCCTGATGTGACAGCTGTAGGACGGCCTGACGGAAAATAAGAGGAACTACCATTTGGATCCTAGGATCTAGGGAAGAGTCAAGACTCACAGGTTGTTGTCTACAAAGTAATCCATCTTGAAGAAAATAAAAAGATGAAGTCTCATTTCCTCCTCCAGCAGCCAAGGAGAACATTTCTTGAAGAGTTTCATCTGCATGCTGTGCTGATATCAATTCTTCTCGAGTCAGACTATAAAGTGAAGATAAAGGACAAGTGTTAACATGGTCATCACACATAAATGGACTTTCAGACATTGAGTCAGGCTTATTCATCTTGTGTTCAGCATCAGACGGTAACTCATGCATAGGGTTCACATCTTCAAGTTCAGTACACACAGTACTGGGTTCTGGTTGAGAGGAATTTACAGAAGCAAGAAAAGTATCAGTAAGAACATTTTCTGTTTCATCAAACATTTGTCTCTTGGCCATTGCTCGAGTTATTACACAAGCAGGGAATAAATTAGGACAGTCAGAAGATCAATTCAATTAATCCACAACAGGAACTACTATAGGTGGAACATCACCATCTGACTTCTCCCAAACATTCCCCCCAGCTAAGTCATTGCCAAGTATAAAAGTAACACCAGGGATAGGAAGCATTGCACGAACTCCTACAACCACGTCACCTGACACAAGTCTGGAATTAAGATGAATGCGGTGTAGAGGAACTTCCATGTAGTCCATTTCAAGCCCTCGAACCAACACATGAGACCTAGTGGCAGTACGTTCAGACAGAGGCAAAATTCCTTCCAGCAAAAATGACTGTCCCGCCCCAGTATCACGAAGGATACGAACAGGAACCTTATCATCAGAGTCAGGCAAAGAAACACTTCCATCAGTGAGAAATGGTCCAAAATCAACACTTTTTAATTTTCTCCATTACAGTGGCATTCACCTGCCCAATCTGCTTGTCAGGACTATAGTTCATACTTGACGTAGAAATTAAACCAACAGGTTTAACAGTTCTCTTTCTTTTTGAGAACAGCACAGTCTGAGATTTTATGTCCTGGCTTTCTACAATAAAAGCAAACCATCTCACCTTTCGTGCGTGTAGCCGAAGTATTGTCAGCAAAATTTGACACAGTATTCGGTCGTGCAACCACCTTTGTATTTTTAACAGAGATGCTCAACTTTGACCTAGTCAGCTCATTTAAATGAACAGAACCTTGATGAGTAAGGACAAATTCATCTGCCATTAGAGCAGCATCAGACAATTTAGTCACTTTGTGTTCATTGAGATACATAGCAACAGCACTTGGAACACAATTTTTGAACTCTTCTAAAAGAATTAGCTCTCTAAGCTGTTCTTTGGTTGTAATTTTTACAGAAGAACACCAGTGGTCAAACAGGTTCTCTTTCTCTCTAGCAAACTCAAGATAAGTGCACTTCTCAAACTTAACATGACTCCTAAATTTCTGGCGGTATGCCTCAGGTGCCAATTCATAAGCATGCAAAATAGCAGACTTAACGATTTCATAATTACCACTTTGTTCAATAGTCAGCGCTGAATACACCTCTTGTGCTCGCCCCACTAAAACACACTGCAACAGTAAGGTCCAAAATTCTTTTGGCCATTTCAACGACTCTGCAACGCATTCAAAATGTTGGAAATATTTATCCACTTCCTTCTCTAAAAACGGCGGCACTAATCGAATGTTTTTATAAACGTCAAACACAGGTGCAGCGTGAGCCAATTCATCAGATGAAGCTTGAACAGGAATTTCAACTGCTTTTGCATTCAGTTCTAACTCAAGTTTCTTTGACTGGAACTCTCGTTCTTGTCGCTCTTTCTCAAATTGTAACTCCATTTTACGCATCTCTAATTGCTGTTGTAATTTCTTAATTTCAAAATCCTTTTCTAACTCCCTCTCTTTCAGTGCACATGCATCACGCTCGGCACAAAGTTTTTCCGCATCAACACATAACCGTTTCTCTTGCAAAGACATCTCACTAAACTTTGCATTTTGATCGGCATCATAAAGAGGAGAGGTTAAAGACACATCAGGATTTATAGTTTGAGCTCTTACCTCTAAAACACCCAACTCATAAAGTGCGTCTTTCACAACTTTCATCAGCGTCTCTTTGAGCTTCTTATCATTACTCGTTACCTCAACACCAAAGCGCTCGGCAATCTGCAACAGCTCTTCCTTCGTACATCTATCCAGCAAGATTTCCGAAGGAAATGCGAAGAAATCCTCGATCACCGACGACATCTTTATAAAGAGAGACAACAGAGCAAACACAACAACAATATAAACATACGTGAGACGCCACCAAACTTAAGCGTGAGATGCCGACAAACTAGAGCGTTAGAACTACAAATCCCGTCAGCCACCTCGCCAAGGATCGTCACACATACACCCTCCGGGTGAAAAACTCCACCGTAGTTGAGACAAATAAAAACTTACCACAAACCATTCCTCAAATTGTCTTCAACTCGATAGAAATCACAAACAACACAGATACGGAGAAACAACAAAAAGTGTCACCAGATGAAAATGAGAGACTCCAGTTCCTATCTATAAACAAACTAACTAAACCTACACCTCAAAGGTGTACCGGACTCGGGGCGGCATTTAAACGCTGAACTCAAGGACAATTGGCATTATACCAAAAGCCCGAAGCGTACCCCCAACAGAGATTTACAACCCCCGTCCAGAATAACATTCAAAAATAAGAAAGGCAAAACAACAAACTAAAACAACAAACAGTGCCTCGATGGAAGGATTGTAAACCCAGCTGAGGACACTCTAACTTCCTGAAGTCTACTCATTCACACAGGTGATCACACTTAGAACTCTGCATTTACTTGAACATGTAGCAATCCCGGACGAGCGCCCAATTTTATGTTACGACCCACTCGTTATAAGCCACAACATAAAAGAGGGATTAGACCACGAAATCAAATTTCCAGAAAAAGATTTATTAAGTCCAACAAATTTTCAAACAAAAATAATGAACAAAACAAAACAAAAGAATAACAAAGGAATTATGCTACATGCACCAAGCCAACACAAAAGAAAATGAGTCACCCCTGAGGAATGTTCCCCAGAGAGTGCCTCTCGTCTAGAAATTTAGCGCTATTTTATACTGTTAGTAATTAGTGGGTATGAACCAATTAGGAGCCCCGCATATTACACCAGTAGGTTTTGGCTGGGGACGTCACATAAACATCGTATAGATTTTAAAATCTTGCTAATTACTTACAAAGCACTAAATGGTTTAGCTGCCCAGTACCTGAGCGAGCTCTTAATGCATTATAGTCCTTCACGTTTATAGCGATCTCAGACTTCAGGCCAGCTGATAATACCTAGAATATCAAAATCAACTGCAGGCGGTAGATCCTTCTCCTATTTGGCACCTAAACTCTGGAACAATCTTCCTAGCATTGTTCAGGATGCAGACACACTCTGTCAGTTTAAATCTAGACTAAAAACACATCTCTTTAACCTGGCATACACATAACACATTATCAATTTATATTTTCAAATCTGTTAAAGGATTATTAGGCTGCATAAATTAGGTCAGCCGGAACCGGGAACACTTCCTATAACACCAGATGTACTCATTACATCAGA
The DNA here is from genome assembly GCA_036281575.1 of Ancherythroculter nigrocauda. Classification (NCBI taxonomy): domain Eukaryota; kingdom Metazoa; phylum Chordata; class Actinopteri; order Cypriniformes; family Xenocyprididae; genus Ancherythroculter; species Ancherythroculter nigrocauda. The sequence goes on along the minus strand of VTFQ01000001.1, from coordinate 81,075,382 downwards.
AAAAGAATGGCATCTACGCTAATATTAGTCTTTCTGTTTATCCCGAGTTTTACTGTAGTCAACCGGATCTGGGCCGTATCCAGCTGAGACCAAGGACCGGTGCCATGACACGACCACAACGCAGCCCTGAAGTATCAGCAGATATCGAGTCAACTAGATCATCCATTGTGAAGACATTATCAACACGACAGCCAGTGCCACAGTTCCTCAACAGACTGTCCATACCGGCGTGATGAATACGATCCTCAACTGGACACGACCACAACGCAGCCCTGAAGTATCAGCAGAGATCGAGTCAACTGGATCATCCATTGTGATGCCCCTTCGACATGACAGCCAGTAGCACAGTTCCTCAACAGACCGTCCATACCGGCATGGTGAATACGATCCTCAACTGGATGGAACTGAAATAAATACTTTGATTGTTGCGATCCTATCAGACTTATGAAAGCAACCTGATTGTAACAAAGCACTGTTCGCCAGAGGAGAACTGGCCCCCCGACTAAGCCTGGTTTCTCCCAAGGTTTTTTTTTTTCTCCATTTTAACACCTATTTGCCACTTGTTTGCCACCTGATGTCACCTGATGGAGTTTGGGTTCCTTTCTGCTGTCGCCTTTGGCTTGCTTAGTTGGGGACACTTGACATTTGATATTCAACAGTATTCTTGACATTTATTCAACAGTGTTTGTGATCTGCCTGCATTGACACTATTATTTAAGAGCTGCTGTGCAGCCAAATTATGTACCAGTTATCAATGTAAAGCTGCTTTGACACAGTCTGCATTGTAAAAAGCGCTATATAAATAAAGGTGACAAAGGCTGGAGAGTATTTTGGAGGCCTGTAGATAACTATAAGTAGAATGCGAGGAGCACCTTTTAACACAATACCCAAGTAGATGTTACGTCCCCCTTTTGTCTAGGGGTGGCGGGAGAGCAACATATAGAAATAAAAAGTAATAAAAGTTTATGTCCCTTCAAAAACACAGGGCATAAATGAGAGAGAGTTGGTTCAGTCTGCACTCCCAGAACTCACACAAACACAAAGAAACTCTTCAAAAGGTTTATTTAACATAAAGTCTCTTATAACAATCAAGGATAAGCCAAAATAATAAGGATAACTAACAAGACGCTTCTAGCTTCGGGAGGGGATTAAAGCCAAAGTAACAAACAAAAGGAGCAAGCTGACTGGAGTAAGGGAGTCTAAATAACCTATCAAAACAAAACATCAAATAAACAACAAATCTCTTACCTGACTGCCTCACTAACCAAAAACAGGGGAAAACAGGGGTTAGTAAAAATAAAAAGGCACCCACCTCCCTACTGCGTCTGCAACATTAATAACGGGGGCAATTAGCATACTGCCACAACAGCACATGCAACAGGTTTCTCTTAAAGAAGGTAGACATCCCAAGTAAATTGATAGACATCTTTAAATAGAGCAGCAACACCTCCACCTCTCCTAACAGCTCTGCAGACACTCATAAAAGTAAAATTAGGAGGGGCTGTTTCATTCAGGATTGTTGCACTGCAACTGTCTTCTAGCCATGTTTCATTTAGAAGAATACAATCTAGGTTGTTTGTGGTTATTAAGTCATTGACTAGAAGTGATTTATTTTTAAGTGAGCGGATGTTTAAAAGTGCTAAATTAACAGTCTTACTTTCTGTCTCTACAGTAATCTTAGTTTGACGTGTAATAGGTAGCAGATTAAATGGGTTTTCCAAACGGTTTGAGAAGGCCTTAGGCTTTCTATAACGTAATAAAACAGAAATAGAGAAAGCTAAAGGCACACTGGGTTCCCACTTGTTCTATAAACATTTGATAAAGTCACTGTTATCATAGCGGGGACACGACACACATCACTGAGAGCTGTTATCGGTTGTTTTAGGTTCAACTAGAACAGATGGAGGAGGTTGAGGGCCCTGGCGTTGTGGCAGGGGCCAAAGAGCTCTCACAGGAGGAGGGGGAGGGTGAGCTGGGCCCACAGGCTTTGGTGGTTTCGGGGCTTGACGCTTTTTTGTTGATATCTGGGGGCTCGCAGCAAAAGAGTCAGAGAGTTTGGTTCCAGCATACACCAGTTCCTCCATTTTCTCTGAGAAGCACAGAAGAGGGGATGCTGGAGAAAGGGATAACGTGTCCGGTGAGAGGGGCTGTTGCTCTGGTGTTACCGGAGGCTGTAATATGTTGTCCTGGCTTCCCTGGCTGTTTTCCCGAAAGTCGTCCTTGGGTGCTGAATCTTGGAGCAGTTCTAACACATCACAGTCTCTCGGTGAGCTCTGTGGGCAGGGCTCAGTCAAGATTGTGTCCGTGAGCAGTGGTTGTTGTGGCTGCGTGGTGTTATCATTGACCTTGTGGGATGTGTCAACCGCATGTCCAAAGTCCTGTGGTCAGTTGTACTCTGTCCAGGTTTGTTTGGCCATTCAGATTGGCACACACTGCTGAAGGATGATGGAGGCAGAAGTAGATATTGTCCTTTAGCACTCTTGAGCCCAGTTTGTTTGGGTGCAGGCCATCATGAGTGAACAATTGTCTCTGACTCCAGTACAGATTGAAGTTGTCGATGAAATTCAGTCCTTTTAAGTTGCAGGTTTTTTGCAGCCATGTGTTAAGACCAATCAACCGTGTAAATCTATTTGTTCCTCTTGCTGGGAGTGGTCCATTGATGAACGACTGAACTTTTACTCTTTTAAGCATGTCAAAAAGTTAATTGAAATCCCTCTTAAAGATTTCTGACTGCTCCTTCCGAATATCATTCTTCCCCACATGAATGATTAGTCGATTTGCAGTCTTATATTTAATCAGAATGCTTTTACGTTCCCTGTTTACATCAGAAACTGTTGCTTGTGGAAGGCAGCATGTAGTTGTATCCCTGCTGCTAATGTTTCTGATAATATAGTCACCCACTATCAGAGTCCTGGGCTCGGCTGCTCTAAGAGCTGAGTGTCACTGACTGTTCAACCTTGAGCGGCAGTTAGCATTGGTGTTAGCTGCTGACTGATTTGATCTGTGTCCGATCATGTTTGGGGATTCCTCACCCACATTCATCACGTCTGGAGATTCCTCACCCACATTCATTAACACTTCAAATCTGTTCTCCAGATGTATTGGCGGTGGTAGGGAGCTAGTGTTTGGGGTAGAGGATGCTACTGCAATATGTGATACTCGTGACAATCTGATGTCTCGAGTGCCTTTGGGTCTCGCTCCCTGTGTGTGCCATCGATTAATATGTTGATCAATTTCGGCACTCAGTACGGTCTGTTTAGGCGCATTAGATTCATGGGACTCACCGACTGTGTGCTGAGGACGTCCATAATGAAGCTCTGTTGTGTGTTTCTTCTGGTTTGGTAGTCCCGCAAGTAACTTTGTTTCAAGAACTGCAATCCTTTGTAGAAGTCTGTGGCAGTTTGTGCAGCAGGTAGATTCTTCAACCAGATGAGGCATATTATTTCTAATCCTTTTGGATGTAGGCAGCTGTGTTTCCCCTTCTCCGGAATGTAAGCTGATGGCTGCCATCAGTGGGAGGCTGGTTGGATAAAAATTCCACTTTTTTGTATCAATTCTTCCAGTTAAAAAGATTGTTGGTGCCAAGATTTGTCGCTTGAGCACTGTGCCTATTTGCTGTACTTAAAATTAGGAGATAAAATATAAAAGCAATAGAGCAAAGCGCGGAGCTGTAAGCAAGAGCGTCCGAACAGTAGCGAAGCAGGAAGCAGTACCACCTGCCTCTCTGAGACAGCCTTCAGTGCCCTTGTGGCTTTAAAAACAAAGTCCCTCAACAGACTGGCGTCACATCTGACATTTCATCCCTAGTTAAAGGCATGCGAGCCCAAGGTGGACATGAGTGTTATGAGTTAGCCTTGTAAAATATAATGTGTAATAATTGACAGTAGCTACATCTGTTCATACATACTGTTACAACAGAGACGGCTCGGAGGCAGATGTAAAAGCAATACCAATGTTTTATTGAGTTCAGCAGAGTAAATGGTGAGTATGGAGCAATGATGAAAGTTTGGTGAGTTGATAGAAGAAGTGATACTGTCCTTGTGTTAATTTCAGATGAGAATCAGAGAAGCACGCTGGAGACTGGAGACTGGGGACACTCACACACAGTTGGAGAAGCACACGGGGAAGACTGGAGACACTGGAGACAATGGAAGCAGGTAAGTAGCAGGTTGGAGTCCTTAAGGTAAGTACACATGAAGTCGTGGTACAAACGAGACCGGACAAAGACTGTGTGGGATTGTGTGGTTTATATGGTGCTGGTGATTGCAGTGATGATGACGTGCAGGTGGTGGTGATTAGAACTCTGGTGATTGGGTGCGTGGGTATTGCAGGGAGGTGGAACCTGACGTGTCTGTGACAGTACCCCCCCCTCCCAGGGCCCGCTCCTGAGGGCCGAGGACCCCGACGTCATGGTGGTCGTCCTCTAGGGCGTGGGGCAGGTCTGTCAGGGTGGCTGGCGTGGAATGCTTGTAGAAGATTGGGATCGAGGATATCGTTCTTTGGCACCCATGACCGTTCTTCGGGGCCGTATACCTCCCAGTCCACCAGGTACTCCAGTAGACCATCACGGCGCCGGGAGTCCAGTATTTTGCAAACCTCGTAGGATGCACCGTCGTCCAGGATGAGTGGAAGGGGGGGGTTCAGCGGCTGCCACGTCAGGTTCTGTGGAGGGAGAAACAGAACGGTGGTGAGGTTTCAATAAGGAGACATGAAAGGTAGGATGAATCTTGTATTGTGGTGGGAGTTGCAAACGGTAAGTGACGTGGTTGATCTGCCTGATGATGGTGAATGGGCCAATGAAGCGAGGACTCAGCTTCTTGCAGGGCAGACGCAGGCGGATGTCCTTGGTGGACAGCCAGACCTTCTGCCCCGGTTGATAGGATGGGGTATTGGAGCGCCGAAGGTCTGCTGTCATCCTCCGTCTGCGCAGGGCTCTCTGCAGTTGATGGTGGGCTGAGTCCCATACCCTCTCGCTCTCCCGAAACCAGTAGTCGACTGTGGGGACATTGGAGGGTTCCCCGTCCCAGGGGAACAGTGGGGGTTGGAAACCAAGTACGCATTGGAAGGGTGTTAGACCGGTGGAAGGCTGACGGAGAGAGTTCTGGGCGTACTTGGCCCAACCCAGATACTGGTTCCAGGAGTTCTGGTAGTCATGACAGAAGGTACGCAGGAAGCGGCCAATCTCCTGGATCTTCCATTCGGTCTGCCCGTTCGTCTGAGGATGGTAGCCGGATGACAGACTGATGGTCACACCCAGGAGCGACAGGAAGGCCTTCCAGACGCGGGAGATGAATTGGGGCCCTCGAGCTGATACTATGTCTTCGGGGATTCCATAATATCAGAAGACGTGGTTGAACATGAGTTCAGCTGTAGTTATGGCGGTAGGAAGACCTCTCAGGGGGATGAGACGGCAGGTCTTGGAGAATCGGTCTACAACCACAAGCACACAGGTGTAACCATCCGATGCTGGGAGATCTGTGATAAAGTCTACTCCCAGGTGTGACCATGGTCGCTCAGGAACGGGCAGCGGAGAGAGCTTGCCAGCTGGTAGATGGCAAGGGCTCTTGGCAATGGCGCACTCCCTGCAGCCCTGCACATACCTTCTGACATCCCTGGCCATGTTGGGCCACCAGAAGCACTCTTTCAGCAGCGAGAGGGTCTCATTGACCCCCGGGTGACCAGTGCCAAGTGAAGAGTGAGCAGAGTGTACAAGTGGAGTGCGCTGTGTCAGGCTGATGTACTGAAGGCCCTGGGGACAACCCAGCAGAGCGTAGGAGGAGGCATTGAAGGAGGGTATCGTCTCTTCGGACCATTGGATAGGGTTCACAAAGATGGATTCTGGAAGGATGGTTTCAGGGGATTCGTTCTTTTCTTCGGGAGCATGGAGACGGGATAGAGCATCAGCTTTGATGTTTTTGGAACCGGGGCGATAGGAGATTGTGAAATCAAATCTGGAGAAGAACATTGCCCAGCGGGCTTGTCTTGGGTTGAGTCTTTTGGCAGCTTTGAGGTATTCCAAGTTCTTGTGATCAGTGAATACTTGAAAGGGATGATTGGCTCCCTCCAGCCAATGCCTCCATTCCTCCAGCGCAAGCTTGACGGCCAGGAGCTCACGGTCACCGATGTCGTAGATGAACTCCGCCGGGTTGAGTTTGCGGGAGAAGAAGGCACATGGATGGAGTCTACTTGGATTCCCCTGCTGCTGGGAGAGTACCGCTCCCACTCCTGTGGTGGAGGCGTCCACCTCGACGACAAAGGGCAGTTCAGGGTTCGGGTGGACGAGAAGGGGAGCGGTGGTGAAGGCTTCCTTGAGTGCTTCGAAGGCGTTGGTGGCTGCTTCGGACCAGGACAGAGACTTGGGCTGGTGACGGAGGAGGTTGGTTAGTGGATGGACGATGGAACTGTAATTCTTGATAAAGCGACGGTAGAAATTGGCAAAGCCGAGGAAGTGTTGAAGTTCTTTGATAGTTGTGGGAGCTGGCCAGGACTTGACGGCTTCAACCTTCCCCTCGTCCATCCGGATGCCACTGTGATCGATGAAGTATCCTAGGAAGTGAACAGAGGGCTGATGGAAAGAACACTTCTCCGCCTTGAGGAATAGATGATACTGCCGTAGGCGTTGGAGGACCTCCGCAACGTGGTGGCGATGTTCGGCCAGGCTCCGGGAGTAAATCAGGATGTCATCTATATACACGAGTACAAACTTGTGGAGAAACTCCCGGAGCACCTCATGGATGAAATCCTGGAATACGGAGGGGGCGTTGACCAGTCCATAGGGCATGACCAGGTATTCATAATGGCTGGTGGGCGTGACGAAGGTGGGCTTCCACTCGTCCCCCTCGCGTATTCGGATGAGGTTATACGCGCTGCGGAGGTCCAGCTTGGTGAACACAGTGGCACCACGGAGATGTTCCAGGGCCGCTGGGACGAGGGGAAGTGGATACCGGAACTTGACTGTAATCTTGTTTAAGGAGCGATAGTCTATACAGGGCCGCAAGCCTCCGTCCTTTTTGGCCACAAAGAAGAAACTTGAGGCAGCAGGGGAAGTAGACGGGCGTATATATGCTTGAAGGGCCTCTTTGATGTAATCTTCCATTGCCTTCTCCTCTGGCACAGACAGGGGGTAGATCCTTCCCCTGGGCACTGGTTCACCCAGTAACAGATCTATGGCACAGTCCCATGGCCGGTGTGGAGGAAGCTTGGAGGCGCGTTGCGGGCAGAAGTCGTCACTGAAGGGGGCGAAACAAGATGGGATTTCGGTGGAGCGTTTCTCAATGGGGCTTTCGATGGAAGTAGTGCAGATGGAGATTTTCTTGGAGCTTGGAGACTTGGGAACAGGGAGTTCAGAGAAGCAACTGGAGAAGCATTGTTCGCCCCACTTCAGGATCTTGCCCGTGCGCCAGGAGATAGTGGGGCTGTGTTGTTCGAGCCATGGGCGCCCTAGAACCACGTCAGCGGTGGAATCCTCCAGAACCAGCAAATGGATGTCTTCCACGTGTAGGATACCTACACGGAGTTGGAGGGGTCCCACAGAGCAACTGATCCTCTTCTTGCTCAGGGGTTTGCCCGTGATAGAGTGGACTTGGTAGATGGTCGGAGAAGGCGAGGTTTTGAGCTTGAGTTGTCGACAGAGGGAGCCGGAGATGAAGTTTCCTGCTGACCCTGAGTCAAGGAGCGCCACCACTGGAATAGATACATTAACAGCAGTAAGTTTAACAATTGTAGTGAGTGGTTTCGTCTTCTTAATGGAGGGAATAATAGCACTCACCACAGGTCGAGGAGGACGAATTGGGCATGCGGAGATTGCATGCCCCGGAGATCCACAATATAAACATAAGTTCAGGGTCAGCCTTCTTTGTCGTTCTGAGGAAGACAGACGGGAATTATCTACTTGCATAGGCTCGTTGGCTGGTTCTGGGGAGCTGACGGGTTCGGATTGACGGGAAAAGATGTTGGTGAGTGGCTGGCCCTGGTGCTCATTGAGACACAACTGCATACGAGTGCCTACGCGGATGGCGAGTTGAATGAAGCATTCTAGGCTGATGGAATCCTTGTATGCAGCGAGATGCAGCCGCACTCTGGGTTCCAACCCCTGACGGAACGAGGTGATGAGAGCTTGTTCGTTCCATCCGCTGCTTGCAGCTAGCGTCCGGAACTGCAAGGCATAATCAATCACAGAATTAGCTCCTTGTTTAAGATTATAGAGTTTACCAATGGAAGAGTCTGTTGATGTGGTTCCAAAGATTTTGAAATGGGTGACGAATGCTGAATATGATTTCACCACGGAACCTTTCTGAGTCCAGAGTGAGTCAGCCCACTGAAGCGCCTTGCCTTGCAGTTGTGAGATTACGAAAGCTATTTTAGCCGTATCTGTGGGGTAGAGATGCGGCTGCATCTCCAGGACCAACTCACATTGCAGGAGAAAACCGCTGCAATCTTCCGCCGATCCAGAGAGGGCGCCGGTCGGGCCATGGGACTGGCATGTATCGTCGGTGTAGGAGTGGAAGAAGTGGAGACGGAAGCGGCAGCAGGTGATGGTGACGATGACGGTGGTTGTGGGGTGAGTGCTCGGCACAATGCGTCCACGAGCTCTTGGAATGGGTCCGAAGTACTCATGCTGAAATCCAGTTGTTATGGTCCGGTCTTCTGTTACAACAGAGACGGCTCGGAGGCAGATGTAAAAGCAATACCAATGTTTTATTGAGTTCAGCAGAGTAAATGGTGAGTATGGAGCAATGATGAAAGTTTGGTGAGTTGATAGAAGAAGTGATACTGTCCTTGTGTTGATTTCAGATGAGAATCGGAGAAGCACGCTGGAGACTGGAGACTGGGGACACTCACACACAGTTGGAGAAGCACATGGGGAAGACTGGAGACAATGGAAGCAGGTAAGTAGCAGGTTGGAGTCCTTAAGGTAAGTACACATGAAGTCGTGGTACAAACGAGACCGGACAAAGACTGTGTGTGAGTGTGTGGTTTATATGGTGCTGGTGATTGCAGTGATGATGACGTGCAGGTGGTGGTGATTAGAACTCTGGTGATTGGGTGCGTGGGTATTGCAGGGAGGTGGAACCTGACGTGTCTGTGACACATACAGCACTCTAACGTTTTTTTTTTTAAATTATTTATCATAACATTCAGTATTGTACATATGTGTATGTTCATAAACAATAAGATGAAGAGAGATAAACAACATTTATTTGTGTAAAAATTAAAATATCAACGTTGAAAGGAACAATTCCTGTGTATTCATATAAAAAAAATGTCATTAACTTAATTGTAATAAACTTAAAACGGATTTATTTTTATTTATTATACATTTACTATATTAATGCTACACACACACACACACACATATAATATATATCAGTTATATATCAGTTGAATCAGAAGATGAATGTTCAGAAGTTCATCTGTAGGACATTAACATCATATTTTACAGTAGTAATAGTTGTTTCTCACCTGAATACTTGACAGTGTATCTGACTGAGGTCTGGAGTTGATTTCTGAGAGTAAGCTGACATCTCCACTCTCTGTTGTCATCTTCATTCAGGAGTGTTGTAGTCAGAGTGATGTTACAGTGATCTGATGAGAATAATATCTGATATCTGGAGTCTGTCTTCGGATCAACACCAGCCTGATTCACCCACAACAGTTGAAGTCCCTCAGAATCTACCAAATAATTACAGGAGAATACAGAATCCAACTGACAGGAGAGAGTCACAGAGCGACCTGGACTGATCTCAGTCTGTGAGGATGATGATGATGATGATGATGATGATGGAGATACTGAAACTGAACACAAGACACAAATCACAGACTCTTCAATCATCATGTGAGTTTAAAGGGAGAATCTGCTCTTTTTAAATTGATCATATAATCATAAACTCACCATGAAGAACATTCAGATAAACACCTGCATCAGGTCCTTGTTGTTCTCCATTCACAAATTGTCTGCATCTCTATAATCCATAATCTTCTTCTGTGACGTTCTTGATGTTCATAGAGCAGTCAGACCCCAGACTCAGTCTCTCATGTCTCTCTGTGTTTTTCTTCTTTATCCCTCCAACAATCAGTTCAACTGCTGCTGAAACTCTGAATCTGTTATAGTAGATCCATGTAGTTGATTCACAGTCAGAAAGAGCATTATTACAGGGCAGACGGACATTTTCACCAGAACTGTTGAACATGTGAATGTCATCTACTCCACTGGACCCTGAAACACAGTATATTTGACTGATCATTATATTATATTAGGGGCAGTTGTGGCCTAATGGTTTGTGTGTTGGACCCGAAGGTCGCAGGTTTGTGTCTCAGTACCGGCAGGAAATGTAGGTGTGGGAATAAATAATCAGCGCTCTCTTCCACTCTCATTAACTGAGGAACTTGAGGAAGTTTGGGACATGAGGGACAGTTCTAGGATGAGTGGATATCCGGGGCTTAGCCCAGAGAAATCCATGTGTGTCAGATTATACAGGGAAAACTTTAAATAAAATATGTTTTAAATTGGTTTATTTTTAAACAGGGTCAATCTTTCTTGCTTATTAAAATAGAGAGTCACAATGTCACACCGAGTTGAAGTGAAAACATTAATCCACAATCATCATTAACACTGAACACGTTTAAACTCTACAATAGCAACACCATGGGACCGAGCTTTTACTGTAGGAAGCTGCCTGTGATCAAACTCATCAACAAAGATGAAATAATTCATTCCACAGTAAGAATATCAGACGTCCCAAGATGATTTACAAACAAGAGTAAAAGCACAGGTGAAGTTCAACATGTGCACTGATATAGCTATTGAGAGCAGTTAAATCTTCTTCATATTCTGCTGATGTTGTGTCACCTTTCTTTCTCTCTCTCTCTCTCTCTCTCTCTCACTTTTCTTTTCTTTTCTTTTCTTTTCCAATCAAGCCTGACTGGCCACACTCTAGTCATTCCTGTAGTTATTTAATTCATTCCTCTTCTTGTTCCATTTCTTTTTAATGTCCTCCCTTTCTATTCTCCATACATCTTATCCGCTCATTTCTCCTTTTTCCTCTTTTACACTATTCTCCTCTTTTAGTGTGCTCACTTCTCGACTTTGAGTATTTCTCTTTTTAATTTGCTTTGAATTTTCTTTTTGTGGTAATGCTTTACAGTAATATTGTTTTTGTTAACATTAGTTAGTGTAATCGTTTACAACATTAATTACTATTAGTCCATATGGTCCAAAAATAGAAATGAACAATTGTATTTTCATAAAAATATTTATAATATTAATGAATGCTATAAAAATAAAGGTCTTAGTTTATTGTTAATGAAGTAACTAATAAGAAATAAAACTTTTAGTGTTTTTTATCTACCTTTCTCCTCCCTCCATCATGTTTCTGTCTGAACATGGTGCTTTACTGCTTTGATGGTATTATAAGACTGTATCATCTTGATTTTTCATTTGGGCGAATCTGTCTATCTCCTTGACATGGTCAACAGCTGGAAATACTGAATTCAGTGTGGGGAACATGTCAGTATTTAGCATCTTGAACACATTGACTGTGTCAGGAATGACTTCTTTCTCCTTCCTTCTGTTCAAGAAGTTTTTGTCACCAGGAGCTCCTCTGACTGCAACTCTATTTAGTAACTGCTTCTGGATGATGTTCTCTGAAATGGGTCTGTACGCCCCGCACAGCCCAATCTTGTACAACACACATAAGATGGTCAACTGTGTGTGATTTCAGTGTTTGCTCTGTTGCATCAGTGATGGAAACCAAACAGTTTGCTGAAACCAAGAAAATTTGAATTTCTCATTTCTTTTATGATGCTTTCTGTGACCTCTTCAGAAATACACACAATCATTTCATTCTGCGATGAGAGAGACAGGAAGGTAGCATGGGATGGAGCATTGTGCTGCTGTAGAAATGGGTCAAACTGTGGGAGAAGATTCAGGCACTCAAGGAAGTTTCCCTGATTTTGGCTCTGTTCATCATGTCCACAGAACACAATCCCCTGCTTCCCCAGAAATGACATCACAGCAACAACACGATGGAGGTATTCACGTCTCTCAGTTATTCTCCTGCGCCGGCTCTATGAAGCTGTTCTGTAATATCTCCAGCATGTCATGGAAGCCTTATGAAGGCTACTCTGTTCCTGCTCTTTTTCCAGTTGGAGAAACCTGCACTTGTTAATGTGTCTTTGCTGTTTCGAATATGATGCTTCCCAAAGAGACAACAGGAAAAGCAGAATGCAGGATTTCTGGATATGGAAGAATATTCACTGAAATTCATCTAGCCAGTTCTTACTAAAAGATCTCTGCTGTGTTAGAAATTGGGTAAAGGGATTCTGTTTAAGCTTCTCATGTTTTGGGCCTGTCTGCAATGTTCATAGATCATGCCTTTCACTTTCACCCCTCTCTGTGTTCCTGTTGCTAAAGCCTCTTCTGTCTCGCCAGATTCGTTCAAAAGCACAAATTAATTCAATAAACGCCGCTGTGTTGCTGCAGATATGCACAGCATGGCTTTGTCTGGAACCATTTTTGTTAGCAAAATATTTATATTTTATCATCTTGTTTATTGAATCGTTGCCCTGACATGAAGATGACATCTACTAGATCTCTTAGTTCCTCTGATCAGCTGCTTTAATTGTTTCTAGATTAAACTCAGTGGTGACGGATCTTCTCTGTAGCTTCATCTAGACTGTGAGATCTTTTATTTATTGTTATCTTTGTACAGCACTTTGGGCAACTGCTGTTAAATAAATAGTGTTTTATGAATGCATAAATAAATAAAAAAAAGAATATTAATAAATGAAAATATAAATTTTGTATAAAAAGCAGATGATTCTAATACCGTAATTTTTCCTCATGAACACAAACATCACATGCTCCAGAATAAAGTGTTTGTCTTGATCATGTAGCTGTTGAAATCTCTGAATATGAAGATAATTGTTGATCATCAGATGAGTGACTCTATGTCCAGTATCAGGAATAATACAGTATGATCTGTATGTATCAATACACAACTCTGAGATCACAACGTGAATGTGTGCAAGAATAAACTGAGCATGTTCAAATCAACTCTTTCCAGACTAATTCCACTAAATGTCTTTAGAGAAAATCCAGATTTCTTTACCTGTGAGAAGTGAAGAGAGAATGATCAGTCCCAGCAGACACAGATCACACTGATCAGCCATTTTCTGTTTCTGTCAGTCTTTCTCTTCATTATATAGTTACAGCTCTTTCTTCAGACAGGAAGAGCTGGTCGTGTCTAAAGAAAGAACTTCCTCTGATCTGAACTGAGTGTAGTTCTGGTATATAGTTGTCATTTAGTGACACGATGCCAATGCATAATGGAGAAGTGTTGATTTGTTCTTCACTGATGTTTAAATGTAATGTACAGTACACTTCTACTGTAATAGGAACAGTCCCTGAAGATCAACTCATGGTTGATGTTCAAGAGCACAATGTTAACAGCTCAGGGAGTTTAACCTACAGTCATTCTGTTTCCACACAGACTTTGACACGACAGCAGCTCTGAAACATGTTCTTCAGCGTGAGAAAGTGCATATTGTAAACCACACTGCAACACATCTAATCTCAGCACAGTTCTTTGCATTACTGTTAGTTTCACTTCTTTCTTTTAGCAGTTTCCTACATGCAGTTAAAATCTAGAAATAAAATCATTAAATTATTAGTGATAAAATTAGTTTATTAATGAAAGACTATTCATTATCCATGACTCATTAGTAGGAAATTAAGTCAAAAAAGGTTTTTAAAGTATTATTATCGAGTATTATTTTGTTGTAAAATGCTGTATTCTATGAATGTCTTGTTGTGTCACTATATAAAGTAAAATTTAAGGAAATAAAGTTGTGTATAAACATGCATTTTTCCAACACTATAAGTGTGTCTCTTTGGGTGATTAAAGCTTCTACACACTCTTGCAGTCTTCACACACCCTTGAACAGTTCAAACAACACTAGCTGACACACACACTGCTGCTGTGAACATGTAAGACACGCTGCTGCTGCACCAACAGACGTACATAACGATCGGTCATTTTCTAAAAAAAATTCAATTTATATATATTGTAGTAGATTTAAGTTCGTAGTGGGGAAGGAAGTGGTCAGGGACGACAAACAACTGCTGACTGAGTCTTTATTGAATGTCAACAGAAGGACTGTGCAACGCACAACAACGAAAATAAACAATCCACAAAGGGCTTCACTCCAGGTTCGGCATACGCTATCCACAAGGGCTTCTCTCCAAGTTTGGTTTACACCATCCACAAGGGCTTCACTCCACGAACCTCGACTCGACTCAGTCAACAGTTCCCCTCTCTCTCACACGCTCCTGCTTCTCACGGCGTTTTAACCTGTCTCCGCGCCAATCACTGGAATGAGAAACAGGTGTTTGTGATTTGTATCCAACCCACTCACCAAGCGTCTCCCGCTATTCTCTCCGGTTGCAGACCTCGCTGATGGCCACAGCCATCCGAACACCCGGCCTGTGGACCACCTTGAACTTAAAAGGCTGTAAAGCCAGATACCAACGAGTGATCCGCGCGTTGGTATCCTTCATGCGGTGGAGCCACTGCAGGGGAGCGTGGTCCGAACAGAGAGTGAATTCCCGTCCCAGGAGATAATAGCGGAGGGTGAGGACGGCCCACCTGATTGCCAAACACTCTTTTTCTACGGTACTGTACTTAGCTTCTCTCTTCGAGAGCTTACGGCTAATGTACAGTACCGGCCGCTCCTCACCCTCTATCTCCTGGGACAGGACAGCACCCAGCCCCCTGTCCGACGTGTCAGTCTGCAACAGAAAAGGGAGAGAAAAGTCAGGAGAGTGAAGCAATGGCCCGCCACATAGAGCAGCTTTTACCTGGGTGAAGGCCTGCTGGCACAGCTCCGTCCACTGGACCGTATCTGGAGCATCCTTTTTAGTTAGATCAGTCAACGAGCTGGTGAGGGCCGAATAATTAGGTACAAACCTTCTATAATATCCCGCCAGCCCGAGGAACTGTCTAACCTCCTTTTTGGTCTTGGAGCGCGGACAGGTCGCAATTGCTGCCGTCTTGTCAATTTGGGGACGCACCTGCCCATGCCCCAAGTGGAAGCCCAGATACCTTACTTCCACGCGCCCAGTTGCACACTTCTTCGGGTAGGCCGTGAGCCCAGCCGCTCTCACATGCTGCATATGCCGCTGCCAATCATTACTATAGATGATAATATCATCTAGATAGGCAGCCGCAAATGCAACATGGGGCCGGAGAATTTTATCCATGAGTCGCTGAAAGGTGGCCGGTGCCCCGAACAGCCCGAACGGAAGCGTAACAAATTGGTGTAATCCGAACGGCGTCGTGAAAGCTGTCTTTTCTTTGGATAAAGGCGACAAGGGGATCTGCCAGTACCCTTTCGTTAAGTCCAGTGTCGAATAAAATCGAGCCGCACCTAGCCAGTCAAGCAATTCGTCCACCCGCGGCATTGGATACGCATCGAATTTCGACACTGCATTCACCCTGCGATAGTCCACGCAGAAACGAACCGAGCCGTCGGTCTTAGGAACCAAAACTATAGGGCTCGCCCAGTTACTGCTGGACTCTTCTATTACTCTCATTTTCAGCATTGCCTCTAATTCGTCCTGAACTACCTTTTTTTTGTGTTCAGGTAATCTATACGGCCGGCTGCGAACAACCACGCCCGGCTCCGTCTCGACATGGTGCTGAATGAGGTTGGTACGTCCCGGCAGGGGAGAGAACACGTCTGCAAATTCCTTTTGCAATTTGGATAAATCAGTGAGCTGGGAGGGCGAGAGGTGATCTCCCCCCGGGACCAGAGCGAGAGATTGAGATTTTACATTCGCCTCTGGTCCGAGATCATCCTCCCCACTAATCACCGTCGCCAGCATCACTGATTCTGCCTCATTACATTTTTTTAGGAGGTTGAGGTGATAGATTTGACGTGCCCCCCTCCTGTCGGACCGTACCACCTCGTAATCGAGCTTGCCGACTTGCCGTGTGACCTCAAAGGGTCCTTGCCACTTTGCAAGTAATTTCGAACTGGAAGTAGGGAGCAATACAAGCACTTTTTCCCCCGGTGCGAATTTACGTAGGTTAGACCGTCTGTTATACAGTTGGCTCTGTCTGTGCTGGGCCTGTAACAAATTCTCCATTGATAGCCGCCCCAAAGTGTGGAGTCCAGCACATACTGAATTTCATTTTTGGCCTGAGATGGTCCGTCCTCCCAAGTTTCTCTGAGGACATCCAGCACCCCACGGGGCTGGCGCCCAAAGAGAAGCTCGAAGGGGGAAAACCCCGTGGAGGCTTGCGGGACCTCTCGTACTGCGAATAACAGAGGTTCCAACCACTTATCCCAATTTTTGGCGTCCTCTTGAACGAACTTACGAATCATGGATTTAAGCGTGCGATTAAAACGTTCGACCAGCCCGTCCGTTTGTGGGTGAAAGACGCTGGTACGAACCGATTTAATGCCCAATAATTCGTACAGTTCGCGTAACGTGCGTGACATAAACGCCGTGCCTTGATCAGTGAGGATTTCTTTTGGAATCCCCACCCGGGAGATTAAGCGAAACAGTGCATCCGCAACACTTTTAGCAGAAATGTTGCGGAGAGCCACTGCTTCAGGATATCGTGTTGCATAATCAACAATGACTAAAGCAAAGCGATGTCCCCTTGCTGATCGTTCTAATGGCCCGATGAGGTCCATACCAATTCTCTTGAAGGGGACCTGCATTAATGGAAGTGGGCGCAATGGCGCTTTTGGGGTGGCCGGTGGGTTCACCAACTGGCATTCACGACAAGACGCGCACCACCTGCGTACATTCTCGTGAATGCCCGGCCAGAAAAAACGGGTCATGAGACGATTTAGTGTCGCTGCCTGTCCCAAATGCCCCGCCATTGGATTAGAATGAGCCGCGTGGAAAAGCATTTCCCTGCGGCTCTTTGGCACTAATAACTGGGTTGTATCTTATTTTGTCTGAGTGTCTTGGGTCACTCGATACAACCTATCTTGTATAATCGCGAAATACGGGTAAGCAAGCGGACGTCCAGGCTGGAGAGGCTGACCATCAATCATCGAGACCCTATCAAATGCATTTTTTTAATGTCTCATCCTGAGACTGCTCCAGGGGAAAATCATTGCGTTCCGGAAGAATTAGTCTTCCGGCTTCACTCCGATCCCCTGCAGCAGAACTCTCCGGTCTCTGATCAGTCTCTCCCACCTGTACTCGCGCTTGCTCACCCCGCGTTCTTTTCCCCCAAGAGGCATCCGAGCAAAGACATCCCAATAATTGTTTAAACGCGGGCCAATCCGTTCCCAAAATTATCGGATGCCGGAGGTGCGGGTTAACTGCCACCTCAACACTATGCTTTTGTCCCCTAAATTTAATTATGACGGACATTACGGGATATTTTACCACATCCCCGTGCACGCACCGAACCCCAACCATGCGGCCTGTATCCAATGCCCCAGACGAAATCAGGCTTTGATGGAGAGAGGTTTGGTTACAGCCCGAGTCCACCAAAGCCTGATAGGTACCCCCCTTGATACTCACAGGTATTTGGTACCCGCCAGCCTGACCAGGGGCGGCCTGAGGTTCGTCGGGGACCCGGATCACCGTCCCGACCTCCATAACCGGACATTTATCCACAAAATGATCCGGATCCCCGCACCGCCAACAGGCCGGCCCAGACCTGCCCGCCGCCCCAGTGGCAGAGAGTGGGCTGAATACATGGCGCGGAGAGAGGGGAGAAGCAGGAGTGGGGTCCGTCCCGGCAGCAGGGAGTCCCGCCCCCCTGGGCTCTGGGTCCGTAGGGCGGGGCGGAACACGAGGTGGGCCGGGCGGACGAGACCCAGGGAGAGGGACAGGTCTAGAGAGAGAGGGGGACAAAAGAGAGGGAGAGAGAGAGGCAGCTGGGAGGGGTTCGCCGCCCCCTTGGCACGCCACCAGATGATCCTCCGCCAGTTGGATGGCTGAGTCCAGCGACGTGGGGCGGTGGCACTGGACCCACTCGGCCGTCTTCTTTGGGAGCCGAGTGATGAATTGCTCCAGCACCACGCGATCGATGACCAGGTCCACGTCGCTTCCCTCAGCCAGCAACCATTTGCGGCACGAGTCCCGGAGCTGCTGGGCCAACGTGAAGGGCCGGCCGGACTCACCCAGGTCGAGGGAGCGGAAGCGCTGTCTGTGCTGCTCCGGGACGATGGCCCGCCGTAGGTCTTCATAGACCAGGAGGTTCGGGACGGGGAGCTGCTGTGCCGCCACCTGTGCTTCTCCTGAGAAGAGCGGGACCAGCCTCATCGACCACTGGTCCCGCGGCCATTTACACGCCTCCGCGGATCTCTCGAAGAGGTCTAAGAACACCTCTGGATCATCCAGTGGACCCATCTTATTTAATGGCAGGTGGACAGGCACAGCGGGTGGTTTGGTGGGCTGCCGGGGAACCTCCCGGTCAATCCAGCTCCGGAACGCCTCGCGGTCCTCCTGCTGGGTTTGTAGAATGGCTTGGAAACACCGCTCCTGGTCGCCTCTTAACTCCAGCAGGGCCTGTTGTTGTTCGCGGTGCAGGACCGCGAGGGACGCGATGATGTCCGCAAATGTGGCGGAGGACGAAGATTGCATGGCGACGTGCTCACCGACTTCCTTCCCGGGTTTCGGCACCAGTGTAGTAGATTTAAGTTCGTAGTGGGGAAGGAAGTGGTCAGGGACGACGAACAACTGCTGACTGAGTCTTTATTGAATGTCAACAGAAGGACTGTGCAACGCACAACAACGAAAATAAACAATCCACAAAGGGCTTCACTCCAGGTTCGGCATACGCTATCCACAAGGGCTTCTCTCCAAGTTTGGTTTACACCATCCACAAGGGCTTCACTCCACGAACCTCGACTCGACTCAGTCAACAGTTCCCCTCTCTCTCACACGCTCCTGCTTCTCACGGCGTTTTAACCTGTCTCCGCGCCAATCACTGGAATGAGAAACAGGTGTTCGTGATTTGTATCCAACCCACTCACTTACCAAGCGTCTCCCGCTATTCTCTCCGGTTGCAGACCTCGCTGAACCACGCCCCCCTCGCCACATATATCTATATATATCTATCTATCTATCTATCTATATAAATATCTAAAAAAAAAAAAAAAAAAAAAGATGCTAAAAGCAGAAATGAAAAGACACAATATGAGAATCACTAAATCATCTTCATCACACAGAACCAACATGTTCTCCAACCAAAACGACCATACAGGTCGTTTGTCACTTCCCTGAAATACGACCCATAGGTGCGTTTACTAAAGCGGCGCCCCTATCGACAACAGGACACTTTCATTTTAATGCAGTGTTCCCTTTTATCTGCATCATATTTCGGGTTTCACATAGCTCAATTGGCAGAGCATTGCAGTAACAATATGCAATCATGTGATCATGCGATCATGGGTTCGATACCAGGGAACACATGTGCTCATAAAGTGTAAATGCACTATAAATCACTAAGGGTGGGGGTAGTCGTTAATAAAAAAAATTACTTTTGGTAAATGGAAATAGGAGGAAATGGTGTAAAAACTCCACAAGTTGCATTTAAATGAACACGCATTTTGATTGGTAATGACAGTCATACATCATTTCATGATGACAGATGTAACACGACACTGTCATTATTTTTATGCAAGCTAGAGGGCGCATGTAGTCTGGGTAAACCGAGTCTGATCTGCCAGCGATTTGATTTCGCTCGGCAACTCAGTCTGGAAACCCGTGCATTCATTTCTGCTGCGCTGTTACACGTTTGCGGGAACCAATCACAGACTGGCTTATCCACCTTGCTCGCTATTGGCGGGTATAACACGATGACGACGGCAAGCAGCTTTCAAACTCTATCTGATCTACCCGTCTCTCACACGACCGTCACTCCAAAATAACAATGCACAATCACAGTGACGCCGATTGTGTTAAGCATTTACCTTATCTGAGAGAAATGTAGCAGAGCGTTGATCCGACAGTCTCTTCATAGGAAGATTACAAACAGCGATTAATGACACACAATGAGTCTCTGCTGTTATTTTGGTGGTTTGCTTCACGATGTGAGTACAGGACTCTTTTACTTCAATGCCCCTTGATGGTAGATAATATTTTTATTATTTGCTCTATATGTTTCGTCTCCCTGCTTCTTGAATCTCGCGCCGCTTGAGCTGACTGGAATTCTTTTGGCTGTCATGACAATGACGTAGTTTAGGGCGGCTATATTCCGCGTTCATTTACACTGAACCAGAACAGTATCAGAGTCGCCTTTTAAACTCTTGACGATGCTGAATGACTTCTTTAGTTAGCAAACAAATTGCTCGAGTGGGTGTAAAATACCGATCACTTTCATGTTTTTTTGCACAACCTGCAAAAATTGCTCGATGCCATTGCTGCTTCTGCAAACCACGGATCAATGCTACAAACTAAACCTGCGTCTCAATCCGCTCCCTAGTTCCCTAGGTCGTGAATCAGTATATCATGCAAGTGAATGTGGCTGATTCCCTGATCAGTGCCCTGACTATTGAACTAGGGAGCTGATTGAGACACACGGTAAACCTGTCTGGAGTTTTCTCATCGCTCTGCAAAGTATGTCACCCGGATCGTTGATCTGATTGGTTGAAGGACTATCCAATTGCGTGACTAATGCTCGTTGATCACGCCTCTTGTGCAGTAGGAAATACACAGCAAACTCCCCAGACCAATGTTCAATTTTAAATTGAGCTTGGTCTGGTGATAGCCAGACTAGGGCGCATGACTTACAAACGTAAATATAGGTCGCAATAAGGTGCTTGAAAAATGACCTATAGTAAAACATTTCACCGTAAACTTACAGTAATTAGAAAAAAAGTTCTGTAAATGAACAGTAAAACACTGGCAGCACAGTTGAGCTAAATTAAATCTGCAGATAACTCATTTTATTTGACTGACTTATACTTTAATTACTTTATTTATTTATTTATAAAGGGACTCATTTTATTTGACTGACTCATGTTGGCCAGCTGCCATTTAAGTTAATAAACTAGTATTTAAACACCCGGTTTCACAGTCAAGGCTTAAGTTAGTCCCAGTTTGAGCTGTTTAAACTGAAATCATATCTTAAAATATGTCAGAGTCATTGTTTTGTCTCAAGACTCACACCAGTAATGTTTTTTTAAGGCTTGTTTATAAAAGCTACTTAAATGTCCTAATTGAACTCAGGCCTAATCATGTTTTTGTTTGTTTCTTCTGTCATTTATGAGATCCAAAACTCCCTAAACTGCAGCGCTCCATATCTCTCCGTTCAAATCCTCCTTCACCCGCTCTCCCCGAAAGCAGCTGTCATTTGCTGACGGAAGACATTGCAACCGCAAACTCCTGAAGAGTTACGGTAACATGAAGACAGCTTTGTTGGACGTGTCGACGACGACACAACCGGTTAAAAAGGGTTAACACCATGATTTCAGTGCACACTCGATCACCAACCGGCCCTGTTTCCCTGGTCAGGTGATCAGGTGAGTCCTCTGAAGTTCCAGCTGTAAACCATATTGAGGAAAGTGAGAGGGTCTGGGATCAGCTCATGTCCATCTCCAGAGGACAGTTCAGAGACATGAGAGGATACCTTTCAGTAACAAAACAATTTGATCACTCATAATGTAATCATTTTATTTCTAGATTTTAATGGCATGCTAAAAGAAAGAAGAGAAACTAACAGTAATGCACAAGTTTGTGTGCAAAAGAATATCATATAAACTGTGTTAAGATCAGATGTGGTTTGAGTCAGTGTGGTTTACAGTATTCTCACACTGAAGAACATGTCTGACACAAATGTAAAGCAACACTTCACTGTGGAACTGTGTCTCTATATATCAACTCTAGCAGGATTTAAACACTGAGTCGGTCAGATCAGAGGAAGTTCTCAACCACAGGAGGAGCTGTAACTATATAATGAAGAGAAGAGTGTAAGAAACGGCAGTTTGACAGTTCTGTCTGTCGTGTCGTTGTTCAATGTATCTTTGCTTGTGTTGTGCTTGATCACATGACTCTGTCTTTGTTTGTGTTGGTCATGTGCTCCTCTGGTTCCACCTCCCTTGTTTAGTTCTTGTTGAGTCCTCGTTTATCTGAGTGTGTTCACCTGTTCCTCATGTTCTCTGTTCCTTTTATAATGTGCTCTCTTTCCCTCTTGTTTCTCCAGTTTGTTGTGCCTCTTGTGTTGTTACTGTTGTTGCTAATAGTGATGGGAGAAATGAAGCTTTTCAAAGCTTTGAATCAACTGAACCAATTGCTCCTCAAGCTTTTCAAAGTGTTTCTCACTGGTCAAGTCAAGTCAAGTCAAATTTATTTATATAGCGCTTTTACAATTGGTAATTGTTTCAAAGCAGCTTTACATATTAGAAGCACAGAAAAAAAGGGAAGTGGTTAAAACTGTACAACCAAGCGTGGTAATATGTAACATATACAAGATGGTGCTACATTAAGCCAATGTCGGCTGACTTCCAGGGGTGGAAAAAACCCCCTAGGAGAAAAACCCAGCGTGCTAGCACTGGGAAAAAAGTCCTAGGAGGGAAAAAACCCCTTGGAAGATATATATATGTAAATGTATATGGAGATCAAAATCTGAATTGTACATTTTTATTATAGAGATTAAAAATCGATAATATATAAATATATGTAAGCGGATACAGGGATTAAAAATCTGAATTATAGATGCAGCCAGAACTGGATCTTTAGGCCCATTGTCTCCTGGGCTACGTTGTAGTCAGGTCCAGATGCAGGTTCTCCATCTGATCTGGATACGGCCTGGATCCAGCACCCGGCAAACCTCAGGATAAGCAGAGAGACAGATATTAGCGTAGATGCCATTCTTATTCTGATGTACAGGTATATCTAGTGTTATAGGAAATGTTCTCGGTTCCGGCCGACCTAATTATTGCAGCGTAACAATCCTTTAACGGATTTGAAAAATGTTAATGTATTGAAAATGTGTTATGTGTATGCAAGAGCAAAGAGATGTGTTTTTAGTCTAGATTTAAACTGACAGAGTGTGTCTGCTTCCCGAACAATGCTAGGAAGATTGTTCCAGAGTTTAGGTGCTAAATAGGAAAAGGATCTGCCGCCTTCAGTTGATTTTGATATTCTGGGTATTATCAACTGGCCTAAATTCTGAGATCGCAATAAACGTGAAGGACTATAATGCATTAAGAGCTCACTTAGGTACTGGGGAGCTAAACCATTTAGAGCTTTATAAGTAAGTAGCAAGATTTTAAAATCTATACGATGTTTAATAGGGAGCCAATGTAATGTTGACAGAACTGGGCTAATATGGTCATACTTTCTGGTTCTAGTAAGAACTCTAGCTGCCGCATTTTGGACCAACTGTAGTTTGTTTAAAAGCCGAGCAGAACAACCACCCAGTAGAGCGTTACAATAATCTAGTCTTGAGGTCATGAATGCATGAACCAACTGTTCCGCATTTGTCATTGAGAGCATATGTCGTAATTTAGATATATTTTTTAGATGGAAGAAGGCGGTTTTACAGATACTAGAAACATGACTTTCAAATGAAAGATTGGTATCAAAGAGCACACCCAGGTTCCTAACTGAGGACGAAGGTTTAATGGAGCACCCGTCAAGTGTTAGAGAGTATTCAAGGTTTTTTCATGAGGAAGTTTTTGGTCCAAAGATTAGGATATCAGTTTTTTCTGAATTTAATAATAAGAAATTTCTTGTCATCCAGTTTTTAATGTCAGCTATGCATTCTGTTAGTTTTGTGAATTTGTAGGTTTCGTCAGGGCGCGAGGAAATATAGAGCTGAGTATCGTCAGCGTAGCAGTGAAAACTAACACCATGCTTCCTAATTATCTCTCCTAAGGGCAGCATGTACAGAGTGAAAAGCAACGGTCCTAATACTGAGCCTTGTGGTACCCCATATTTAACCTGTGATCGATACGACATCTCTTCATTAACTACCACAGACTGATAACAGTCAGATAAGTATGATTTGAACCATGCCAAAGCAATTCCACTAATGCCAATATAGTTTTCAAGTCTTTTTAAAAGAATGTTATGATCGATAGTGTCAAAAGCAGCACTGAGATCTAATAACACTAATAGAGAAATACAGCCACGATCGGATGATAGGAGTAGATCGTTTGTAACTCTAACGAGAGCAGTCTCAGTACTATGGTATGGTCTAAATCCTGACTGGAAATCCTCACAGATTCCATTTCTTTCTAAAAAGGAACACAGTTGTGTTGAAACTGCCTTTTCTAGTATCTTTGACAGAAAAGGTAGATTCGAGATTGGCCTGTAATTTACTAAATCTCTCGGATCTAGTTGAGGTTTTTTAATAAGAGGTTTGATAATAGCCTGCTTAAAGGTTTTTGGCACGTGTCCTAGTGTTAAAGATGAATTAATTATATCAAGAAGTTGACCTACGACCTCTGGAAGCATTTCTTTCAGTAGTTTAGTCGGCATTGGGTCTAACATACATGTCGTTGATTTTGATGATTTGATAAGTTTAGATAATTCTTCCTCTCCTATAGCGGCGAATGATTCTAGTTTTACCTCAGGGACACTACAGTGCACTGTCTGAAGCGAAACTGTAGACGGTTGCATGTTTATAATTTTCTCTCTAATATTATCAATCTTGCAAGTAAAGAAGTTCATAAAGTCATTACTGCTGTGCTCTATGGAAACGTCAGCAGTTGAATCTCTGTTTCTAGTTAATTTAGCCACTGTGTCAAATAAATACCTAGGATTATGTTTGTTTTCTATTAAGAGATTTGAAAAATAAGTAGATCTAGCATTTCTTATGGCTGTTCTGTACTCAATCATTTTTTCTTTCCACGAAAGGCGAAAAACTTCTAGTTTTGTTTTCTTCCAACTACGTTCAGCTTTTCTAACAGCTCGTTTTAGAGCCCGAGTGTGCTCATCATACCACGGCGTTGGATTAGTTTCCTTAATCTTCTTTAGACGTAAAGGAGCGACTGCATCTAATGTGCTGGAAAAGAGAGAGCCAATAGTTTCTGTTGCAGCATCGAGTTCTTCTAAGTTGTCAGGTATACTAAGGCGATGATACTGCTCGGGGAGATTATTTATAAAGCAATCTTTAGTGGTAGACGTGATGGTTCTACAATATTTATGGCTGGGTGGTGGTTTTGTAGCCTTGGCTAATTGTATTATACACGAGACTAAATAATGATCTGATATATCATCGCTCTGCTGTAGAATTTCAACAGCATCAATATCTATTCCATGCGACAGTATTAGATCTAGGGTATGATTAGGACAATGAGTGGGTCCTGACACGTGTTGTCTAACTCCAATAGAGTTTAAAATATCTGCAAATGCCAATCCAAATGCGTCTTTATTATTATCTACATGGATATTAAAATCACCAACAACAAGTACTTTATCCGCAGCCAGTACTAACTCTGATAGAAACTCAGCAAATTCTTTGATAAAGTCAGTATGGTGCCCTGGTGGCCTGTATACAGTAGCCAGCACAAATGTCAACTTACATAATGTTACATAAAGCACCATCACTTCAAAGGAATTATATTTGAAATTCTTTTGAATGATTCTGAATATATTACTATAAATTACAGCAACACCTCCCCCTTTGCCTTTCTGTCGAGGATTGTGTCGATAATCATAACCTTGAGGACTAGATTCATTTAAAGTAATGTAATCGTCTGGTTTTAGCCAGGTTTCTGTCAAACACAGCAAGTCTAGTTTATTGTCTGTGATTAATTTCATTTACAATAAGTGCTTTTGAAGAAATAGATCTAATATTCAGTAACCCAAGCTTTATCATTTGTTTATCTGATTTATCTGTGATTTTCATTTTTTGAACATCAATTAAATTTTTACCCTTAAAAGGTTTCGGAAGTTTTTTGTATTTACTAGTTCGAGGTACAGACACAGTCTCTATGTGATAATATCTAGGTGAAAGTGTTTCTATGTGCTGTGAATTATCTGAGTTCTGTGACGTGAGGCGGCTAGCAGATGGTCGGTTTAGCCAGTTTGTCTGCGTCCTAATCTGGGCCCTGGTTTGTCATGTTTCAGCTCTAAGACTATTTGCCAAATTTCTAGAGAGAAGAGCAGCACCATCCCGGGAGGGATGAATACCATCTCTTTTCAACAGATCAGGTCTGCCCCAAAAGCTTTTCCAATTGTCTATGAAACCTATATTATTCTGCGCACACCACTTAGACAGCCAGCCATTTAGTGATGATAACCTGCTAACTATCTCATCACTCCGACGAACAGGAAGAGGGCCAGAACAAATTACTTTTGCTGACATTGAATTTGCGAGTTCACACACCTCTTTAATGTTAATTTTAGTGATCTCCGACTGGCGAAGTCGAACATCATTTGTGCTGATGTGGATAATGATTTTAGAATATTTACGTTTAGCATTAGCCAGCACTTTTAAATTTGCTTTGATGTCAGGTGCTCTGGCCCCTGGCAAACATGTGACTATGGTGGCTGGTGTCTCTATTTTCACGTTCCGTGTAATAGAATCGCCAATTACTAGGGCACTTTCAACAGGATTCTCAGTGGGTGCGTCACTGAGTGGGGAGAACCTGTTTGATGTTCTAATCGGAACGGAAGAGTGGTGTTTGTTCTTGCCATTATGCCGCCTCACAGTCACCCAGTTAGCCTGCTGCGTGGCTTCTACAACCGGAACCGAATGTGCAGTGTTTACTAGGCTAGTCGCATCCAAAGCAGTATCTAAGGCCCTTTCATTCTCACTATCCTCAATTAAAGTTTGGATGCGTGTCTCTAATTCTGAGATTCTCTCTGTCAGCCTGACAATATCCCTGCATTTATCACATGTGTAAGTCTCACTGCTGACAGAAAGAGCTAAGCTGTACATGTTGCATTTACTACACATGATAATCGTCGGACATGACTGACCGTGTGTTTGATGAACGCCGTCCGAAAAACTGCAACGCACACGGGACTCGCTGGCTGGATGTCTCGGTCGCTTGCCGGTGCCTGGGGGCGAGGGTGATGTGCGGGACGCTGTACCTCGCGGTGGATCGATGAATGCCGGGCAGCAACGTCTCCACAGCTTCCCGATCTGGCGAGGACAGATCAGAATAACATACATCGGATAAATCCGCCATTCAATCGACAAGGAAGGTTGGTTTAGAGGAAAAAAAGAAAGTAGACGGTAGCTAGCAGGCTATGGCTAACACTAGGTGATTACGCTGGTGGATTGCTAGTAATAAATCGTTCCGTTTAGTAATACTATGCAATAGGTTAAGTAATCTAGTGAAAAATAAGAAAGTTATATTATGTGAATAGGAATAAAGAGAAGGATTTAGGATAAACTCCACGAAGCTCCGAGCGTAGGTCAGACAGCAGACAGGCAGCAGCGTTGAGCAGCGTTGAACCGGTGACCCTGGTGACCCCTGCTGCTCAGAACAATGTTAATGCAACAAAAACTCAGGACAAACATGCATAAAAACACCTTTTACAAACATTTTGCAAATGTTTTTGTAAGGCAGTGTATGGTGTTGTCCACAAGATGTCACTATACCACTGTTGTGTTAAGACAGATTCAAGTGCCTTTAGCACGGTTTGAGCCTCTTGATGTACCGTAGTGTTGATACTTTTCTTCAGTTCATGTTATCAGCGCTATAGGTAAGCCATGTTAACGATAGTGGAAGTTGCAAGGAAAAATATCTTTGTTGTTATCACACTAAAGTTCATTTTATTGAAATATTTTGTGTTTAAAACTGCTAAAGACCTAAATGCAGAGTAATATGGAGAGTTAAAATGTTTTGTTCTTTCTTTTAAATGTGATTAATGTGTGGCGGCTAATACAAAGCTAGTGATGGGAAACCGAGGCTTTCTGAAGCGTTTGAGGCTTTCATCAAATTGTATCGAAAAATGGTTCATTACTCGAAGCTTTTAACACAGTGCGCATTAGCGACATCTGGTGGTCAAAATAGTTTTCACCATATGTAACAAATCGTCACGGAGTGGCATGTGACCAAACAAAGCTTCATAAATCATGTGAGAGTGGAATCAATCCAGGATCAATACAGCTGTAATCTGATGTACTGTAAATGAATTTGTGCCAGTGACACCAAAACTGGACTCATGTGTGGCCTGGTCCACGGATTCACATATTCATCAATAATATAAAATATACAAGTACGTGATCATAATTAATATTTGACATGAGTGGTTGAGAAATGTTTTGGGGGGTGAGCTGTTTAACCCTTATGTTCTGTTCAGGGTGTCTGAGATCCCAGCTATAAAACATGATTAAATGCAATAGTGTGACATTCAGTTTCTGTCTGATGTTGAGTTACAATTCACTCAGTTTAAACTATACAGAATCCCTAATAAGTACACACACACACACACACACATGTTTGTTTTTGTGAATTGTGGGGACTTTCCATAGACTTCAATGCATTTTACACTGAACAAACTGTACATTCTATCCCCCTACCCTGCCCCTACCCCTAAACCTAACCCTCACAGGAAACTGTGCAAACTTTTACTTTTTCACAAAAACTCATTCTATATGATTTATAAACCCATTTACATTGTGGGGACCGCTGGCTGGTCCCCACGATGTAGGTGAACTCAGGTTTATATTACATCATGGGGACATTTGGTCCCCACAATGTAATATAAACAAAAGCACACACACACACACACACACACACACACAGTCAATGTAAAGTAATGTAAAGTAATACAGAAGGCCAAAGGTTATGTCATGTGCTTTTGCAACTGTGCAAAGGTGAATAATGGATTTTTTTTTTTTTTTTTTATGGGAATGTGCTTAGGGTGTACACTTAGACCGCAAAGGTCTCAATATTTTTATTCAAAAACAGGATTTGTTCCAGTGTGTTGGGGTTCAGTCGGTTTCTTTTTTTGCATATTACTTGTCCAGCTTTGGAGAATACTCTCTCACATGGGACAGAGGATGCAGGGGTACACAAGTAGTGTTTAGCCAGGTCATGAAGGTGTGGATAAGTCATCTTCTGAGTAGACCAGTACTCAAGTCGGTCAACACAACGTGGCAGAATGGGGTCTCCAAGTACTTCTGTACCTCCACTGTAGCGTCTGCAGGGGCACTGTTGGTACGCTGTGGAATACTTGAATGCCTGTCCAGGGTTTTCCATAAGTCTACCACCACAATGTCTGATGATGAGCTTGTGGGTTCTGCTGAAGACTGACGCTGATGAGGTTCCTGGTGTTGGTTGAGCCTGTGGTGATGGTGTTTGTGGTTGTCTCTCAGGTCTAGAGGCCTTGATGATTGATGCACATTGTGAAATTACATTTTTCACTGCAGTCTGGGCACATGTGTCATTACTAAAAACAACCATTTTAAAACGCGGGTCTAAAAGTGTTGCCAGAGCAAGGCAGCTCTTTTGCTCATGAGTGGCAAACCTCTCATTCAGTTGTTTGAGCAGGTTTTCATCCAGTCGTGAGCCCATATCTGATGTCATTTGGATACTCATCTCTCGAATGGATGTTTTCAACATTTTGATCATTGGAATCACCTTGGATCCTGACACCCTTTTCTCCTCTGACATTTCCACCGTGGCTTGGTGGACAGGCCCAAGAATCCCAAGGCACTGATTCATAGATTCATACTCCTCAGCTGTGAATGGAGACAGCTCTGATCTCAGAGTGGGGAGGACTGCTCCTAGAGGCTCTCGCTGCTCATACAGCCGCTGAAACACTGCAAAGGTGCTGTTCCATCTGGTTTCCACTTCCTGAATCAGCTTATGTTGAGGGCTACCCATCTGCTGCTGGAACTGTGACAGCTTGTCCTTCGCTGTGGTGCTGGATCTGAAATGACCCACGATCTTACGCCCTCGGTTACGGAGGTCTTCTAACTCGGGGGTTGAATCAATGGCCTTCTTCACCACCAAGTTGAACCCATGTGCGAAACAGTGTGCATGGCGGATTTTTAAAGTTTCAACACAAGCCACCATGTTTGCTGCACCATCAGTGACCATACAGCTCACTTTCCCAGAGATACCCCATCCCCTCATCAGAGTGGCTTTAGCCTCTGCGATGTGAGCTGCTGTGTGGGTCTTGGGGACTTGGCCACGCCCAGAAGGATGGACGACAGCTTCCACTCTGAGGTCACATAGTGGCATGTTACTGCCATGTACGCATCAGTGTTGATTGATGTCCACATGTCAGATGTCAGACTTACTACTGCAACCTTTCACACCTCAGCCTGGGCCTTTTCCTTCAGCTCCATGTGCTTCTTGGCTACCATAGCCTTCAGTGCTTTCCTAGTGGGAAGGATGTAGGTGGGGTCCAGCAAGCTAACCAAAGCCCTGAAACCTTCATCCTCAACCACAGAAAATGGCTGAGTGTCCTTCACAACCATCTGGACAAGGGCCTCATCCAGCTTGTGTTGTCTGAACCCTATTAAAACATTAATAATAGTTTTAGCATAAAGTTGTATATGTTTTGTATGCCCTGCTTCAGCACCTGCAGCATTGGGTGGGGGTGTAGCGCTATCTGATGCTTAGCCCTGAGGTGCCTCAACATTGAGGATGTATTGCTGTTGAAAGCCAATTGTTGAGCACAAAGCAAGCATCTGACCTGGAAAAATAAACATCAATACAATTATTAAAAGATTAACAGATCTACTAAACATGTTATTTGCTTATACATATACAACACATAATGATCAGTCTACAATAATATTAATAATAATATAATAATAATAATAATCTTAATAATAATAATAAGAATTATTATAACTACCTTAGTAGGAGATTCCATGTCGAAATGCTCCCAAACTATGGATCGACCTCTCATTCCTCTCATCTCGTTTGAAGCTTCAAACGTCATCAATCACGTGGTATCGTCATTTCGATACAAGCATCAACACAATAGATTGTATTTACACTTCAAAAATCATAAAAGTTGTGTTAACTTGTGAAGATTACCATGATGGACAAAATG